>CAJHNH020008526.1:145000-167500 GCA_905116865.2 Candidula unifasciata | reverse complement strand
GTGATCTTCTTAAGAGATTGTTGTATATCCTAACCTACTTTGCTATATAAGCAGATGTCCACTTGCCATGCGTGTTTGTGCCTTTGTTTCTGAAGCCTGGAGGCTTCTTCACTTGGAGGTGACAGGGTCGATTCCCTGCATGGTAATTATACTTTGAGATATTTATGTTGTCCAAGGAGTCCTTTTGTCTCTCTAATTCTTTTTGTGAGTGTCCATTAGTTCTTGTTTATTTGGTTATTATATTTACGACTGTTGGGTTTCCGGTCTTTTTATTGCTGTGCATTGCCTACGACACACTGGAACCGACCAATATTTTTTTTTTAAATGTTCGTTATATACTAGACACCACATCACGGTCTGGTGTTTTTATTTGTTTTTCGACCAACGCTTAATTAACACAGATATTGTGAGGGCACTTTGGGAGCGAGTAAACAATGCCGAGGAACAGATAGGTCATTATGGTCTGAGGTAAATGGCCCTGCGAGGAGTTACAACAAGGGGATCTGGCCGACGCTTGTCACTCGGGGTAAAGGCGAGAGTGACATACAATCCGACAGTTACTGGTACTATAGGAATTTTACCACTTCACTTGCTGCTAAAGATGAGGACAGAGCACTTTTGGGGGTGTCCCGAGTGCTGTGATGTCAATTCGTAATGCAACACCCAACAACATTCAAAATAAATGTACGTAACTTATGATGCTTTTTAATGGTTTGAAATGTGGCGCGGTGATCTATGTCACAGGCGTGAGGGGAAGTTAAGTCCAACATGATGTGTATAAGGAGATACTCCGTACGTCACTCGGGCGCCAGTCCTTAACTATCCTGGTTGTACGGAACCTCACGCAAGACCCCTACAGCACGTCCTCGTCGTGCGCCACGGATAATGTCTCAAATGAGCATTAACAGAGCTGTCAGGGGATCTCGGAGTTCGGCGGCCCCCAGAGGTGATGTGTCCTTGTGGCTCTCATCAGCCCGCCCCCAAACGCTTGGGTGAAAAATGTTATCAAAACACATTAGGAACATGAGTAGGTTTGCCAAACGTACAGCCAAAATTACAACCCTTGGTTAAAAGAGTGCGGAGTAAAGAGAACATTGTTCACTGCACATCCTCTGTTAACCCTCAGTGTCGTCGTCACCGCGCTGAGGTACACCACAACAGCAACCATCCATAGGCTGGCCATCCTTGTACATCCTCGGTTAACCCCCAGTGTCGTCGTCACCGCGCTGAGGTACACCACAATAGCAACCATCTATAGGCTGGCCACTCATGTACATCCTCGGTTAACCCTCAGTGTCGTCGACACCGCGCTGAGGTACACCACAACAGCAACAATCCTAATTGTCCGACAAAACTAGATCATACGGATCAAAATCTGACCATCAAAATTTGTATTGAACTGAAAAAGACCGAATGTCCACACCCAAAGACCCCACTCGCCCGAGTGTTGGGACAAAAACTGATAACGATATGCCTGATGCAGGATGTAAAATTCTGTCGGGCTAACGACTCGTCAAAGAAATCTAACCTGCGAAGAAAAAAAAAAGAATGTACCTATCTGTGTGGTCACAAAAGTCCAAAACCCACGGGCTGCTCCCCGCTGACTTCCAGAGGGCGCAACCCCTGTCGAGCGGGAGGCCTGATACGGTTGTGAGGTTAAGCAGGGCATGTGCAGGGACGTGACGATTCCTTGGGTGAGCCCAGAACCAGAGCGCCATGTGCCGGCTCTGCATGCATGGAAGCCTCCTTGGATGGCGGGGAATGCCCATGATCTGCCCCTGCCTTCCCTTGAGGGCTAACTGTTCCACAGGGGGCTGCCCCAAAGGGGTACTCCGAGGGCAATACCTGCGGAGGAGACAAAGTGGACACCACACAAATCAGGCAACGTCTCGACCCACACAAAACAATGGCCACAGTCAACCTAGAAATAGGCCTGACGTCTTCCTTCGAAGTCGGAGTACAGCTGCCCATGAGGCAGGGAAATGAAAAACGGTTGTACACTCAAAAATCAGGTCCAGGTGAAAGCCAAAAGTCCAAGCGGACGATTAACCGGGACCTTCCACTGGAATTCACAGCCGGTGATCGATTAAAAAAAAAAAAAAAAATGGTTTGAAATGAATTCTGTTCATATTCCGTATTAGTGAATTCAAGTTGTGAAAGCGCGGAAACGCAATTAAATCAAGGGATCAGACCGACACTCAACACTCAGAAAAAAGGCGAGATCGACATACAATCAGACTATCACTCGTACCTTTGGGAATGGAACTCTAAGGTAGCTACTGACAATGGAGACTTAGCACTTATCGGAAACTAACCTCGATTCCAACTGCCGGCTACCCTTCTCTAAAGGTTGGTTGCGTATTCTTTACAGGACGTTGCAGAACCAACCCTAGCAGCGCCTGGCTGTTATGTGGTTTCTCTAGGCAAATTTACGTCCAGTAGTTTGCCATTGCTTTCTGGACAGTGGGCTTTTTGATACCACTGTCGAAACCAACTCATGGCCTGCAGCTAGGATCGAACCCGGCACCCGGCATTACAAAGCGTTCGCATCGACTTAGCCACAGAGCCGACTAACCCTTCTCAATTTTTTTTTTTAATATACTCGTTTATATCGCCTTACGCGTGCATTTTATTTAGCTATCCCCTTTGATGTAACCTTCTTTACCCATAACTTCTTTTTCATCTGTATTTTCCTTTTTTTTTAATGCGCTGCCTTATGTCGTCGCTTACCCAAGGAGGTTCTCCCGCCTTTGTAGTCCTGCACTAATTACTGCTTTTATAATGATAGTCTGTGCCATTAAATTTGTACTACTGACTGCCTTATATAACTCCTGTTCATTTGTTTGTTTGTTTCAATGTCTTTCAGTATCTGATATTGTATTGTGTCATCAATAATTTGCAGAGAAACACACCTTGGATGCCACTAGGTGCAATTTATTCTGCTAAGTGTTCATTGTTTATTTCTGTGTGTTATGATATTGTAATATATTTTAAAATGCCTTCAAGTCTTCAACTGTCCGCGAGCCTATCTTATTTGTTTTAATGACTTCACTGAAAGATTTCAACCAGTCCATTACTGTTAATGTTAAATGCTGCACACACACTTACACACATACACACATAAAAACACACATATACTCATACAAACACGCATACACACACATACACACACATACTCCGTCGACCAAAGCAGCAATTGCAATTTAACATTTACATTAAACATAGGTCACTTCACCACCGCAGTGGTGTCATTTAGTTTACTTCATTGTCCATGATCAGCTATTATTCAAATGTCTTTGTATTTAATTATTCCATTGTAGTGATAGCCGTTTTGTGTTCTGTTCCAGACATCAATTATTTAGTTACTAAGGTAGGGTTCAGTTTTCCTTTCTAAGGGATTGATTTCATGTAAATAGTAAACGCCAATGTAGAAATCCCTGCTCACTTTAAGCGTCTCATTTTAATGTTTTGTAGTACTTTACTTCGATAAAGAAGAACTCATTTAAATACACTTCAGTAATTTTGCATGTGCCTTTATAAATGAATAGCATTCCTAGGGGTCTCCTAGTGCAGCTTCTGTTAGGTCTATTATTAATGAGTGTTGAGTAGAATGACGAAGACGATGAGCACGTAGATTAAAACCAAATTGTCAAGCTTGTTCAATTGTTATGCTACAATTCTTCTTACATCCATATTCTGTTTGGTTAGTAGTAATCGTGTCTATCCATAGCTTTCAGTCTTGAGTAATGTTAATAATGAATGACAAATGTATTGTTCCATGACACATTCCTTCTTCTTCTGTTCCGTAGGAAGGTAGGTGCTTTGCTAATCACGTTCAACTAGCATACCTGAAGGGGGAGGTTTAGATTATAATTATGACTAGGATATGTACGCCATATAAAATGGCTTAGCATTCACGGGAACTTGAAAAAGACTCCTAGAGTGTTGATGAGATCATAGGAGACAAACACAAATACTGTCTCGACCGGCAACGAAGTGATCTACCGGCGAGCCAGTGGGCGATCCGGTCGCCAATATTATTCTGTTTCGCTTTCATAGGCTGTAAACATCGGCGGACCGTTCTGGATGTTCGCCTGCGTTTGGACTTCAGTGTCGTTCCAGAACGTGAGTTTCCATGGACATCTGTTTTACGCATGTGGCTTATTTTTAAGCAGAATGTTGGTTCCTTGTCTCTCAGGCAGATACACTCCGGCCTCGAAGGAGAAACCTTATATAGTGAACTTATGCGATATGCGTATTACGGGACAGTAGGTTTTTGTTACCCTCCTCCTTCACCTCCCCCTCACCCCACCCCACCCCTTCCCCCCCCCCCCCCAATGGAGTGTCGGCACCCACCCTGACAGTCATGATGCAAATTGTCTTACAATCCTACGCCTTGGTCTTCCTCTCTGTCTTATTTCCCCTCCTTTGATGCTTTCCATATTTTTCCCTTTGACGACCGACCAACAAATACATCTTTTCTCCTTTCTGTGGTGGTAATCAGTTTGCCTTTGTGATTTATTTTCTTTCAGCGTCTATCTGTTACACTTTGAGTCTGAATCTGTTCTTGTGTTTCATCAACTCAACCAGATGTCTAAATCTTCAACACAGTTTTGCACCTGAAAGCTAACTGTCCATGATTCACTTCGAAACATCCCTAAGTTGTTGTCTGTGGCTTAGGTGTTGCGACATGCTTCACGATGCCGTGGTCCCAGGTTCGTGTAAAGGTGCGGGCCATTTGGCAGCAGAGCGTCTTGCGTTGGTTTCAACAGTGGTGGAGCTGACCAATCAGGAAGCAATGGCAAACAACTAAACGTAAAACTTGCCTAGAAAAACCATAAAAGCCAAACCATTTTTTGTTCTGCAACGTCCTACAAAGAATACGAAACTTTTTTTTTAAAATTTAAAACATCCCCAGTGCGTCTATTCAGCTGGTAGGCTTGTATTTTCACACTGATGTTAACGAGTCAGATATATAAAATGAGGTGATCGGCCCCAGTACAGGGTTACTACAAGACTGTATCCCACAGTTGTAATCAATGACTATGGGATCTAACTCTTTAATCTGTGGCTATATATATATATATATATATATATATATATATATATATATATATATATATATATATATATATATGGCGTCTGTGGCTTAGGCCTTGCGAACACGCTTTCTAATGCCAGGGTGCCATGTTCGATCCCAGCTACGGACAATTTGTCTTGCGTTTGTTTCGACAGTGGTACCGAGAGCTGATCGTTCAGTAAACAATCTCAAACTACTAAACGTAAAATTTGCCTAAAAAACCACATCAGCCAACAAATGCTGGGGTTGGTTCTGTAACGTCTTGTAAAGGATAGGCAACTATTCACACATGCACACATTCATATTTATGTAGATATATATATATATATATATATATATATATATATATATATATATATATATATATATATATATATATATATATATATATATGAATAGATACATACATATGCTATTTCCAAGAAGGAAATTACAGGAGAGTTTCACACACTTCTTAATCTAACAATAAAAGACATACCTAGTGAGAAGGAAAGAAGAGTACGTTTGTGACAAATAATGTTTGCTTTTTCAACATTTTAGAGAATCTGAAAAGGTTATTAAATATAAATCACAATCCTAAATGTGTTTGTAGTCCTTCTTACAGTCTATGGGTTCGTATTCGGACTCGGTTCTTCAGCTCTCGCTAATGAGTCGCTTCATAGTTCTCTGTGAGGTCGTCGTTAGAGCTGTGAAGTCACTTACTTTCTGTAGGGTTTTTGCCTGTCAATAGCCACTTCAATAGGAAAGACTCGGCCATATGGGATAAAACACAATGCAGTGATGTCGTTCCTCTTTGCTTTAACATAAACGGTAGTTGTAGTTGCTGGGGTAGTGGTAGTAAAAATAGTAGTAGTAGTTGCAGTAGTAATAATAGCATTAGTTGCATGAGTAGCAGCAGTGGCAATAATAGTAGTAATAGTACTGCAGTATACTGGTAGTAGTAGTAGCAGCAGCAGCGGCAGCAGCAGAAGCAGTAATAGATAGTAGTAGTAATAATAGTGAAGTATAGTTTTTGTAGTAGCAGCAGCACATGCAGTTGTGGTAACAGTAGTAGTAATAGTAGTGCAGTGTAGTAGTAGTAGCAGCAGCAGCAGCACTATTAGAATATTGTAGTATTAGTATTGCAGTGTAGTGGTAGTAGTAGCAGCAGCAGTAATAGATAGTAGTAGTAATTGTAGTGCAGTGTAGTGGTAGTAGCAGCAAAAGCGGTAATAGATAGTAGTAGTAATAATAGGGAAGTATAGTTTTAGTAGTAGCAGCAGCAGCAAAGGTAGTGGTGGTGGTAATAGTAGTAGTAATAGTAGTGCAGTACAGTGGTAGTAGCAGCAGCAGCAGTAGTAGATAGTAGTAGTAATTGTAGTGCAGTGTAGTGGTAGTAGCAGCAGAAGCAGTATTAGCAAGTAGTAGTTATGGTAGTAGCAAAGAATGAAATGGTTTGGTCACCTAATGAGAATGGAACCAACGATGCCAGCATCAAGAGCATACAACATGAAAATCGAAACAACAAGAGGCAGGGGAAGACCAAGAAGAAGATGAATTGAAGGAGTCACGGACAACTTGAGACTTCATAACATCACGGCATATGAAGCGACTGAGCGCGCCCTGGCTCGGTTGCCGATCATCTGATAGACTGCGACGCCTAGCGGCACAAGCAGATTTTGACAAAAGAAGAAGTTATGGTAGGTCAGTTTAGTGGTAGTAGCAGCAGCAGTAACAGATAGTAGTAGTAATAATAGGGAAGTATAGTTTTAGTAGTAGCAGCAGCAAAGGCAGTGGTGGTAATAGTAGTTGTAGTAATAGTAGTGAAGTGTAGTGGTAGTAGCAGCAGCAGCAGCAGTAGATAGTAGTAGCAATAGTAGGGCAGTTTAGTGGAAGCAGCAGCAGCAGTAGTAGATAGTAGTAGCAATAGTAGGTCAGTTTAGTGGTAGCAGCAGCAGCAGTAGTAGATAGTAGTAGCAATAGTAGGGCAGTTTAGTGGTAGCAGCAGCAGCAGTAGTAGATAGTAGTAGCAATAGTAGGTCAGTTTAGTGGTAGTAGCAGCAGCAGCAGTAGATAGTAGCAGCAATAGTAGGGCAGTTTAGTGGTAGCAGCAGCAGCAGCAGTAGATAGTAGTAGCAATAGTAGGGCAGTTTAGTGGTAGCAGCAGCAGCAGCAGTAGATAGTAGCAGCAATAGTAGGGCAGTTTAGTGGTAGCAGCAGCAGCAGTAGTAGATAGTAGTAGCAATAGTAGGTCAGTTTAGTGGTAGTAGCAGCAGCAGTAGTAGATAGTAGTAGCAATAGTAGGTCAGTTTAGTGGTAGTAGCAGCAGCAGCAGTAGATAGTAGCAGCAATAGTAGGGCAGTTTAGTGGTAGTAGCAGCAGCAGCAGTAGATAGTAGCAGCAATAGTAGGGCAGTTTAGTGGTAGTAGCAGCAGCTGCAAAAACAGTAGTAATAGCTTTTGTTTTATTATTATTAGTGAGATACTGTTGTTATTGTTGTTGATAATGGTGTTGATATTGTTGTTGATGCTGGTGGTTCTGCTGATTCTATTTCTGCTAGTGTTTTAAACATTATGATGCGCAAAACAACAAAGAAAACAACATACTCCAGAGCACTAAGCCACATACGTAGCCAGAAAACAAGTCTATTGAATTGCAACCAACAACCGCTTAACATACAACAACCCTTCAACTGACTCAGTAATAATCCTCATAAACAGAAAAAAAGTTCCCAACATGTCCTTCTTGTGTAATAATTAATTACCGCTTCATTGACACGACAGGCGCCTAGCGTGGTCGGCTTAAATGTTTGATGACGTAGAGATCAGTAGGAGCAAACAGCTTCACTCAGCCGTGCACGGATTGGAAGTACATACTGTCATCTATGTGTGAATATTGAACAGGTCACGACTTGAAACAAAAGTTCAGATTTTAAAAACCTAATTAAGCATTTATAGAGATACGTCGCTAAGTAACTTGCAATTTATTCTAACGGCAGGAGAGAACAACATATTTTTACGATAAAGATAACATGTATCGCTTCAGTCAAGATAACAAAAAAAAAAAAAATACCTATTAAACATAAATAGGAAACGATTTAAATGAACAATTGTTTGACATAAATATTATGTTTTTCTTATGAGCTGCCGGAAGCTTTTAGTACACGAAGTACAGGGCAACTTCAATTTTCGGCCAAGTCAGTATTTGTCATTTTTATTATCAGTCTTGTATTTTCGTTGAAATGTCTGTTTGATATTCGCATGCAGAGTCAGTATTCGTCCTTCCTCCGACGAAGCCGGCGAGTCATCAGAGAAAAAAAATGTTGGGCCGGTTCCAAGTGCTGAAATTGAGGAATTACTGTCCACGTAGGCAAAATATTCAGGCTTTCATTGAGAAATGACATCAACACATCGATATAGTTAATTATAGTGTGAAATCTGTTGATGACTATGCGTTTGGACAATTTCGGAACAATTTAGAAACATTAAACAATATAAACTAGTCCTTCGACAAATGTATGGAAATGCTAATGAATCATCAGGATATCAATCAACAGGGGTGACAGTACCGATGTCATAATTAAAAGTGAATCCATTCCAAGCAACAGACATTGTATTTTCATGCAAAAAGTACATTTCATTTTAAAAATTGTATTTACATAGGAGCAAATAACATTTAAGTCACCAGGTCCAATAAATCTCTGACGCAATGATAATACAATAATAAGAACATAAGTTAATGTATAGTTGAAATGTATTTACAATTTTTTCGGAGATCTATTTTTTTCTGTGTAATTTTGTTGTTGTTAAAGAGAAGATGGGCAATAATGGTGGTTGGGAACGGATTAATCCATTTTTAGTTAATACTCATTTCAGTAAGAGACAACCTACATTCTTTTGTTATGTGATGAGAAGAAGAAAACTGGACGACATCGTGACAGCAGGTAAGTTGGAGGGAAAAGGGGCGGGGGGGGGGGGGAGGAAACAATATGCTGTGCAGTCTGACATTATGGCATGGAAAATTGTGCGTGTCAGGGATGCTTAGAGCGGTGTGGCAAGCCTCACTGGAAAGGTCACAGGTAGTGAGCATACTTTGGATCTTTACTCCAGGCTATGCCGGCGTAGTTGGTAATGAACAGGCAGACAGATTGAATCTGCCCCAATGGATGGTGAATGATTACATGATAAGGCAGATTTGGTCAAGACCCTTTGACAACAAGCAGGGGATTTAGTAGAGAAACAAGATTATTATGGCCTGGAGAGAATGAGACACCTGGGTGTAACTAAAGGGTCTGGCTGGCTCACAGCACTGAGAGAAAAGGCAAGACGGACATATAACCAGATTGTGACCGGTACTATCAGAATTGGAACTCTGCGCTGGCTGCTGAAGATGAGGACGAGGCACGCAGGGGAATGCCCCAAGAGCTGTGATGTCAATTCTTGACTCAATTTAACTAAACTCAACTCGTGTCAGAGTTGACTGAACGTGCACGAGACAGAAGGTTGTGGACAGACATGACTATCAACGCCACACAGCATGGACTTTGAGAAAAAGAAGTTATTTCCAGTGAGAAAAACTCTTTTGGTATTCGTAATTTTCAATATTCCTCCTCCACTCAGAAACTGATTAATGGCGAATATCAGAGCTCTACTTCAGATGGAATAAAATCCGTGGTAGTGTAGTTACTAGAAGCTTCGCTGCCGGTCCGATAGCTTTGGGTTCGAATCCACATCAAGTCGGCGTTTTCAACATTGACCTAGACTTTTATGTTGTTCCGGTCTAAAATACGATTCAGGTAATGTTCTTGAAAGCAAAGGCTGCTGGCGTCATATTTACCACATCACAAACAGAGTGCCGATTGGTCGAAACAAATACGATTCTAGCAATCTATGACAGATACACAACATTTGTGTGTGTGCGTGTGTTGTTTTTAACATCCCTATACTGAACACACAGACTATGGTTAGCCTCTGTGGTGGTTATAAAATAATGTTGTTCATACCAGTGCTACATTAGTATCATCCCAATCATCAACATAATTTTCATCACAATTTTATTATTTTTATTCCTGTCATTATCATTATTGTGTTGCAAAATATACTATGGGGGTTTTGCTGTTGGATAACTTGAGGTTTCTATTACTTTGAACCATCGCCCAAATTTTGTTGCAAAATATACAATAGGTGTTTTGCTGTTGGATAACTTAGCATTTCTATTACTTTGAACCATCGCCCAAATTTTGTTGCAAAATATACAATAGGGGTTTTGCTGTTGGATAACTTGAGGTTTCTATTACTTTGAACCATCGCCCAAATTTTGTTGCAAAATATACAATAGGGGTTTTGCTGTTGGATAACTTGGGGTTTCTATTACTTTGAACCATCGCCCAAATTTTGTTGCAAAATATAGAATAGGGGTTTTGCTGTTGGATAACTTAGGGTTTCTATTATTTTGAGCCATCGCGTATCCTGATATACGCCCAAATTGTGTTGCCAAACTACACACTAAGCATAGTTTCAACAGTTAATAATCTGCTTCCTTGTTAATTCACCATTTACAGACGGGAGTTTGTATAATAGGAGAGGTCAGGGGTCAAGGAGCGGGACCAAACATTAGTGGTGAGTAGAACTTGTGTTTTAGAAAAAACAGGTGCTGGTAAGCATACAAAAGTGCCTCAAAATGTGCGAGTATTCACGGAAATATGTTAAAAAGGTGCCGGTATCCTCCTCTCCCCCTTCCCAAATATGTAGAAAAAGAATGTGAGTTGAGTTGAGTTGAGTCAAAAATTGACATCACAGCACTCGGGGCATTCCCAGGCGTGCTCCGTCCTCATCTTCAACAGTCAACGCAGAGCAGAGAAAAGGCACTAGTGCTCACCAAAATGTCTCTATTACAGTGAAGGTGATTTTTAAAAATCTGATGCCTCAGAATAAGATGCCGGTACTTAACGTTGTTGCGTACCACTAGAAAAAAGCGCTGGTGGTAAGTTATTCACACTTAATGGTTCTTGTACCAGTGTCAATGAATCCGAGAATGATATACGAGCCAGTGTGAAAATAACTTTGGAATTTAAATGTCTAATTCATCATTTTTTAGAGAGACATTGCTGAGCAAGTTGAATAATTTCTAACGGCAGGATGACACTCAACCATTTCTATAATTAGATGACTAGGCAATATGTCAAAGGATGACAAAAAGATTGCATTTTTTAAAACCGTCTTTTAAACATCTTCTTCTTTAACGTCATCAGCTACAAACTGCGGAGAGTTCAGTTTGTTCGTGCACTTCTGGACTTCTTTGGTCTTATTCTAGAAGATGCGTGCTGCGTGCAGATCAGTTATCAGATCTGTCCTTTTTTATGCAAGTTGTTGGTTCCTAGTCTGCCAGGTAGATACACTCTGACTTTAAAGGAAACATCGCAAATAAGTCGACTCTTACGACATATTTGTTAGAGGCTTGAGGGTTGGGGGGGGGGGGGTGTTTTAATGGGTCTGTTCTTGTTTTCCCCATAAAGGGACCCCAGAACCCACACATTCAAACATATTAAACATAAAGAAGATGATCGTAATTCTTCTTCTTAGCGTTCACCAGCTGTACACTCTGGCGGAAAGTTCTGGTTGCTCGTCCACTACTGAACTGCAGTCCTGCTCCAGAACCTGAGTGTTGCGTGTGCATCAGTTTTACAGATCTCATTCTCTTGAATACAGACTGTTGGTTCCTTGCCTCTCCGGCAGATGCACTCCGACTTCAAAGGAAGCGCCCAAATTAGTCGACTCTTACGACATGCTTTTGGGGAGGCAGTGGGTCTATTTTTGTTTTCCACACAATGGGGCCCCGGAACCCTCACGGGGAGGGGGGGGGGGGGTCTTAATTGATACAGTACTCTAGACAGATTATGGTTTTCTAAAGGCCAGCTGTGTATCATTTATTATACTAAGTGCTTCGAAAAGCATGTGATCTTTCAAGATTTGCAGTGTTGATATAATAATTATCTTCTTGATAAAGCTTCGACATCAGTATTATTACTGCCGTCATCGTAATTTTCACAACAATCATCATTATGATCAAAATTTAATATTTTCCCAAAATGGCGTTGGGCATTTACGCTTTCCCCAACTTCCTATTCCTCTTACTTTTAATCCATCGCATGTACTGAAAAACGTACCCTATTGTAAGGCTGGACTCCACACAAGCATCTCTTCCAGAACTTAGTAGGTTATTCCCATAATGTCATCACATGTAGACTTATGTTAAAAAATAGAGGAGAGGGCAGAGTTCAACTGAAAGAATTCCATAATGTGTGTTAAAGAATATTTCGAAAGGTCCAGCGTATCATCAAATTTAGGAATTTTAAAAATGTCCTTCATTTTGTCCAGTTTGGTTTAAAAAATTTCCTGAGTGGTTGGAAAATGGTCCATTTTGATTTTAAAAAAGTCCTCAGTGATTTGAAAATCGTCCGGTTTGATTTGAAAAATGTCTAGTTTAAGGGAAAATGGTATATATATATATATATATATATATATATATATATATATATATATATATATATATATATATATATACATATATATACACACATACACCCACATTAACATGCATAGATACCAATGTATATCCTGAGAGCACAATTATTCAATCACATACACAAAACACCCAAATACACCTCTCCCCGGCACATACACGCGTGCATTCCCGGAGAGACAGATTCATGCAGACTCTCGCATATACACACAATAATCCACATAAACACAGAAACACCGACTTACATGCAGACATACTTACTCACACTCGCATTTAGCCACACAGACACACGCGCACTCACATACACTAATGTAAACCCTAAAGAAGTTTACATACACACATTTACATATACGCATATATTCACACTGGCCTGCGTTGTGCACAGAAACAATCGCTTGAACACACACACACACACACACACACACACAAACACACACACACGACTACACATTTTTTCTTCTGACTTCTCTCTTTAAAGGTTGGTTCCTTGTGTTGGTCGGAGTCTGTGGCTTAGGCGTTGCGAACTAGCTTCATAATGCCGGGGTGGCAGGTTCGATAGCAGCTACGAACAGTTTGTCTTGCGTTGGTTTCAACAGTGGTAACGCGAGCTGACCGTTCAGTGCAATTGCCAACTACTATACGTAAAATTTACATAGAAAAGCTGAAAATTGTCTACAAAGTCCTGTATAGGATACGCAGCTAACTTAAACCTTGTGTTATGATTTGCATCTAGGATGCGATATCTGCGCCTTTTGGCCTTGCATATCCGATTTCAGGAAACTCCTAATTAGTGGTCTTTTAAGACATACTTGCGGTCTATTCTCCCCCTATTCCTTCTCTAAAATGGGACACCAGAACTCTGACGGAAAGACACACAAAAAAAAAAATATTACTCACACATATTGTCACATAGATAAGCACAAACACACAGACACTAACACACATACCTGTATTCTATCTTCTGGCAGACTTGTCTTCATAGCCAGTATCTCTCTGGTCTGCACGTCGGGATAGTGTGCATCTTTGAATGCCTTCTCCAGTTCATCCAGTTGGTAGCTTGTGAAAATTGTCCTGAAACAAACACAACAAGTGAACTAATTAACTGTCGCGTATAAATTTGTATGGCAGTTTGGCTCTGGGTCTAAGTGAAAATCGTTTTACAGTTTCATAACTTGTCATAATATAGGTCAATTTCCGCGGTGGACTATAAACATAAATCCATTTTAGCTGTTGTCAGACAATAGTACGAGAGTCACACTGTAGACGAGATTAGAGCCTCGCCTCTGAGATTTGGAAGGGCAGGGGTGAGTTCCCTGTATGTAATCAACCTTCACTGTAGAGACAGCACCTATTTTGTGCCATTAGTTTATCTATTTCTTTATTTGTTTGTTTATTTATTTTACAAATGTTACGTAAAATGTAAATATTGTCAGCTATTGTCGTTGAGTTGTGAAGATTTTAGTTTTTACATATTTAAGACAACGAGTGGTGGTCAGTTTCCTTGCTTGTTGCCTTTAAGGGCAATTCTAAAAATTGTCTGGTAACTCCCAATGCGGTTGGCGGGGCCCCTTTGTGGGGAAAAAGAAGGGATAGACTCACTGCCACAAGCATGTCGTGAAAGTCGACTATCTATGGGTGTTTCTTTCGAAGTCAGAGTGCATCTGCATTAGAAGCGAGGTGCCAACTGTCTCTTTACACATAAACCAGATCTGTAAAACAGAGAGGCACGAAAACTAAAATTATGGTACAAGACTTAAATCCAGAAGTAGATGAACAAAATACCTTTCTACCGGTGTTTAAGCCGGTGAAGCCAAGAAGAAGAAGAAGAAAAAGAAGAAGAAGAAGCCTGGTACCAGTTCTTGTTAAAACTGGTAATAAAAATTCTGCATACTTTGAGAGACTTTTTAGTGTCTTCTTTTTCTTCAGCATTCCAAGCCCTTGAGGTTCACTGCTGTAGATACCGTTTTCCTCAGTTCATCTGTCTTTCTAGTTGATGATACTTAATGGTTTCAGGGTATTGTCTTGGGGTTTAAAACAGCATTAAATGTCTATGGTTCAGCAGTAATGAAATCCAGTTTACAATGTTGAGAGAAAGATTATCCCCTGTAGCAACACACGGATGTGTGTCATAGGCTATCTCCCAGTCCTTATGGAAGAAAATGTGTACTTTTCAGCTGACATACTATAGAAAGATTCTCAGAATACTATGGACTAAGAAGACAAGAAATACTGACCATTCTAAAAGGCCCTAACATCAAGAAAGACTGGCTAATAAGCAGCGTCTTGTCTTGGAAGCTGAGATGATATGACCATATCAAGCGCCACGGTGGACTGGGGAAAAATTATAAAGTTTGGTACCAGGAAGGAGAGGCAGAGGCAGACCAATACGAAGAAGGGCACATGATCTAACTGTCTAACTGGATATTGAAGTACTCGAGGCGGAAGAGCTGAAGAGAGAGCGAGATTCTTTCAAGCAGACTGTGATGAGAGCGACGTTCTGCAAATAACCTGCTATACGATGATAATCTTAGTTTTAGGGACTTCACATAAACAATGGGAAAACAATTACAATTTGAGTGTTTTTCCTAACTGCACCCGTATTCTACAATGGTTAGAAGCGACGTTATCAGTGCAATCTGAGATCCATATTGCAAATTAAATTATGCCCGGCTCTCTAGCGTAGTTGGCTAAACCGGACTGCGCGGTGAGCGGGTGACGAACTCCCTGTGGTCCGGGTTCACTCCTGGAGGTAGGCAGAAAAGCCACATTTTCTCCCAGATTTACGGTATTTACAATGGAATCAAGGCCGAAAGGTTGCGATATCCATAATAAAGAGCCAAAGGGTTAACAACTCATGGCTTCCAGATACTAAAACAAACAAACAAACAAACAAACAGCAAATTCACTTACAACAGTTAACATGACTTCACACCCATCTCATTGATCAATGTAACCCTATCGTCTGGAAAGACGGACAGGTCAGATATCCAGATAATATCCGCTTTATACGTCTAATTTCTCTAACTCAGAATCATCTTTCATCTGTTTTAAGAGGGAATGCCTCATGCATTTCTCATCCTCCCATAATATCCGTTGCATCTTTCTCAACCCCACATCTCCGCTACCGACGGGCACACTCTTTCGCAAGATGTAATGAAACATTGGAAATTTATAAACTCACCTGTGTCTTCTTTTCTTTTTCTTCTTTTTGCTCTGCCCTGACAAACGTAGATGATCAAAATCAGGGCTTTCACCGCAGTCTTTGTCACTGACATCTAAAATATACGTCAAGTAACAGATTACTACAGAACATGAACTGCAGACCATAATGTGGTAATGATAGAAACTAATAACATTAGATTATATTACATTATAATAGTGAGTTAAAGGATATTAATGGTGGTTACTAGTATAATAATAATCCACCTGTTGGTTTGGGTGCTTTGTTTTTTCACTGCCCTTTAAAAGGTTTTATATTGACTAACTGAGAGGTGAAGAAACAACGGGCTGTATATAAAAAAAAATTTTTTAGATCTGTAAGGCCGATCGGCACATAAAACGCCTGATTTTTCTGTAATGCATTATCCTATTATTAATGTGCATCTTGCGCCCGGCTCGCTAGCTCAGTTATTAAAACATGACTGCGCCGAGAGCTGGTGACGAACTCCTTGTGTTCCGGGTTCACGCTCGGGGTAGGCAGAAAAGCCATATTTCTCCCATATTTGTGGTATCTATTATGGAATCAAGGCCCAAGGGTTGCGATATCTATAGTACCGAGCACAAGGGTTAACAACACATGGTTTCTGAATATTAAAAAAAAAATGTTTACATTTTTTTAAAGCAGTTATTCTATTTCTCTATTATTACTGCTATAGAAAAATTTTGCGTTTTCGTGCTGTGACGAATTTAAAGACCTTTCTAACCCTGGAAAGTTTACTTCAATACTGACACTGACTGAGTCTCAAGAAGTTAACAATAATATGACACAAATCTAACATTCCACATAGAATAGAAGTGAAGCGAAAACCCATTTTCTACGCCTACAGGCGTATTGGGCCTACAAGGCTAGACCTATATTTTATAGACCATTCAGCACTCGGTGAGAGTGTTGTGGTCAACATCACACCCGCCGCCTTTACTTCCCAGGACGATACGTGGCACCCACTCAAGGCTGAGTCAACCTGGAAACGGCTAGACGCTATTAGTCAATTCATTTTTGAAAAAGAAATCCGGCATCTGCTGGACTCGAATACTCGACCTTCCGATCCTCAGGTAATCGTCTAGCCACTGAACCACGTCGGCTCTCTAACCATAAATGATGGTTTAATAAAACCGTACATTAAGTAGGAGTGGTTAATCATGCGGTAATGATACTGGTCTCCGATACGGGGTCTCATATCGGACTCCATATAATGGTTCGGAGTTTTTATATCAGAGTCAAAATAAAACATCCTAACATGCACAGTCCGTGGCCACAGCACTATCCATGAGGCCCTAAATCCTTAGGAGGACCCCCCCCCCTCCCTCTCCACCGTCTACACTGCTCTAAAAAGCGGTAGATACAAACAGTCGTGAATAAAACGACTGACTGCAGTAGACAATAGTAACGGGAGCCTTTTCTATGCAATTAGGCGTTTTGGGCATATAAGTCTTGGGCCTATAATGTTATACCAATCTGCACTCGGTAGGTGATGTGGTCAATATCACACGGCCTTCTTTACTTCCCAGGACTTCAACTGGTACCCAGGCACGGCTGGATCGACCTGGGAACCTAGGTCGTTTGAACAAATATCCCTCACCACGCCGACTTAAGCCCACGTTCTTCTCACCCACAAACCAGCGTCTCTCCGCTACACTTCTGTGGCTGAGTAAAATATAGTACAAAAAGCATACTTCTTAGTACTAATTTGTGCACTCTATTATTATAATTGATTGAGATTTAGAAAATTTATTTTTACAGTTAAAAGCATATGGGTACAGAGAACCTTAAATCAATATTTGACCGGAACTTCAAAACTCAACAGTTAGTCTGTTAAGATAGGCTGATGAATTACCACAATGCTTCGCACAATAAAGGAAAGACAATCACACACCAGACAATGTGCTATGTGTTATCGCGCCTGAGTTCCGGACTCCCAGGGGGAAAAGGAAGGTGGGGGCAGGGGAAGAAAATAGATTTACTCCAATAGTAAACATGACGTTAATGGTAATGATTAAATGTTTGATTGTTTAGTCAACGGATCAACTCTCTGGCACACGGGTGCAACCCATAAGTGCTTCGTCATACTTTTAACCCAAGCCTGAGTCTTAAAATTTCAGAACAGTGCACGAACTCCGTTGCACCGGCGAGGATCCTGAAATACTTTGGGTAGATTTTTAACTCTAAACTTTTGCCTGGGCTACTTTTCTCGATTTCCAACTGCCAAGGCATTTTTCACGAGCGTCTGGTCTAAATACCTAGAGACCAGTGTATATTACTAGACGTCCACATGAAAAAATCCCAGCCTTTACCGGGGCTGGAACCCGGGACCTCCAGAACTCGATGCGGACACCATACCTCGAGACCACTCGGCTCCCCCGAATTACATGTTTGTTAGTTAGGACGGATGTGTTGGGCGAAAAGGGGTAAATATCGCAGTATATCTGTTAACTGCAACACAGCGTGCTATCTATCTGTAAAGTTGAACGCAGAAAATGAGGTCCTGTGTTAACTACTAAATCACATCACTATGACTACCAAATAACACTACTGTACCATCGCACAAGCAACTGCCAATAAATATTTCTTCTGAGAACTTTAAAGTATTCTTAGGTAGTCTAGATGTTTCACTCGACAGTTGGAAACTCCTTCCAGTGTTACATCTCGTCTTCTTCTTTTTGCCTTTTCGCTGGTGCTACAGACTTGAGTTAGAAAAAGAACGGAACATTTATGGGTTACTACAGGAGTGCTATGATGTTGATCCGTTGTTCAAATCTAAAATCTCAACCTTTTTTTTTTTTTGCCCTACTGCCTATGCCTTCAAAGCGTCGCAGAGAAGAATTAGATGTTGCTTCCTGTCTTTAGCCTGTTGCGTTAGTTAGTCGCGCATCCTTTACAGGGCGTTGCAGAACCAGCCCCATAATATTTTGACTATTGCGGATTTTCTAGGCAAATGTTACGTTCGGTAGTTTGTCATTGTTTCCTTCAGCACTCGATACAACTGTCGAAACCTACGCAAGACAATTCGCCCACAGCTGGGATCGAACCCGGCACACTGGCATTACGAAACACGTTCGCAATGCCTAAGCCACAAACACCGACAGCCTGTTGCGTAGTTTGTAATAATGCTGTATTTCTGTAGTGTTTCTTGTACTCCTTCCACCCATCTCTTTCTTGGTCGGTCTGTTGCCTAGTGCTCTCTAGCTGCTGGTTGAGTTTCTTCCATTCTGACCTGATGACAAAACCTTTTGATTCTTCAATGTTTTATGAAATCATTTACCTAAAATCTGCTTCCTATTGTTCTTAATTCTTGGTTGGTTACACTTACTTCCTGTTTTTATTTCCACATTTCTTATATATATATATATCGTCTCACATGTAATTTTCCGTGTGCTTTGCAGGGATTGTCCATGTCTAGCATTGATAGCACAGAGCTGGTACAAATCTTGCATCTATGAGCTGCTTTTGTGTGTGTATGTTATTCTGATGCCTCAAAAGTAGCGCTTTTTGGTAATTTTAATTGTGAGCCTTCTAATTATGTTGTTAATTCCTCTGTCCAATCCTCCATCCCCAGTGAATATACTGCATAGATACTTAAATTCTTTTGTTTCTTTTAAAGACTCTCCTTCGTTTCAGATTGGTTTTCTGTTTACTATATTATTGTTTCTGTTTTTTCCAGTATTAATTTTGTGTTGTATCTCTTCCAACAGGTACTGAGACTTATATGTGATGTTGAAGGTTATCCGTATCTTTGCAAAGGAGGACTTATGGTCAGCAAAAATCAACTAATTTAAAGCCTACTACTATGGGCTTACTTCTCTAGCTGTCTTGTAACTTCATGACATTTAGGACAAAATTGGGCGTGATCGAAAGTCCAGAAAAAATTCCACGACCAATGATAACTAAACTTGTTTTGTTAATCACTGGGGTCGGGATTTAAGCAGTTAGGCCTACACAATTGGTACGGATACTGCAAATTAACAAGTTACAATCCATGGTTAATGTTTATTATTAAAAAATTATTGTATTGTTTTATAAACATTATTGTATAGTTTTAAAAACAGTATTGTGTAGGTTTTTTCCCCAGCGAGTACTGAATTGTTCAATCTTCCAATTTCTGCTTTAGTTTGATAATGTTCTAAAAAACCAGGCTGGGGGATTTGGTTACGTATATTTCACAGTGGTCGAAGGTAGCAAACTATTTTGGTTCTAATTAGACGTTTGTCGGCGTCTGAGCCTTGGGCGGCTGGCGATTTGGCAGCAGACCGTTTAGCGTTGGTCTCGACAGTGTTAATTATCGAAAGTCGTCCATTCATCAGCAATGGCAAACCACTGAAAAAATTGCATAGTTGTATAGGTTTTTTCCCCAGCGAGTACTGAATTGTTCAATCTTCCAATTTCTGCTTTAGTTTGATACTGTTCTATAAAACCAGGCTGTGGGATTTGGTTACGTATATTTCACAGTGGTCGAAGGTAGCAAACTATTTTGGTTCTAATTAGACGTTTGTCGGCGTCTGAGTCTTGGGCGGCTGGCGATTTGGCAGCAGACCGTTTAGCGTTGGTCTCGACAGTGTTAATTATCGAAAGTCGTCCATTCATCAGCAATGGCAAACCACTGAAAAAAATTGCCTAGTTAAAGTCAATATCCAACAAATGTTGGGGTCGGTTCTGCGACGTCCTGTAAAGGATACGCAGCCAACTAATAATACACGCACATATACAGAAACAATTACATACCCATACACAAATATGTATATAATGTCACTTCAGTATTTTATCGGTGTCTACATAAATTGTTTTACAATTTAATTTCTACTTTCATGATGCATCTGAAATGATAGTTCACATTTTAACATTACCAGTCGAATGACATTTAGTGAAATATTGTGTATAAATAATTAAAACAATACGGAAACACTGTAACAACTTACCACTGTAGCCGAATATCTCTCTGCCGTTCTGTGAAGAAAACAAGTTAAAATTTAGCACCGGCTGACCAGTGGTCGAAAGAGTGTCCATCGGAGATCCCCTCCATCTTAAATCAGCGCTGTTTAACCTACTGTCGATACCAGCAACATCTCGAACACCCATAGACAACATCCCAAGTCTTGGATCTAAAGTTTCATGAGGTAGAACATTACGATTTGGGGCATTACCCGAAATCGTCGCCTTGCTCTGACTTGTATGGTTCTTTGTAGAGTCAAGGTGCTTCTTTTGTTGCTGTTGTTGTCGCTGCTGTTGGTATTGATGTTGTCCTTTATGCCCATTCTGATGTTCTGTATTTGCTCTGCACACATTAATTTCCGTCGCCGTCGATTCTAAATTAACACTAGTTGTCGTCTTTCTAGAAGACGCTTCGCATTCTTCTTTTGAAATACTGGTGCTTTCGACTTGTTTGAATTCTGCTTCGATCAAATTATTTGAATTTTTATCAACAGGTAGTTTATGAGATTCATTCCTGTCCACATGATCTCCATGAATACCAGACTGTTTATCATTTTCTACATCTTCTATTTCTTGAAGCTCACGACCATTTACCTCATGATTCAGATCAATGTTATTTTGATGCTGTCTTTGCTGGTGCTGTTGTAGACCTAGGAGGTCGCGGATAGAAAACGCTGTTGATTTTCTCTGTTCCATTTTAGTGACTATATTCTTTAGTTTACTCAATAGGTTTCTGATACATTTCTCCAAATATTTTTACACTTTAAATGTGTAAAACAACACAAAACAGCCCCAATTATGTGATATCAACTGTTATCCAAAAGTATAATTATAATATTTATTACACAGTTGAAGATGTTAACTGCTTTGCGAGATAATGTTCAACAAAATCAATAAATAATGAATTTGGCTAGTCGTCAGTAATATCAGTTATTTAATCCAAGGTAGGAATAACAGTTCAGATATCGATGACAGCCCTTCAATTCACAAAGAGTTAGGTTTGTTCCGTAGGTTACGTTGACAGCAAAATAATTGTAACTACTGTTCCAGCATGACAGAGAAGCCTGCGAAGCCGCCAGAAGAAGTGTGTGGTCAAAGAAGAACCACGTAACTAGTACTTTGCCACGAGCATGCGTCTGTGGTAATAGAGGTCCTGTCTTGATCTGACTTTAGCTCATTACTATGATAATAATTAGCTAGCAGGCGGTGCTTGCCCAAACCGATGCACTGATCACCAACGCTCGTGGAAATTACCAAGAGCCCAAATAACACTCTAGTGCGATTTCCACCCCAGTTCATCTATCAGTCTTCTTAGAATATCACTCTCCCTGCTCGACCAAGTTCCATCGTGGTGTCCTCATTTCAGTTCTCTCCACCCTTTCTAGCTGTCATCCGTCCGAGTGCCATCCCATTCTTTATCCTCTTTGGTGCGTTCGTTCCGACTCGTTTCGATCGATAGGTATTGATCGTCTAGCTCACCAATGATAGCCCACGTTTGAGCTGCATCGTGCTTCTGGTCGCGAGCTTCTCCCATCACGTACGTGACACCATTTGTCTCCCTTGGTTAAGACATGACGAACAGAAGCGAAATTGTATTTCCTGGTAATCAGATTTCTGTTTTCTTGTTTCAGTTAGCTAATTCCATAACAGTAGCAGAAAAGGGCACATTATTCGTTTTATTCAGCCTACTTAAATGTATGTATGTATGTATGTATGTATGTATGTATGTATGTATGTATGTATGTATGTATGTATGTATGTATGTATGTATGTATGT
>CAJHNH020008526.1:27500-140000 GCA_905116865.2 Candidula unifasciata | reverse complement strand
TACGTGACGTTGCAGAACCAACTCCAACATTTGTTGGCTGTTGTAGGATTTTGTTGGCCAAATTTACGTTCAATAACTTGCCATTTCACTGAACGGTCAGCTCTCGATACCACTGTCGAAACCAAATCAAAGTGAAAAACTCATGTAGCTGGAATCTAACCTGGTGCCCGGGCATTACGAAGCACGTTCGCAACGCCTATGCCGTCATTTGTATAAATGTCTAAATAATATCAAGAGTTGGAAAAGCAAGTGAACATATAATACGGCACTGTTCACTACACAAAATCCTGCGAGAAAACACATGACCAGAAGGGAGAAGCATCTAGCACAAACTCTAGAGAAACCTCGGAGATTTGCTGACGTGCCGGTTGACAGAGACAAAACAACTGATAACCCAGGCATATGAACCCGATCGTAAAGAAGAAGGAAGATGAACATTTGTCAGAGTGCATAAAAGAGGGATGTGACAGAAGACGTGTGAAATACAGGGTGCGACAATTAAGTAATGAGACTGATCCCTTAAAATTAAAATGATCAACAGTTGAAGAGATAACCTGTATCTGATTCAAAGTAAGCCCTATGTGCATTGATACAGCAAGTGGCACGATCTAAGAACAACACATTGGAAATGAGCTAAACAAATAACTGAATGGTGTCCACCTTGACATTTCCATCTCCACTCCTTTTGTTTTTTGCTTTTCTGTCCCTCTTACATTTTTATGTGTTGCATTTGGTTTCTACAGCAAAACACCTAAAAACACTATACTCGCAATACATACAAGATGGAAATAAAGGGGTAACACCCCCCCCCCCCAAAAAAAAAATAACGACCTCTGTAGTTCTTCTTTTGGTATGGCCCTTAAAGTCAATGTTATGGCCCTTTGGATGTCATCAATATAGTTAAAGAAGCGTCCTTTTAATAGTAACTTTAATTTTGGGAATAGAAAATAATCACGGGGAGACAAATATGGGGATTAGTGTGGAAGGCTGAGAACACACACTTGTTTTTGGGCCAACAATTCTTGTTTTGACGATGTCTCTTGGGTACTCAACCCGCTAATGTTTTTTTTAGTCACCAGAAAACGAATGTGATACAAACCGGCAAGCAACTTTTTTCTTGCCAAAATCTTGTATTAAAATATTATGAATGGTCGTTCTATTAACACAAGATTCATCTGTCATCATCCTCACAGTAAAACAATGATCTTCTTGTATCCGTTTTCTGACTTTTGCAATGAATTCATCATTACGAACAGAAATTTGACGTCCAAGTCTAGGTGCGTTGGAAATCATTTCCACACCACTTTTAAATCATGAATACCACCTGAAAATTTGTGCACGAGATAAACAATTATCCCCATAAAATTGTTGCATCATTTCAACTGTTTTAATAGGGCTTTTTCTGAGTTTTAAAAAGAATTTAATGTTAGCTTTTTGCTCTATGATTATTAAGTAACAACGCACCTCTGACTAGGTCAACAAAATGGCTGTTCGTTCGTTGTCTGCTTATCGAGTGGCTATGAAAAGTCAGATCATAGACGAATGTTGTAACTTTAGATTCCATGCTTTGCTTCATAGATGGTATTTTTGTCTTGGCCATAACAAAATCGTTCTCCTTACTTAATTGTCGGATCTCGTATATCGCTTGTAACCGTCATTGTAGAGACAGCACCTGTTTCATTGATTGATTTTCGACCGGCGTCAAAAAGTGAAATAAAATTACCATTAACTGTATAATTACTACTAAGAGCGCACATATACTCCTGACTGTTGCAGGTTCAGTTTGGTGTTATGCTTTACTGAGGAGTGGCTGGCCGAGCGGTTGGAACGCTGGGCTTTCAAGCGGGATCGAATCCTCAGTAAGGCTGGGAACTTTTTTCTGTCCGGGGCAACAACAACAACAAAAAACTCACCTGCACAGTTGTGGCGTCAGCACTGGCCATGCAGTCGTAAATCTTCAGTCTCAGAGACCCCTTTGCCTACACCGCAAAAGTGGTATAAATAAAGGAAGTATTTGGCAGTTATGCTTTCCTTTTTTTGCAATCTAATTTATGCACTGAGTAGGTTAGTTGCGCATCCTTCACAGGACGTTGCAAAACCAACTCCAACAGCCCCTGGCTGTTGTGTTGTTTTTCTAGGCAAATTTACGTCCAGCAGTTTGCCATTGCTCTTTGGACGATTAGCTGTCTTGAAACCACTTTCGAAACCAACGCAAGGTGCACGGCCGGCAGCTGGGATCGAACCGGGCATCACGGCATTACAAAGCGTTCGCATCGACTTAGCCACAGAGCCGACACACATGCACTGAATAAGGATGCAATAAATATGGTTAAAAAATGTGAGATTTAACAAAACATAGAAGCTTACAGCTAATGGTAGTGACCCCTAACTATTTAGACTAGTGAAACCCATTGCAGACTTAATAGCTACAATTTTGAGGGGAGACAAATAACAGCATATGTGGATTTTAGCTCAAGACCATTGGGCCGGCACGCCAGCGTTTAGTAGTTTTTAGTAGTCTAGGGGTGCCTATTTGCCCATGTTCTTAGGGCACTTGTATCCATGGCGAGGCGCAGACGCTGTCTGGAGGTGACAGGTTCAATTCCCAACACGGTAACTATACCTTTCGATTGTTATGTTGTCTAGTGTGTTCTTCTATCTTTCTACTTCTTTCTATGAGTGCCGATCAATACACTTTCTGTTACTTGATTAATTCATAATATTTAACGGCCTCAAAGGTTCTCCCTCTGTTTATTTATAGGAACAGCGTTTAGCCACCCTGGTACAGCCGAACCCCTGATGGGTTAATATTATTTATTATAATCGTAAATGTCACGGTACTATTAACGATCACACCCCTTGCTCATATCGTTTTGACCTCATATTATCATAATTTTACAGATCATAATTAGGTAGTATTATTTACTTTATCCTTTCTATGTTACAAGTCGGAGAAGAATACACATTTGCACTTACAAAGTAAAGAACCGTTTTAGATCCTCGGTTGAAAATAATGGGGGGGGGGGGGAAACTGACCGTGGTTTCACAGAAATTCCTGAATACAATTTATTATAGCAGCCGTGTTTTTACCGAGACCAATGATTCCCAGTTAGGAATCATTGCGGACCAATCATATTTTCGAAGGTTTGCCACCGATTCCATACTTTTTAAGTATTCATAATTAGGAATATATTGCAATTTATATTTATACAATTGGCGGAGAGGGGCAGGGGGTGGGTTGCCTTTTAATGTTGAATGTTTTATTTAAAGCCTGTTATCACGACTTCTCAAATTGATTCTGCCGAGCACAAGGTGTTCACATACCACTAGATGAGAAACACTGACACAAACCATTTCATTTTTTTTTAACAACCACTGCTCTTGTCGAGATCTCAGTTCTCTCATTCATCATTTTGCTAGCAGCTACAAAGCGTAAAAACCCAAAGAATCTCCAAGGCTTGTCTGCCCACTCATTGCCACGAACAATCAGATCTGTATCGATCAGTGAACCCAAAAGAAAGCACACTGTCCTGATTAGGTCAACAAAACTTCGGGCCTCCAAGTGCTACAAACTGTGTTAGTGCGCGGGCTTGGCGCATCACGTGACCACCTCCAGCAATCCCAACAGCGCATTTATCCAGCTTCGGAGAAAATGAAATTTCATTTTGATCTCCGGAAAATCGCCTGGAATGAGCTGAATAAGATTTAGATTACGCGTTTCTTGTTTACAATTGTGCAAATTGGCACCGCTTATTTCGTTAAGGCTAAAATGGAGACGGGTTGCCAGTGTCAGGAAGGGATTTCTGGGATTCTTTAAGGAGTCTCTGAGCTTGGGTGCAATGTTAACTTGGGGAATTCAATGATGGGCTAGCTTCAACTCCGGTGACAGATTTTAAATTCACGTTGATCAATTTGCCTGAGAAAGTGGGTAGGAATTATGCCAAATTGAGTTTGGGCTAAGACTGTTCTGTTCTTGAGAAAATGTGTTGAATCTATATTACGTGTGGAATTGAAGGATGGGAGAAAGGCGGACAGAGTAAGGGAATAAAAAACAGATATTCGTAATGAAGCCAAAGACAGGACAACTGCAAATGCGTGGACATTGTAAGCCGAGGAGATTACAGTGAATCAGAATGTTGACTGAACGGACAATTATTCTTAGACAAAAGTAATTGCATGTTCTTCTCTCAGTTACAATTGTTATATTAATCAGTACTTCTTAACACACGGCGACGCTCGACAATATCTCTGGGATCCGACAAGAATAATGGGCATATACTAACCGTTGTACAATCCATTTGACAGGGTCAGTGATAGTTATAAGGTAGGAGTTTACTGTGTATTCTTCAGTGTCTAAAAATTCTTTTTCTTCTTTTTCTTCCCGTTCACCAGCTGTAAACTCTTGCGGAAAGTTCTCATTGTTTATCCATTTTTGGACTGCAGTTTAGTTTCAGAACATAAATGTTGCGTATGCATCTGTTTTACAGATCTGACCCTTTTGTATGCAGACTGCTGGTTCCTTGTCTCTCAGGCAGATGCACTCCGACTTTTAAAGGAAGTTCCCAATCAGTCGACTCCTACGACATGCTGTTGGGTAGGCAGTGGGTCTATTCTTGTTTTCTCTATAACAGGGCCCTGGAACCCACACATGGATCTGAAAATTGTAGTCTCCGTGTTTCTGCCAGGTCGTTTTAATACTGTCGTGTTGTCTCTTGTGTTTCTTATCTTCTCTCGAGTTTAACTTCATATGGTATTTAAAAAAATTTTTTTTGATGCCTTGAAACTCTGAGTTGAAAAGAACTGCATGAAATTCCATGCAGCCTTTACGAGCTCATCTACCTTTTCATTTCTTTTGATACAACAGTGGACATGATCTATAGCAGCATTGAGTTGAGTTCTAATGGATATCATTGTTGTGTTGTTGTTAGTGATATTATTTCATAGGCGACGATGTCCTATTTGGAGCATTAAAAATATGGAGGGGTAATGTGGTGTGTGAAAAAGCAGAGGTTTTATGTTTATAAGCTCTACTACTTTGAATTATTAGAAATCTGCACAACTGAAAGGACGCTTGATGTCTCTTCTCTGCCGCTTTTGAATGTGTAGCTGTGTGTCTATTGGGATATGTATTGCAGATTGCCACTCCTCCACCTGTGTTACTCCTTTAGAGAAACATTTGTAAACACACAGTCCACATATGAGAGTATCATTGATTCCCCAGCATACGAAGTGAAAGGGCTCTTTGCTCTGTCTCAGTTCGTTCTTTTTGGAGATTAATCTAGAGACTTCAAAAACTATAATAGATATGCTTGGATAGTTCATCCATGCTTTTTGTGCAAGAGCTTCACAAATCATGTCATCTTATTTATTTGCTCGTTGTCATTGTGTTTGTATTTCTAGATTGCTCGGTCTTTTTCTTAATAGTCTGGTTTTTGCTTCATTCTTGAAATGTATGCTGATGTAAATGGTTTGTATTTATTTTGAGCTTTTTAAAATGGTCGTTGCGATATAAGAGGATACATATGAGTACTTTTATCCCCACTGTTACAATTGTGCTTCTCATTTCTCTGATTGTTATTCTTAAGCCCAGATTTGAAACATTGTTTAGTTTTCACAAGTTTGTTTTCGATGCCTAAGCCAAGGAGTTTGGGACGTATTCCATGAGCCTAACTACCCAAGTATTGAATGTCTTAGTGTTTCCTTATTATGTTTAAACGATGTTTTCCCCATACAAATATTCTTTCTATGCCTTTTACATGGATATTTTTCTTCTTATTTGGCTCCAGGTGTGTCTGTAGTTGGGAAAAACTCCAAGAAGTTGATGTATCTGTATGATGCAATGGCTGATTTTCTGACATTATAAATGTTCATTTTATATGTGCAGATAGAGATAATGTTTGCTATAGTGTTAGACCACAACGTATGGAGATTTCTCTACTTTTTCTACTGACTTTTTTTTTTTTTTTAGGAATTAGGAGGGTGTATGTTTTTCATGTTGCAGTGGCCAACATATAAATTGTTGACACTGTGTTAGTGAAAATGTTTAGTAATGTCACAAATATAAGCCAGCAAAGACTTGGCACTTTTACAGTTTGGAAGGACTACTTCTCTGTTCTACGGATTGTCTATTTCAAATCTAGCCAGTCGTTGGTACAAAATGTCTTGTATCAGTAAATACGTATTAAATTACACGTTGGGTATCGCGCATGTAGAATTTACATGCAGTGGGAAAAGTCCAAGAAAATATTCTTACAAATAAAAGCAAGATAGATATTTAAGATAATGTTAATGATATGTTCTTTTTCTTTATTCTACTCCTTTTTCTTCATTTCCTTTTTTTCCCTATCACAACTGCGTTACCTATATTATTAGCTCAACTGGGAGTTGCGTTAGCGCAGTCAATAGGAGACTCGCTTTCAAATCCAGCTGCAGCTCACGGCCGGTGTTCGAAACCGGGCGGTTCCCGGGGCTCACCCAGTCTCTGGGTAATGGGTACCAGAGTTAACACTCTGGGGTAAATGGAGGAACGTCGCTGTAGCTACGGAGTTACGTGCGGACCGCGACACAGTCAGACGGTTTCTTATCAGTTGTCCGTACTGGTGGCAGAGCACTTATGGTTCACATAATGACGCTGGTTCACATCTCCCGACTTTACCTTTTTTTAATTAGCTCAACTACATTTGTTACAGATTTTGGTTCTGTAACATCCAGATGCATGCAAGTATTACTGAGCATCAACTGAAAGCTCGAGCGGAGAAACGCACTGGGATGTACATTAGCCTTATCTTAGTTATAGAAAAATGAAACCTGAAAATTCAATGTTTTATGCGGGCAAACAAGGTCTCTTGGGAGAGCTGTGGTATAACTGCTGCACGCTCGCATGCGGATCAGAAGGTCGTGGTTTCAGGTCTTGACTGTGGCTAAATTTTCAAAATGTTGGCTCCCAGGACGACCAAGTCTTAAATGGGTACTATGTTAAGTCCGGGGAGTGTAGGCGACCGGCGAGTTGTTGACTACATTAACCACTGAGTGCCGATTGGTCTGTACAGTATGTGTCTAGTGCTAAATTACCAATATGCGTGAAGGCGTGAAAGAAGGTCTTTTACTTTAAACAAGGCCGTTAGCATAGTTTGTCAGCTGGATTAGGAGTAAAGCTCCGATAGGCGGACAAACAGTGCAGTGCTTCAGGTTGGGTAGCTTCTTCAGCATGCTTTAACATTAGCATTTTTGTTTCATCTTTTCTTTGGACTAAATAAGGCAGACCGAGGAGAGATCATGTTGCATGGGAAGCACATAGTCTCAACTTCTCAGGCTTTGTCCTTTAGATAGCCATGGTCATTCCCATGCCTCAAAACAGCACAAAACCAATATATTACTGTCCTCGTGAAAGACATCAAAGTGGCAACCAACCTCTAATAGAGTGTTATTTCCAAATATCCCATAATCCTGTTGCTGAAGAATCTCATTAGACCTTTATAAGATGACACCCAGACATATTCGGTTTTTTCTTCTTCATCATCCACTTCGTGATTTTAGAAGATATGAGTCATGCGGGTACTTCCACTCTACAGTTCTAGCTTGTTTGTATGCAGACTGTTCGTTTCTCGCCTCTCAGGCAGATGCACTCTTAATTCTGAGTAAACAGTCCAAATTAGTTGGCTTGTAGTACATGTTTGTTAGGTGGTGGTGGATCTTTCCCCCCAAAATGAGGCACTGGGTCTCACACAGAAACATGTAATGCTTTTACTAAACATTAAGTTTCTTACAGTAGCTACTGAACATCCCCTTGTTGAGTTGTTACTGAAAATCCTCTAGTACAAATGTTCTTAGCCTGCCGATCGACACCATTTTTGTGTGAGTCGAACGAACTTTTCACAGGGGTCGGCTTAGATTATCGGAAAACACATATTCATTGAAGCTATGAATAAAAATAATTGTTTGGGGGGTCGTCACAACATGAGGGAACTCTACAAAAGGGTCGCGGCTTTAGGAAGGTTAAGACCCAGTACTCTAGTAGAAAATATTGACTGAACAACCTCTCAAAGAAAATTAGTAGCTGAACATCCTCTTGCAGAAATTTGTCACAGAACAATCTCTCGTAAACTCTTATATGCAGAGACAGGATATCAAAATAAGCCAGTTTTAAAGCAGTCGACCCAGAAAATCTAGAAAATAAGGAACTTTACTTTCTGGAGGACAAAAAAGATCCATACACATTAAATGAGCTGCTACTTGCAGATGATCAGTGCTTGGTCTACAATAAGCAGAGCAGACTGCACGAACATTTTAACCGGCTATGTTCAACATGCACAAGATATACCATAAAAATAAATAGTACTCAAATTGAAGTAAAGCAGGTCAGCAGAATTCCTAGCCCGCTGCATACAGGGTTGAATGGTACCTGTCTGAAGCACATTAAAGAATTTAAATATCTTGGAAGTATATTCCTTGATGGCGGGAAAATAGTTAAGGAAATAGAAACGAGATACCAACGAGCCATTTTACTTATTTACCAACTGGCACCGTTATTAGGACAACCAAACATAACTATGAGCGCCAAACATCATATTCTTACCAACATTATGCTACCAGTGCCAGGCGTAAAAAAATCGACAGCAGCTAATTTATAATCCTGCTCCTTACCTATCACACCTGAATTGTCCAGACAGAAAATTCAGGATACACAAACTATTTCAGTCATCATATGATTACATATCCTAGATACAAACGATTTCAGCCATCATATGATTACATATCCTAGACACAAACTATTTCAGCTATCATATGATTATATATCCTAGACACAAACTTCTTCAGCCATCATATGGTTACATATCCTAAACACAAACCATTTCAGCTATCATATGGTTACATATCCTAGACACAAACTATTTCAGCCATCATATGATTATATATCCTAGACACAAACTATTACAGCCATCATTTGATTACCTATCCTAGACACAAACTATTTTAGCCATCATATGATTACATATCTTGGACACAAACTATTTTAGCCATAATATGATTACATATCCTAGACACAAACTATTTTAGCCATAATATGATTACATATCCTAGACACAAACTATTTAAGCCATCATATGATTACATATCCTAGACACAACCTATTTCAGCCATCATATAACCTAGTCAAAATTCTAGAAAAAAATATATACTAGACACTACATATTCGAGACAAAGGATAATTTGAAAACTACATTTTAAAGACACGTGATAGTTTAGAAACAAATTGTTTCAGACATGCCACGTTGAGACATTACAAATTCAATAGTCACACAATTTAGACTCCACATATTGTCGTCATCAAACATATATGTTCTATGCAACTTAATGCTAAATTACACACATCATAAACATCACATAATCTAGACAATATTTGTTTTATAATCTCAATACTAGATTACACATATTATAGGCATCGCATAATCTAGACAAAAAATTTTCTATACATCACAGTACTTGACTGCACATATTCTAAGCATCACATATTCTAGACACGATATATCCTATACATCCAAGTACATACTCGAGAAACTATTTTTTTTTTTAAATATCACATATTCGTGATTACACATATTCCAAATACGGCGCATGATTGACAACATATATTCTAGACATCGCATATTTTAGATGTCGCACATTCCAAGACACAGCATATTACATTGGTCTACAGGCACTTTAGTACCTTAAATCGAATAGCTGTTACTGTGCAATTTTGTGTTATGTTTCCACAAACTTTGTCATATTTTTATTTTTCTATCAGCTCTAGTTTGAGAGATAACCGAGGGTGACCTTCTTAGTTTGAAAAATTAAATGATAGAGTCAGGTGACAAAAAGATACTAATGATTTATCTCTGCATTTGTCTTTCAAGAGTCGACAAACATAAAGCTTCTTTATGAGGACTTCCTGGAATGTGATATGCCCTAACAGACATGCCTAAGGGTTTAACAGTAATCTTCTATCATGTGGGCATCTCCAAATTCCTATTATTTCCCGTCCATTGTTTTGTTTACCTTGATGAAATCGTTCACATTGTTCCTCACTAAAGTCGTCAAGATTCTCCGGAAAGACACGTATTTTTTAAATATTTTTTTTAAAATTGCAATTGCATCCAATCTTAAAAAAACTCGACATAATGTTTCCTGTTAATTCTGAAATAATATCTACTTTGAAGTTACCATACAGTTTTGTACAACGAAACAGATAATGACAAGGCTGTGGACTCCAAAAGTCAGTATTTCGTCTTCTTCCTTCAGTCTAGATGCGAGAAGTTCTGAAGATTCCTTGGAGAGGTTTATATCTCAGATTAGATCATTCAGTAAAACGGGCGTACAAGCAAAACTCAAGTTCTGGAAAAAGTCCAGATGTGGACCGAAAAACAAAACTTTCCACCAGAGTTTTATATTTAACCCGACAAGGTGTCGGAAGCTTCACATTTGGCCCCAAGATTACTCCTCCGAGGAGCGGTTGGCCATACGGTTAGAACGCTGGGCTCTCACACGGGAGACCCGGGTTGTAATCCTCGGTAAGGCTGGGAATTGTTTCTGTCAGAGGCAAAATAAATCCTCACTTGCACAGTCGTGGCGACAGCACAAGCTATGCGGCCGTAAATCCTCAGGCTAAAAGACCCCCTGCCTACACCGCAAATGTAGTATCACAAAGGCAGTAATTGGCAGGTTTTATTTTCCAGATTACTACTACTCTCTTTTTTTTTTTTTAATTATAAATTGCCAAAGCGGCCCCTGAAGGACCCAACACCAATACACATTAGTGTGGAGTTATTTCATCATCTTGGCTCCTAGGTCAGCCTAGCCTGACATACGTACCGTGGAGTATCCTGGGAAGTAAAGGCGGTGGGTGTGATCACATTCCATTTTGAATGCCAATGTTCCTATACAAAAACGGAACTTAAGCACACACCCACTGCTCCAATGGCACGATAAAGTCATTTTTAATATAGTAATATAAGTTTAGTTCCAGTCTTTCTAGATCTACGTGACCCAGCACTGGGGGCGGAGAAATAATGATGATGAGGATAATGATGTTAATAATATGCTGAATGACAAGATAATATAATTAAATATATGAAATAATATAGTATAAATAAACAAATCCCTTGAAAAGAGAACTATTCATGGTTTTGGTGTAGGGGGTGGAGGAGAGCTTAACTCCTTTACAAACTTTTGGGGACGGGAAAGGGGGGGGGGGGGTTGCCTGCGGTTGCACCCGAGATACCCTATTAGAACAGTTGTTCTAATGGAGTATCTGCTTGGGTTGGCATCTGTGACGTCTAGACTGTAATTGGAACTGGAAGAAGCGAAGACCTGCATGCAAGTTACCATTGATGACAGACAATAGCTACATGACATTCTGCATGGTTTTTGAGGAGACGGGCTAGAAAGAAGAAAGTAATGGATACAAAATACCATCGGGCGGGCGGATTCGGTCGAGCACGGGACAGTAGTGACACTTTGGGTAGTGAGATGGGGCGTAAAAGGGACAACTTTTAAGCAGTGTATTATGGCAACGTTGGCTCTGTGGCTAAGTCGATGCGAACGCTCCTTAATGCCGGGATGCCGGGTTCGATCCTAGTCTAGGGCCATGAGCCTTGCGTTGGTTTCGACAGTGGTATCAAGAGAGCCGACTGTCCAGAGGCAATGGCAAACTACTGGACGTAATTGCCTAGAAAAATCACACAATAGCCACGGGCTGTTGGGGTTGGTTCTGCAACGTCCTGTAAAGGATACGCAACTAAACTAACATTATGGTACCAGTTTGCATCTACACTTCGAGAGATTTGCTTCAAGAGACAGAACATCTATATGCTATGATGTAGATTCTTAAATGAGTAGTCAGTAAGCTATTAGGACTGGCCCAAACAATGGATTTCCCCCTTCCCCTCCCCCCTTTTTTTTTGTCTTCTACCCCTCAATGGAGCATAGGCCCTCAACCAAATCATGCCAAGTCGTTCTATACTTCACTATTGCATGCAGCTCTCTCCATGTCCATCTTTTCAACTTCACTCTGTAGCTCTCTTCTCTGTGCTTTTTTTTTTTTTTAATATTCTTGATTTCTATGCTCCCGTGGGTTCCAGTGCAGAGACATTATAGTTGTATTGTTGTTCTCAGGTATTCTCAGCGTGCGACCTATCCAGCGTCAGCGTCTTTTTTTTTTTTTTTTTCAACAACAACGAAAACAAAAATGCCATTACTGCCTGCATTGACCAGTTTTGCGGTGTCGGCGGGGGGCTGAGCGTGATGATTTAAGCCCCGTGATTAGTGCTGGTGCCACGACTGTGCAGGTTAGGAATCAGAAAGGATTATAAATAAATACGTTTCTTCAAATTTTAAAGCTTTGTGATTTTATTAGTAGTAGTAGATTTTTACCCCACCAGGACATCACACAAACGGTAAACACCCGATGACACAAAGTGCCACGATGTGGATGAGTATCACCATGGAGAGGTCCCAGAAACCGCTTTCAGCCATTAAACCATATTTATCGTGGGTCAATATTGCGGCCCCTGGCAAGAGCCGAAATAGGCCTTCAAATAATGAAAAGTTGCATCTTACAAGAAGATGGCTGGATGTATGCCATGTGATTCAAGTACATTCTGAACATACGGATGGAGTTCGAACATGTAACTGAACAAATAAATAAAAAAATAAAATAAAAAATGTACTACAGCAGAGCTATAAATTCAATAACTTATGCCTCCTCCCCTTTCACCCCCCCCCCCCCCCTAACCCTCCCTATATTTATTGTTATAATGCAGGGGAGAGAACCACGATAAAGTATAATCATAAAATGCTGAGCCCTTTCATGGTTATTTCCCTTTCAGAAACTACATACTGCTAGATTAGCTGATGTCCCTCTTTTGATCAACTACCTTGTAAAACCTTATTAACACGAATCCATACAGGCATTAAACCAACAATTCGTGTTAAAAAAATTCGTGAAAGCCGGCTACTAGTCAAATGCACATTACATTATGAACATATAATCCATTTCAATTAAAAGTCTGCTCCAATATCAGATGCAAACATTTTATCTCACAGCCCCACCCCGGTTCTTGTTACTTGTCTATATCCAGTTTCGTCCTTTTCAGGACGAAATTTTTTGTCATTTGAAACCCTACTCTGGCTTTTGCCGGGGGCCGCAATATAGGCAGGCCATAAATATGGCCAAATGTCTGAACGCGGTTTCTGGGACCTCTCCACGGCGATCCTCATCCGCATGGTGGCACTTTGTGTCATCGGGTGTTTGTCGCTTGTGTGATGTCCTGGTGGGGTAGAAGGTCAGTCAGTCACTCGGTTCTTGTCGGGGGCCCTAAATATAACCTAACAGTTTAACTGTCTGATCAGTCATGCCTTATGTCCTTTTTAGGATGATATTTTTTGTTTTTTGAAGTCCCACCCTGGCTTTTGCCAGGGGCCGCAATATAGGCAGGCCATAAATATGGCCAATTGTCTGAACGCGGTTTCTGGGACCTCTCCACGGCGATCCTCATCCGCATGGTGGCACTTTGTGTCATCGGGTGTTTGTCGCTTGTGTGATGTCCTGGTGGGGTAGAAAGTCAGTCAGTCAGTTAACTTTCTTTCTGGGACTTGCGCCCATATGATGCTCATCCGAGTGTTGGCACATTATGTCACCGGGTGTTTATCCCTCGTCGGGCGGTCCTGGTGGGTTAAAAGTCAGTCATATAATCCGTATTCTTCTACTACGTCCCAATACAGGGCATTTTGTTTTTAGAATTTAAAGCCCTACCCCTTTTTACTTTGTAACCGTCCCTGGGGTAGGGTGGGGTGGGCGGGGGGTCCTACTGTAACCTCATGGTTGACCGGGAATTCTGGGACCAACGCCTCGAGGATTATCATCCGAGAGGTGGCACCTTGTGGCACCAGTGTTGATCGATCGTTGTGCGATCCTGGCGAGGTTAAACGTCACTTATAATCACTTGACAACGTTAAGTACTTGTCCTCTCCACGATATGGATGAGCTACAATGTATCCTTACTACTTTCTCAATTCCGGCTGGTTGAGTGAGTGAATGAAGATGAACCCTATTAGGACCGCACATTAAAAGCAAATATCACCCGACGACACCCAAACAAATAGCTATTTTTCAGGTACAAATCCCCAAAACCCTGTTCAATCTGAAAGACAAAAATGGGTAACCTATTGTCACGAAAAAAATAACATGAAGTTTGGCGGGGTCAGGGTGAGAATTTCTGCTTAAGATATTGGCAAGCTGTCAGCTTTCTCTTTTTCCAGAAAAGGTCCCCATGGCAAAGTGGTCAAGCCGTTTGCTTGGCGCTCTGAAGGTAGTGGGTTCGCTTCATGACAGCGCTTTCAATAGTGAAATTTTACAGAGATCACTGGGAATCGTCGCCGGAGCTAGGGAGGTGCAATGCTCTCGAAGGCAGCTAGCTGTTCTGTGGAGAGAGACTGAGCTATATGGGATAAATCCGGTGCAGTGAAGTCGACCCTCTCACCTTTACCTCTGGTTTGTGTGTGTGTGTGTGTTGTGTTGCACTGAAGGAACGAGTGAGAATCACCACCCATAACCATGGCGGGAGGGAATAGTAAAACTAATTCGGGCTAGGGCATATTTTCCACAATAAGTGCATGAGTTTGCAAGACTTCTTGTCCCCTCGTATGTAAGTTTTCTTTTCCTTCTTCGCATTCACTGGCTGTTTTGATTGTTCGTCCACTTCTAGACTCTAGTCTAGTTCCAGAAACTGAGTGTTGCGTGCCCATCCGATTTACAGGTCTTTTTTTTTTTTGCATGCAGTATATTTGCTCCTTGCCTCTCAGGCAGGTGTACTCCGACTTTGAATGAAGCTCACAGTTAGTCGACTCTTACGACATGCTTTGGGGCAGGCGGTAAGCCTATTCTTGTTTTCCCAATAGTTGGACCTCGCTACCCACACGGGGAGAATATGTAAGTAAAGGAGCGGACTTTTCTTTCATGCTTGACCTCGGCTCCCAGTCGACCCTGCCTCAAATGGGTACCAGGTAAAGTTCTGTGAAGTAAAGGCGGCCGGCGTGCTGTAGACCACATCCTCCAGCAGACTGTTCTTACAAAATATGAGTCAAGCCTCAGGTTTTCTATTCTCAATTGTCGTGTGAATGGATCTTTACTTTCTGTTCACCTAACTATAATATACTATCATTGGCACGTTGCATTTAAAGCAGAGGAGCGGCTGACCGAACGGTTAGAGTGCATAGGTCTCATGCGGGAGACCCGGGTTTGAATCCTCGGTAAGGTTGGGGATTTTGTCTGTCGGAGCAAAATAAAATCCTCGCCTGTACGGTCGTGGTGACAGCACTAGCCATGTGTCCCTAAATCTTCAGGCTTAAAGACACCCCTGCAAAAAAACTTTACATAAAGGTAGCAATTTTGTTTTTGTTATTTTTTTTTTGCATGTAAGCTTTCGAATTATTACAACTTTAACTATCAGAACTGCCATTCGGTTTGAACTACATCAGATCTGGTCTTTTGACTGCTTTCTTCCCGTCGACAGCCCTAATATACATTTACTGGTGAATAGGGTTTACCAGGATAAGTATATTTCGGATTCGCATCATTGTGACAATACTGACGATTGGAGGGGACAAACTGCAATTCAGAAAAGAGATTTGAAGCTTATTTTTTTTTTTAATAGTCCATGCACTGGGTCGATAGTAGTCATGTCTGTCTACAACCTACTGTCTCGTTTACTGTCAGTCAGTTCTGACACAGATGATAATCTTTAGTATACAATGATAGACTGTCCAGTATCGACTCTCTCTCTCTCTCTTTCTCTCTCTCTCTCTCTCTCTCTCTCTCTTTCTCTCTCTCTCTCTCTCCCTCTCTCTTTCTCTCCACATCTTTTACCCTCTAACATTTCCACTGTTATGGGGTACTCCAGTCTTATCGTTCTAATGACATGACTAAAGAATCTAGATTACCTCTGTCTGATGTGGCTATCAGCTCTCTTCATGAGTCGCATTCTTTCAAGACGTCTTCATTGCTCTTTTTATTTATCTAGGGTATTTTCATCACTCGGATATAAAACCACATATCCACCGCTTTCTAATGATGTTTGGCTAAGCTACCAACTGATTCATAATTCACTTCTGTATATCTGAAGCGGAAAGTAATATTTTCATTATACACTTTGCTTGGGTAAATTCTGGTAACCATAGTAAGGGATATAACTTAAAAAACACCTATAATTCAGGTGGTCTCCCTTGGCTTATATTTAAAAAAAATATATATATACCATCTAGCCCCACCCCCACCCCCTTTTTTTCTCTTATAACTCCCCCCCCCCCCCCTCACCCCAAAGAAAGTTACGAGAACTGGAACAAGAAAACTGTTGGCGGCGTTGGAAAAGGGGGGGGGGGGGGGGGGGGGGGGGGGGAGAGGGGGGGGGGGGGGGGGGGGGGGGGGGAGAGTGTTCTTAAACTAATGCGACTGTTGTTAACAAAGTAGATGATGAGAGATGCTGGACGCTAGCATGTCGAGTCAAAAGTCTTAATAACATGTCTTTCGTTAATTTCTTCTTAGGACGTATTTTTTGTTTGTTTTTTGTGTGTTATTTGAAGCCCCACTCTGGCTTTTGCCAGGGGCCGCAATATAGGCAGGCTATGAATATGGCCAATTGTCTGAACGCGGTTTCTGGGACCTCTCCACGGTGATCCTCATCCACATGGTGGCACTTTGTGTCATTGGGTGTTTATCGCTTGTGTGATGTCCTGGTGGGGTAGAAAGTCAAGTCAAGTCCTAATAACATACATAATCTAGTCATTCCTTTGTGGGATTCAATTTTTCGTTGTTTAAAGCTCTTCTCTGGCTCTTGCCAGGGGTAGCAGAATAGCCCGGCCATAAATATGATCTAATGACTGAACGCGGTTTCTATGACCTTTCCACGGGTTATCCTCATCTACATGGTGGCACTGTGTCATCGAGTGTTTATCGCTTATGTGATGTCCTGGTGGGGTAAAAGAATACAGATGATGAAATCCGAGGTACTTCACAACCTAGATTTCAGCTTGTCAGCTCAACAAAACCCTAAAGGATCCGCGAGGCAACATGGAGAGAGAGCTGACCCGCCAGCTAAACAGAATCTCAGAGAACAATCAAATCGTCCTCCCGGCTCACTGCGGCATACCAGGTAATGAGTTAACAGACATGCAAAAAATGGCACAAAGAAGAAACAACAGGCCCATTCATTGTTATTATGAAAATTCAAAACACTTATCAAAGGAAATGAAAGAAATTGTGGCGAGAACAAACGAACAGTAAACATCCACAAGACCCCATCAGCAGTCCCAACAGAAAGCAACATACAACCATTTTCCCTCTAAGAACAGGACACTGCAGGCTAAAATACCACATGCATACAATAAAGATTATACAGTCACTACAGTGTGGATGTCAGACAGAACCACACAAACCTGAGCACAATCTGCCACATTCTGCAGACCTGCCCACTCTACCGACAGTTTGTAAAAGAATTCCTGCCTCAAGAGCAAAGTGTGCAGAGCAAGCTATGGGGAACTATGAAGGACCTTCTACTGACATGCGAGTTAATAGAGACAACCCACATAATGGTCTCACCAGAGCATACAAACCCGAACGCAAAGAAAAAGCTAAAAAATGGATTTCGAATCTCCATCGAAGATTTTTAAAAAAATTTTTAATGAACTTTCCTCCCAGGCTGACCCATTCTGAAATTGTTGAACATGCGGCTGATATGATGGCCTAATCAGCCATCGAGCTTCACTGGTCTGTGAAAAATTGTTGGTCCTAGCAAGGCATTTCAGATGCGCCAGAATCATCTACTTTTCAATTAAAAATTTAGATGATGGATCTCCAGTGCTTTCACAGTTAAACTATTACAATCTTGAACAAGCTTACATCCAGTTTTCCTGTTTCGGAATTACTGAGATATTTCCATGTAACCTGGCAATGGCAAACATTGAGCATGTGCTTCAGCACTGTTAACCGTTTTTAGCTAACAAAGACGACGTCTGGCCTATTCCAGCCACAATTAGGACAAAGCTAGTTGGCACACAGGGAGATTTGGGTCACACAGTTGCTTCCTTCAATGACACTGGCCTCTTGATATGTTTTGTGACAGAAGGATCAAAGAAGAAAAAGAGCAGGATAAGGAGAACATGACCGGCGACAAACTAAGAAAATGGCAAACGAGAAACGGAAACAAGACTGACTGACTGACTTTCTACCCCACCAGGACATCACACAAGCGATAAACACCCGATGACACAAAGTGCCATCATGCGGATGAGGATCACCGTGGATAGGTCCCAGAAACCGCGTTCAGGCAATTGGCCATATTGATGGCCTGCCTACATTGCGGCCCCTGGCAAAAGCCAGAGTGGAGCTTCAAATAACAAAAAATTACGTCCTTTAAAAGTACGTAAGGGATGGTTTATAAAGTAACCAAAAAGTTAGAAGAGGTGGATAAAGCCAAATAAATGTCATTTCATCAGCAGCAGCATATTTAGCATATTTAGTTCAGTATTGAGACAGAAATGGCAAACTACTGGATGTAACTTGCCTAGAGAAACCACACAACAGCCAGGGGCTGTTGGGGTTAGTTCTACAACATCCTGTAAAGGATACACAACTAACAATTGAGACCCCCCCCCCCCCCCCCCCCCCCCAAAAAAAAAGGACGTAAATAGTAACTGCACTTTTTATGTTGTATGTTATGCCCCTTTCTAAAATATGAAAATAAAATTCCAATATTTTCACGAGATGAATATAATATTAGCGCTTTATATGCTAACAGTCAACACTTGAACGTGTATTATGTTTTTAGTTGTGTGAACGTTTTTATTTTTTAAACATCAACATTCCAATTAACTGGTGTGCGCATAGCGTCTTTGAGATATCGTACACTGTCTCATTTTTTTTTTTTTTTAAATGCAGCTAGATTTGCATAATGCCCTTAATGTTTTTGACATGCAATTACATTGTCATAGTGTTCAGGTGAAGACTTTAGCCCATACAACCTTCAAAATAAAAAAAAAAGCCTTTCTCGCACAATGAAGCAAACCAAAACAATTAAAACGTTTGGATATGGAGTGGTTCTACATTTTAGCTTTTTTTTTTTTTTGCGTCGGGTGTTATCGTTCATATAAAATTACCAAAAAATAATTGGGAAATTGGAAGTGGAACAAATATTTCATATATAGACTCCATTATGAACAGAAATGGAGACCATTCAACAGAAGTCGAATAGAGGATAGCCATACAAATATTAAACAGCAATACAAGTCTCTTTTTAAACGCAGGCAAGGATATACAAGTTAACATTTTGAGATCCTGCGCCTTTCCTTGTAGCAAAATATGGATGTGAGACGTGGACTATTTCCCGGTTATTAAGGAGGGAAATTGTGGTTTTTGAGCAGTAATGCTATAGAAAGATTCTCCGAATACCATAGACAAAGAAGTCAAGCTGACATTCTAAGTGAACATTAGTCACGGAAGATTGGCTAATAAACAGCATCTCGTCTCGGAAGCTGAAATATTTTGGCCATATCAGGCGCAATGGCATATGGAGGAAAAAAATAACGACAGAAGGTGTGGTACCAGGAAATAGGGACAGGATTTGACCAACAAAAAGATGGGCACAGGATATAAGATAGACTGGAAAAAATAACGACAGAAGGTATGGTACCAGGGAATAGGGAAAGGATCTGACCAAAAAAGAGAGATGGGCACAGGATATAAGAGAGACTGGAGAAAATAACGACAGTAGGTATGGTACCAAGAAATGGGGACAGGATCTAACAAAAAGATGGGTACAGGATATAAGAGAGACTGGGGAAAAAAACCGACAGAAGGTATGGTACCAGGGAATAGAGACAGGATCTGACCAACAAAAAGATGGGCACAGTATATACGAGACTACTTGAATTCGTACTTTAATCTCAAGCTTGAGTTTGAAGAACCTCAGCGGTGGAAGAACTCCGTTGCACCGGCGAGGATCCTGAAATACTTTGGGTAAATTTGTAAACTTCAAGTTTTGTTCTGGCTACACCGTGAGACTACTCTTTTTTCCGTTTCCAACTGCCAATGTATTCTTAACGTTGGCAGCAATACACACGGGTGTCCGATCTTACTACCCAAAGACCAGGGTAAATTTCTAGAAGTCAAAGTGAAACAATATCAGCCTTTACTGGGGGTTGAATCCGGGATCAGCACTCGAGAAGCAAGTACTCATCAGCTCCAATGTCGACCCCCAGGGATCTCCCTAAAAACTGGTCTGGTGACTTGAACGACGTAACCCGATTACCACCATTACCATCTGGCTACAGATGTGTTGTCTCCAAGTAATTTTATTTATTTGGTTTTGCATTTATTTGTTTTCAATGTTGTGTTTGTCAATGTCCTTCTTTAGGTAACACTTATAATTCCTAGTCGTACCGATCTGATCTGATAAAACTAGATATTAGTAATCAAAATATCGGCTTCGTCAGAGAAACAATGTTGCGGGGCGCACGTTTCTTCATGTCTGTCCTTACTCTTCCGTGTTGTGCACGCTCAATATCCTCTTCATCTCGCTGTTGACACATAAGGCATTCACAAGTGATCTCCATTTCTGCCTGTCTGCTGCTTTTCGGCCCATGGTCTCCGATGTCAGTTTACATTCCTTCATTTCCAGTTATAGTGTCTTTCCCCAGGTTTCCTTTGGTCGTCCACGTCTTCTTTTCCCATCTGCTGTCCATCGGAGAGCTGTTTTTGCCAGAGTGACACAGGGCATTCTGTCAACATGTCCAAGCCATCTCTAACGTTTTTCTTTGATAACATTTGCCAGTGATGCACATTCTGTTTTCCTCCTCAGTTCTTCATTTGTGATCTTATTTGGCGAAAATATTAGTATAGTGTTGCGCACTGCCAGCCTTTAATGATATAGATCTAGCACGAAACTCAAGTGTTTCTTCTTCTTCTTCTTTTTCTTCTTCTTCTTCTTCGCGTTCACCGGCTGTAAAAACTGGCGGAAAGTCTTGCCTGCCTCCTCTTCTGTACACTGTTCTTGTTCCAGGAGTTGAGTTTTGCGCGCACATACGTTTTACAGATGTACCTTATTTATATAGTCTGTTGAATTCTCACATATCAGGCAGATGTAGTACGACTTTGAAGGACACGCCCTAATTGTTCGACTTTTATACAGCGTGCCGGTTAAGGGTAATGGATTTATCATTCCCCTCTCCCCCCGGGAAGCCCGGAAACTGTATGGGGAGGATGCGAATCTAATAGAAGCATTTACGAAGACCCCTGTTGAACATACATTTGTATAATGCATTTCTGTTAGGGCATATTTACGGTTACCAAGTAATCAACATCCCAGTGTAGGGATGGGATCCACCGAGAATGTGGAAGGTTGGTTGGTTGGGAGTTATACCCCACAAGGACATCACACTAGTGATAAACATCAGGTGACTCAACGTGCCACCATGCGGATGAGAATCACTCGTAGAAAGGTCACATAAACCCCTTTTAGCCGGTATGGCCATATGAATGGCATGGCTATATTCAGGGCCAGGGTGGGGCTTCAAATAACAAAAAAATTGCACGGATGCCTTGTGTTTTTGATGCCCTCTTTGTGTTCATGATCAATAACTTATGATTGTAATGAATACACTGTATTTGTAATACCGTCATTGTGTTTGTGATACATCCATTGAATCTGTAATGCATTTATAGAATTGTTTTCGAATATTACTGTGTTTGTGATACATTCATTGTGTTTGTGATGTATTCATTGTTTTTGTTATATACGTATTATGTCTTCTTCATTTTTTTTTCTCCATAGACATATACACAGTTTCCAGATAATTTCAAATCAGTCTACATACTGTTTCAAGATACTCTTAGTCTAAAGAAATTAGAATTGTAAAAGCACATCATACAAACATGATTGTGTGAGTGGTAATGAGCAGACTGATAGATTAGCCGATACTGCCTCTTGTGGGAGGTGTGATATGTTATGATAACGCGGACGTCTCAAGGACACTGAAATCAAACAGTGCAACTAAATGGATGCTAGGCACGGCTACTGTTGTCAGCCGTGGCAAAATTTTTGCTTCTGCCAGACAGTGGCCGTTGCATTTGTGCTTCATTTGTAGACTGAAAGGAAATAGTTTCGTAGCCCAGATTCTGTGTTGAGTGCATGGCGCGACACTGTGAGCTTCGGATTTCATTTTAAATGTTTTTCAACTGTGACCAAGGTGGTGGTGTGAAGTGTAGATTCAGAAAATGGCGCGATGCCTGTTGTCGCAATATTGGTGGTGCCAATATGTGATTAAAATTGATCGCTTGTGCAACTGCTGATCTGTTGGTGACTTCTGCTACCATCAATGATGAACTGCATTTCTAATGTCGGACTGTTTGTGTTATCACTTCAGATGGCTACCGTATGCTTTTATTGCGTGTGTATGCTAATTATACTGAGACAACAGTCTGTCGATCTTTCCACAAGGGACTGTGATAAACATTCTGTGTGTTTTTCGTTGCCCCGGGAGAGGAGCGACTATGGGGGGGGGGGGGGGGGGGGGGGTTGTCGGGTTGCTACTGGTATTATTAGTATAAGAACTTTATTTCTGGCTACTGAAAAGGGCCCCTATTTGAGTGTATGCAGGTCTCAAGCGCAGAGATATCAATATTATTCCATTCATTCATCGTACATGAAGTTAGATCAAATCATGGATATGATTAATGATGAACACTCACATGTATTTAGTACATCAAATATACAATTGCATGATATTACAAAACTGTATGAGTTAACCTTAACAATAAAAAAAAAGTAAATATAAAGTAATCTATACAGAAAGGTAAACAACTGTATTGCAATAAAAATAAATAAAGATAATAAAAGTCAGTTCGATTCGTTATTGTTTTCCTGGTCAAACTGTCTTGGCGTTATTTTTCAAAAGGTTTTGAGTTAACAGTTTCGCTTTTTATATGTTAATCGTTTATTAAAATTCCATGCGATTTAAATAAACATTACACATGATTTCTGAATTATTTTCTTTTTTATATCTGTCTGTGTGTCTGTCTGTCCACCTGTCTATCTTGTGTCTATCTGTCCACCCATCTATCTTGTTTTATGTTTTCGTGTTTTGTTTGTGTCTGCTTGCTTGCTTACTACCTATATGTCTGTCTCCCTGACTGTATTTATGAGAGTATGTCCATTTAACCATCTGCTTGGCATTCGCCATACTTACCTCCTAGTCTGCATGTCTGTCTTTTAACATATATTGTGCTCAAGTGCGAGTGTATGTTTAACATTTCTGATGACATTAAACAGAATAAGTAAAAGCAAAGTAAAGATCCCTTTTCACGCTTTAGGCGCATCGGGCTTATGGAAAAACACCCATATTTTTACAGAAAAATCAGCACTAGGTGGGTAACATGGTCAGCATTGCGCCGGCTGTCTTTACTTCCCAAGGATATACATCCTGGTACCCACTTTAGGCTGGGTAGACCAGCGACGCCCCGTACCATTATAAAAATCCACGCAGCCAGCAGTGGGATTCGATTGCATTGAGCAGCCTAGCATATTGTTTATTTTCTCGGAACCGTGATATTTTCTCCAAATGTCTGGATAATTGATATTTGTCACATTAGCTGATTACCCTCCTTAAAGATATTAAATGAATGACAGATAAATGCCACATTATCTGATGACTCTCCTAGAATATGTTCTATGCATGATTGATAAATGCCACTTTAGCTGATGACCCTCCTTAAATATGTTCTATGCATGATTGATAAATGCCACTTTAGCTGATGACCCTCCTAAAATATGTTCTTTGAATTACAGATAAATGCCACATTAGCTGATGACCCTCCTAAAATATGTTCTATGCATGACAGAAAAATGCCACACTAGCTGATGACCCTCCTTAAATATGTTCTATGCATGATTGATAAATGCCACTTTAGCTGATGACCCTCCTAAAATATGTTCTAATCATGACAGATAAATGCCACATTAGCTTATGACCCTCATTAAATATGTTCTATGCATGATTGATAAATGCCACTTTAGCTGATGACCCTCCTAAAATATGTTCTATGAATTACAGATAAATGCCACATTAGCTGATGACCCTCCTAAAATATGTTCTATGCATGACAGATAAATGCCACTTTAGCTGATCTCCCTTATAAAATATGTTTTATGAATGACCGATAAATGCCACATTAGCTGATGACCATCCTAAAATAGGTTCTATCCATGACTGATAAATGTCACTTTTGCTGACTGCCCTTTAAATATATTCAGTCGTATTTACGTTTCCTGGCCCATCTACACAATGGCTGACCTTTGATTTATGCTTTCTCAGACTGTTTTACCTCAGAGGGTAGTCACGTTTTCTTGCCTCCAATTACATCAGCGCCGATGTATTTATTCTATACTACACAACGACACAAACTTTAACGACCCCAGAACACCTAGAACTAGCCCTAACCCAAACCCCCAATATCAACAGCCTGATTCTAGGTCCCAGGAGGGACTCCTTTCGAAAAAAAAACAGTACAATATGACACCACTCTGACCTAGACCAGACTGAGAAAGTGTGTGGTGGGGCTAGTAAACGTGAACAGGACCAGATATTCTAGTAAGGTAAATGTTACCCTTTCTACATAAGAGGTGTATCGGGCATATTTTACTAGATTCATATTTCTTGTAGGTCAGTCGGCACTCGATGGGTTGTGAGGTCTACATCACCCCGGCTGCCTTTACTTTTCAGGACTTTACCTACTACGCCTTTTAGACTAGGTCGACCTGAACAAATATTTAAAAAATAAATGTTCGATGCTGATTTGAACACGCGACTTTTGTGTTGTCAATCGAACGAATTAGAGCTAGAGGACGGTATACTCGTAATGATACATTGACATTATCTCTCTGTAATGAAGTGTAAGTTGGAAATCAGCCAGACACAAAAGCATGTAGGACAAGTTAACAGATGAATACGTGTATTAGTCATGCACACACTGTCACTTCTCGTAACCGTTCTTAGCCTTGATTGGCGGCTTGTCTAGAAGAGAAGATCCAGCAGGAGGATAGACAGAACATTGCTTTTCTGATACGATAACTTTTGTAGCATTATGTATTTACAGACTTATTGGTGTTACCTTTCCTCTGAAGTAAACAAGGGCAGTCGAGAGAGGGTTGTTGCTGTACCTGGATGACATAGTCTCTACAATTCTACACAAGCTTTCTGCTATGGAGAGGAGAGAATGTTGCATAACACACTCGCTAACATCACGGGTTGCTTTTCTCGTGCTTTACTAAAGTACTTCTTTCACACTATCATCTGGAAGATCATAAAAGGTGTTCCCCGTGTGGGTTCCGGGGTCCCATTGTGGGGAAAACAAGAATAGACCCACTGCCTCCCCAAAAGCATGTCGTAAGAGTCGACTAATTGGGGAGCTTCCTTTGAAGTCGGAGTGCATCTGCCTGAGAGGCAAGGAACCAACAGTCTGCATTCAAATGAATCAGATCTGTAAAACTGATGCACACGCAACACTCAGGTTCTGGAGCAGGACTGCGGTTCAAAAGTGGACGAACAACCAGAACCTTCCGCCAGAGTTTACAGCTGGTGAACGCGAAGAAGAAGAAGAAGAAGAAGATAAACGGTGTCAACACTTACTGATCATTCACACCACACTAAACCGAATGATCAAAGATGTGCGTTCTTATTCGCATTCCGATATTGTGTTCTTATGTTCAAAAGCGTTGGTAAGACAAGTTCAATATGGCTCCTAAACTTGTAGTACAACTAAAAGAGATGAAGCCTCATTATACATTTTTGAAAACAGAGCATACGACGAAACTTTGAACCCATCAAAGATGTAGAGAGTGGGGAATGGATAGTGAGAAGCAACACCGAAATTCATAATCTATTTAAATCACAAGTGATTGCTGGCATCATAAGTTCTGATAGACTAAAATGGCTTGGGCATATTAAGAGAATGTCAAATAACAGAGATGTAAAAACTGCATACACAAGGGAGCTGAATAGTCGTAGAGCACGAGGCAGACCAAGAAGACGATGGAAAGATAACGTCCAGACAGACCTGCAAACACTTTGAATCACCAGCTGAAAAAAACAAGGCCGACCAGAGAGACGAGTGAGGTGGGTGATATTTGTAGCAATGAACCTCAAGGGCTAAGAACGCTGAAGAAAAGGAAAAAAAATTCACAAACTCCTTAAAGGACTAGTATCTTTACAAAAAATGGTAGAACAGAGAGATTGAAACAAGAATCCAATAAGCCACCGATGTCACGCATCAACTGAAACGAATAGTAACACCCGGCTATCCCAATTGAAACAAAAGACAAACTATAAATTCAGACTTCATACCCACCTTGTGCTTTCAGTGTTTCAGTGACTTGGACTTCTAATAATTCCCTCTGGTCACTGGGTCGTGAGATCGGACGCCCGTGTGCATTGTTGCGCACGTACAAAATCGGAAAGAATAGACTAACGGCGCTGCCCAGGCACAATTTAGAGTTAACCAAAATATTTAGGGATCCTCGCCGGTGCTACAGAACCTTTGCACTGTGCTGAGCTTCTTTGGACTCAGACTTGAGTTAGAAGAAGAACGGAGCACTTATAGGTTACTACCAATCTGCTATGATGTTGATCCGTTGTTCAAATCTCAAACCTCGATCTTTAACCATGAGGGCTTTCATATCACTAAGGCTAACTTTGATGAGAAAAGTCAAATACGATGGACTGGATTCCATTCTTGATATTAATATGATAACGCAGGAGAGATTGGAATGTGAACATAGACTGTGAGTTCTACCTGGTAAATAATGGCCCATACTTAACTTTGAATGAATAGACGAACGAATGAATGAATAAATTAATGAACAAATTACATAATGAAGGAAGGAATGCAGAAATAAATGAATGAATGAGTAAATGAAAAAAATGAATAATGAAAAGTAAACCACTAATAATGCCTAATTTTTGCATTGGTACCAGAGTGATAATCATCATCATCATCGTCAATTTCCGCTCCTGTCGTTAAGAGCCATGGGGACAAACAGTGCGACTCATGGCTTGATGGGCATCATCGACTATTGTCATTCCACGTCGAGGTAGAAGCTCTTTAATGTCATTCATCCATATCCTTTTATGGCGGCCTCTTGATTTCACATCAGATCTGTTCATGTGTAGCGCCTGGTATGGCAGTTGTTCTAGCTGCATTCTTGTTAGTTGACCGAACCATCTGAACCCTTCCCCTTCCCCAAACCCCCCCCCCCCCCCCCCACCACCACCATGTTGAATTTTTCTGTCTATAAACGGGTTCTCTGTCTATTTTACTGGACAGTACATTTGATCCTAAGGAGCATTCACCACCCCGCATTATCACAAAGTAGCTCACCGTCCAGAGGAAGAGCAGTCACTAATATATCATCTGCTCATTACCATACACAACCAAGTATCCTAGAAAAAAATCGATGATTTGCTTCTGATCTGAGTCATATCAAGTGATGCAAGCCAATCAGCTCGTACTAAGCCAGTTTCAATTTTCTGCAGCATGCCCTATGAGTTCTCAACGATTACAGGAATTACAACTAAATAGTAAACTAAACAACCAACCCACCAAATAACCCAAAGCCAACCAATACAACCAAAAAGACAAACAGCCGAGCTTACTAATCTTGCTATCCATAGCACCTTGCTCACAGGAATCCCCCTCATTATCCCCCTTGTCTAGCTTCCACAAACTACACCTCCAACACTGTCTTTTCCAACCCATGACGTATAATGTGACTAAGATACTTAAATTTTCGGGACAGAATGCTGATTATGAGCCAGTTTTCCTGGATGTTTAACCCCTGTAGAATGTTGATGCTTTTCCTCTTCTTGATCGATGGTTTTCTGAGCATTTAGTTTCACACATAGTTTGGTGAAATTCCAATTTTTGGTATGTAAAGGGACCCAGCAGACATGTTTACAGACTGACCGGCAGCCGATGGTGGATTTGGTCAACACAAGGCCTGTTGTCTGCTTTTTCCTATACAGTCTCACATATATTAATTTTACTTTAGGTAACCAATTATAATATCTAAGTTTGGCATTTGTAGCACAGTGTTCCTATAAATATGCGATTTATAATATGTCTCTTGAGGAAAGGCAAGCCCTGCAGCACAGGAATTAGCGGTAATGATAATTTAGTAACCAGTATGGAGGCAAATCTCCATACGAACCTGAGTACAAATGGTTCAGGATTCATGATTCAGGGTTTCTAAGTGTTTCAGGATTCACCATAGACAATATCCTTATATAATCTCCTACAATCTATATTTTAAGCCTATCCTAGCCATTTGCACTTTCGAAGACTGATCATGGAGAAACCTATTATCCAAATAAATTAACCAGCTAACCAAGCAGCCTACTGATCAGCCAGTCAAACAGTTAGGCTTACTGTCTGGCACCTTTACGTCTTTCCAGACGATACTGCTATATAATACGCTATGAGGATGCACTCGACTCACAGCCCATAGCAATGGCGAGTGTCAAAACCCGTTCATGTTAAGAAAAGTCCTCTACAATTAAAGCATGGAATTTCAGAACCGTTGTTGTCAACATTTGTGTTCAGTCTGTTTCTTCTCAGGCGCTCAGCTCTCATTCTTTCTGCAATCATTTCTTCCTTTATTCTCATTCCCTTTCTGATGTGCCCCTCCACACAACATGGTCCATAGCATTGTGTTTTCTAGAGTCCACCGCAATATCTGCATCATTCATGTCCCGCTTGCGCACATCTTTATATCGTAGTAGACGTCGACATCGACATATTCTACCCGTAGGCTGGGCTTACTAACATTGCGACAAACAGGCTATTGATGCATGTTCAGTACCAGGGAATAACTGGTCGTGTACAGGTGTCGTACTGTACTGGGGTAGACCCGTTCTGACTTAAGTCTGCGTATAAGGAACCAGCACTTGTTGATGGAATGCCATAGTAACCACTTTTACTAGCATCGACTCCATTGACGCCTTGATAGAAGTGGTCGATATAGTGCCTCGGATGGTGGTAATGGTGACTTGGTGTTGCTGGTGACAAGGAAGATGGTGATAATGAATTGTTCATAGTTTGCCTCTGGTTTAGGTTGCACGGATTTACATCAGGGAAGTAGGTAGCAGGCTCAACCTGCTGACTGTTAGACGGGTGTTTGTTGGTGTCTGGGGAGTTGGAGGATGGTGGGGTAATGCTGCTGCAGGGGTCCATATTTGTAGTCGGGATCGGGACTGAAAAGTGATGGTGGAATGATGAGTACGCTTGGTGCATGCGTCCTGTAGGGCTCATTAGACTGGGGATGGTAAACGCCGGGATGATGTCTTTGTAAGTCGAACTGAGATGATCTTTGTAAACCGCAGATGATATATGGTCTATGTAGGCCGTAGAAATATGGTCTTTGTATGGAATGAACGAAAACTGGTCTCGGTTTGTCTGTTCTTTGTACATATCTCTTGTCTCCAATGCTGTATCCTTATCGTAAATATAACTGTGGCCGGAAAAGTCTGTCTTACCGTAAGAATATGTGTTGTTTTGGTCTCGGTAAGTTGATGGATCTGGTTCAGGAGGTGTGAGTAACAGACTAGTCGGTGGGTCATTATTAAGAAATGACGTTTGCGATCGGGAGTTAGTTTTGATAACGGACTCTCGGTTTGCATACAAAGTGCGCAAGAAGTTGGAGGCTGTCAACATATCTGAGCCATGTCTACTTACGGCCGGCAGCCAAGATGTCGAGGACGACTGGGAATTAGCAAAGGCACCGGAACTAGGTATTCCAGGGTACGGTTTGCCAGCCGCACTTGTATCTGATATTAAGTTTTCAAATGAGGTTTTGTCGTTTTGAGAGTGGAATGCTGTTGTAGATGAGGATGTTGGCAGATGCCGATTCATGGCAGCTTCAAGTTCTTTCACAGAGCTGCCTGCAATGGATAACTGATTGGAAGAACAATTGTCTTGGATATTCAAAAAAGGAGTTAGTTTGTGTTTGTCTGCGTTTGGGGATGATGCATTTCTGAAAACCGCCGAGGAATGCTGGATTATACTACCATCTGCCGATTTTTTCGTTGAACGTTTGACAGATAAATCTTCTGGAGAGGACGATGTAACACTTTCATGTGGTTTGCATGTCCCTGTTGTATCAGCCCTTCGTTTACTGCCAGACTTATCAACATTCTGTCCGTCTGGTGTAGAATTCTTTGGTGCTCGTGAAATAACGGATGTCTTTGCCATGTTTTGAGTTAGATTGAGGGCTTTGTCACCATCATCCACCTCCTTGTGTTCAGAGCTGCTTCTTTTACGTTTTCTAGGGTTTTCCATTTTCCGACGTTTGTTTTTATTATCTGGGCATCCTGCATTCTTGTCTGGGGACGGTGTTTCTGCGTCTTCTCCAGACTGATCTGATGACATCTTGGGAGATGTGTTCTCTTGTGTTTTACATTCCGAATTGGAAGACTCATCTCGTGTAATGGTGGAGTTTGCTGATGCACTTTTAACCCTTGGCGAATCTGGCAGGATTTTAGTGGGTAAAGTGTTTGGTGCTTTTTTGGTTCTCAGTTCTGTGAAATGTTAGAAGAAAAAGAAGAAAAAATATTATTTCGATACTAACTGTTTACAATACCATTTGGCGACGCATCAAGCATATAGCCTTTTTATAATTTGGCACGGTTATTATCTTAACTCGTCATTAATATGATTATCGTCATTATAATCATCATCCTCCTCATCAGCATCATCATCATCGACATCTTTTTCTTCTTCTTCTTCATTTCCTTCTTCATCATTCTCACCAGCACCATCATCATCTTCTTCGTGTATGTTTTTTTTTCTTTTTCTTTCTCTTCTTCGTCTTCTTCTTCTTCTTCTTCTTCTTCTTTTTCTTCTTCTTCTTCTTCTCCTTCTTTTTTTTCCTTCTTCTTCATCATTCTCACCATCATCATCATCATCTTCTTGTATTCGTTCTCTTCTTCTTCTTCTTTTTCCTCTTTTTCTTCTTCTTCTTCATCTTTTTCTTCTTCTTTTGTTATGTTCGCCCTTAATAAGCGGTTGTCACATTGCAGCGAACACATAGTCTCGGTATCTACGTCTCTTTGCGCAACACATCCTATAGGTATCAGGTACAGTCCTGGTAAGTAAAGGCGGCTGACCATATCAATCACCGCGTGCCGTGTGATCAGTAAAATATGGGTCTAGCCCTATATACCCAATACACCTGAAAGGCGTGGAAAAGGGTCCTTAACTCAATTTTTACAGTCAGGTTGTCCCAGGTCTAGCAGATAGATTGCATGTTCATATTTGTTTCCTTCTTTACTTATAATCCACGCCCTGTGGCGTGGTAATCATGTGTATCCGTTCGACGTGGGGTTGGTAATATTATTAATATCTGATACATTTGGTTTTATTTAATATATACTGCGAGAAAAAGAAGACAAGACAGCAAGAGGTAGACATCGATACAAGTGTGAGAACAACATCAAGATATGGAGGAATAGCAGTCCATTGGAGTGCACTAACATGACAAGGGTGCCTTAGAGATCAAATGCAGCCAACCTTCATTGTGAAGACTGCACCTATTTGAATAATGACACACTATATTGCCGATGTGAACATTTTTTCTTCTCCAAACATCCATACTATTATACCGACCTGTCCAGCAGCTTCATTCTTAGTCTCTCTCTTAAAGACTTTGACTCCCGGGTCGACCCAGACTAAAATATGCGGGCTGCAGGTAAAGCCCTGAGAATTTACAGGTGATTGGCATGAGTCACTACATCCCTCATCAAATATCGATATGTCAATAGAATTATGAACCCAGCATCATAGCCCTGATGCACAACGTGTCTGAGAAAAGTTCCTTTACTTACAATTCCATTTCTCACGTGATCTCTTTGTGGTTGGAGTACTCTTTCCTTTGTTATTGTTTTGTAGTTCAGTTCATGTCGAGAAAGGCCCCTGCCGAAACGTTGATTTGTGTTGTGTTGTTTTGTGCACGTTGTTCTGCCTGCCCATTTCGTTAAGCTTTTTACTCACAGTTCATTGGATTACCTTTACAGTACTTAGTTATGCACTGTCATAAGAAATTCGAGATTGCAGCCCCTTTTTGAAAAAAAAAAATATATATTTATATCGCAAAAATCATGCGTTCTTCTCTCATGCCATATGGTGCTTATAGTCATTTCTTTAGCCTCAACATTCTGTCTCGTGTACTTTCAATCACTTCTGGCTTAGATGGTTTTCTATGCCTGGCTGTCAGACTGTCCTACATCTTCTCTCTGAGTATTCCTCTGCCTCCATTACTCTCCAATTCTCCCACGTCACGATGTACTCCAGTCTTTCCCTCCTCCTGTCATGATCAGATAATGTAGATTGTCTCCTTCTAATATGAGCAGTCCCACTTATATCAATGTCTACCTCTTGCTCTCTTGTCTTCGATTTCTCGTAGTATAGTTTTTTAAAATAGTGGTATATATTATAAAAAAAACCACTCGTATCAGAAATGATTACTATAACCAACCCCACTGCTAATGGATACACATGATTATCATGCCACACGGCATTGACTATAAGTATAGAAGGAAACAAATATGAATATGCAATTTATCAGCTAGACCTGGGAAAACCCGTCTGTAAAAAAAAAAGTTGAAGTGAGTCAATTTCTGTGAAGTTTCTTCAGTACTCTGTTAATGTGTCGAAAGTGTTCCAATCATTCATCTGTAAAATACACGTCCACTGATTCCACAAAATGTTTTCACTAACTGCCATCCGTCCATGATTCACTACTGGGTATCAGGTTAGGACTTGTATAACTGTTGATAATTATCTTTCTTAACTCAATTGACCAAAAAACAAAACAAAAATGCATACATCTGCTCCATTTTTTTTTTTTTTTTTTTTGCTGTGATATCCGCGCATTACGGCCAAACACATACGGTGATGTATAGCCGACTTTAAATACATTTATATTTAGCACCAAAGCCTGTTTTTTTTTGTTTTTTTTTTAAACACCCAAAATCGGGAACCTGAACCAATATTTTACCATTTTTTATATCATAAATATTGCAGTATTGATAGACACTTTTGAAACGAAACTTTACCTTTGAGTTATAAATATTGCAGTAGTGATAGACACTTTTGAAACGAAACTTGACCTTTGAGTTGTAAATATTTCAGTAGTTATAGACACTTTTCAAACGAAACTTTACCTTTGAGTTATACATATTGCAGTAGTGATAGACACTTTTGAAACGAAACTTTACCTTCAAGTTATAAATATTGCAGTAGTAATAGACACTTTTGAAACGAAACTTTACCTTTGAGTTATAAATATTGCAGTAGTGATAGACACTTTTGAAACGAAACTTTACCTTTGAGTTTCTCCTCTCGGGACTGGCTGTTAGAGGCGCTGCTCATTGATGAATTCACATCTCCTGTCATCTGCCACAGGTCCATGGGGCAGTTATTGCTCTCCATGCCGCTGGAAGTAAACAGCAAAAATGATACCTGGGATAATACTGTCTGCGCAAATCTCCCAGTAAATGTGATACCTGAGATAATAAATGTTGCCTGCACAAACCTCCCATTCAAAGTATACCTAGGATAATGATGTGTGCAAAAACCTTTAAGCAAAAATATTACCTGGGGTTATGTTGTCTGCACAAACATTCCAGTAAATGTGATAACTGGGATAATGCTGTCTGCACAAAACAACCAGTAAATGTGATACCTGGGATATTGCTGTCTGCACAAAACAACCAGTAAATTTGATACCTGATTTTAAGGACGAAGGCACTACAGACAGGAAAGTATATGAACATGCTCAGTGTTGGCCTAAAAGACAGTATAAAACATCTGACAAGAAAGGAAAAGACAATATTGAACAACAGACAGAAAAAAAAGGAGAGCATTACTTTCAGACTCTGAACACAAACATGTTATTTAATATTCTCACTCTGAAGTGCCTTCGTCCTTAAAATCCTTACAAGACTACCAAACCGAACTTTACTGTGTGTCGAGTTTATTCATTTTTAAGAAAATTACTTCGGCCAAAGCCAGATAACGGAAATACTTTATGGGAAACAAATAATGAACACTTGCATATATCACAAAATGGTATTAGGCTGAAATGCTGGAGCCATGACATGGCAGCATCAATAATAACAATGCAAAGTACGGAAGCAACGTATTTTATATATTCGCAATAATGAACGAACAGGCACGTTGTGTTGTTTTGTGCACGTTTTCCTCTTTCCCATTTTGTTACGCTTTTTAGTCAAATTTCTCTGGAATTCATTGTATTAGCTTGACTGCAGTCACCCCCATAGTTTCACAAAACTGTCAGCAAATGTGATACATGGATTAAGGCTGTCTGCACAAACATTCCATTATACGTGATACCTGGGATGTTGCAGCACGTACAAACCTCTTAGTAAATGTGATACCCAGGATAATGCTGTCTGCACAAACCTTTGACTAAATGTGATACCTAGGATAATTCTTTCATCCGACTTCTGCAGACCCTTACTAACCGGGTTATTCTTCCTTCCCGGACACTTGTTCTTTACAACACATTACCACTGATTATTTTTTTCCTGGTACACCTGTCACCTTTACTTTATATGAAGACTTGTAAGTTGTGAAATTACGAATATTCAAGGCGTTTTGAAGAAGGTAGTTTGCCATTGCTTTCTAATTTGGCAGTGACCATTCCGGCAGGGTGATCGTAGCCATTGTCACTATCCTCTGCCTACTGCAGGGGAGCTTGATACTATGAACAACATTTATGTGTCGGTTGCTCACAAGTTCAATTCATTGTCACCTCCCATGGTTTCACGTTACCCTTGATAAGAAGGAGAAAGGATGGGGTGGGGGTGGGGGGGGGGAAGCGGGATAGTTAAAACATGTCGATGTACCCAAGGGTGTCGTCGTAGGCGTGAGGAGGGAAGGAGGTGCTATATGTCTCCTATGATAGAGGGAGGATGCACCTACCCAGTTTCATGTGTGAATGTGTAAATGTGGAAGAAAGAGCCAGCGTATCTCGGTCCCTCTCTGTCGCTATATTTGTGTGAGTGTGTGTGTGTGTGTGTGTGTGTGTGTCTGTGAGAGAGAGAGAGAGAGAGAGAGAGAGAGAAAGAGAGAGATAGCGCGCTTCTCTCATTCTGTTTTTCTCCCTCACTCCCTCTACATCGCTAAACATGTGTGTGTGTTTATGTGCATTAGCGAGTCTCTCCTTCTTTTTTATTGTCTGTCGTTCCCACTCTATCGCTATACGCTGGTATATGTGTGTGCGAACGTGTCTCTCATTCTCCCTTGTTTTCTTTTACTCCCTCTCTATCGCTGCATGTGAGTATGTATGTGTGTGTGTGTGTGCGTGCGTGTGTGTGTGTGTGTGCATTCTATCTGATCCTGCAGTGAATTACCTAAAGGTATAACCAACTCAGAGACAAACAACTCTCATCCTAGTTGGAAACGAGGGGGGGGGGGGGCAAATTTCAGGTACCTGTTTTAACTCCTCAACATTTGATGATACTTCTGTGTTTTCAGGAAGGCAGCCCATTTAATTCTAATGCTGTTTCCAGTCTTACTGAGTGTGTCATTGTAAACTAACTTGCCTCTAGATTATTTGATCGTTTCAAGACAAGGACAAAACTGGTGTACATCATCACCGAGGAAGAGTTGGAGGTGAAAACTGGCAATGAGAGAACGACAGAGAATATGTCAGACTGTAAGTAGCGTTTAACATCATGGTATGGGACATCTTCGGTATTAGAAATGACTGGAAGTACACGAGACAGATGGTTGTGGATAGAACCACACACGTCATATACTATGTGCGAAGTCCGTGGCTCAGGCGTTGCAAGTCAGGCTCTTTATTCCAACGTACCGCGATCGAAACCTACATGATGGCTGCGGTGAATTGTATCATGGCATAGGGCGTCGCAGGTCGACCCAGCCTAAAATGAGTACTAAGATTATGTCCTGGAAAGTTAAGACGGCCGGCGTAACTCTGACCACATTACCCACCTAGTGCCGACTGGTCTGTAAAAATATGGGTGCTCTTCACATATGCCCGATACGCTTAAAGAAGTAAAAAGGGATTTTAAATTTTCATTAGTCATGGATTTTGGAAGATCGTCGGTGTTAGAATTCATTAATAGTACACGAGGCAAAAGATTATGGAACGTCACACGGCACAAACATTAAGATAAAGAAACCTACCTCACAACAAAATTGATGGCCAAAATACTTTGATCATCTGCGTTTTTGTTGTTGAGAAGTGTTGTAGCGCAGGTCTGTATCCAGATGTAGCCACCGTGTCTGTTCATGAGACGATAGTAGTCAGTCAGTGCCTGCCCTTTATTTAGTACTGTAGACATCCAGTTATGTGTATTAGTGCATGTGTTCCATAAGTTTCCATTCATAGGGAAAATATAATTGTTTAAATATAGTTCGATACGTATCTTCCACTTCTGTAGAATAGTATGAGCACTGCTGGAGTTCTGCTAATAATGGCGTTGGTCATTTGTTTTATTTCCCATGTAAGGACACTTATTTGACTCTCTCACTCTCTGTTCTCCATGCAAATATGTACGTGTTTATGTATGTAGATATGAGAGAGAGAGAGAGAGAGAGAGAGAGAGAGAGAGAGAGAGCGGGGGGGGGGGGAGCCGCCGTGACCTTGCGGTTGGACGCTCGCCTGTCTATCTAAAGGTTCTGGGTTCGGTTCCTGACGGAGGGGGTGGGGGGGGAACTTTAAAAAAAATAACCTTGGCTTCCAGATCGACCCAGCCGTGAGTGGGTACCCGGCGCAGTCCTGGAATGTCAAGGCAGCCGGCGTGATGCTTACCACATCCCCCACAAAGTGCAGTGTGGTCTATAAAATCTAGATCTAGACTTATATACCCAATACGCCTTAAAGGCGTTTAAAATGGCTTTTTATGGATAGTGGACTGTTATGCGTCCCATAGGGTTCTTGTAAATACACACATATAAATATATAGTCGAAACTTCGAGGAGGCACGAGCATATAGGTGTCTTCCGATCGTTAGAAGTAGTACCCTTTCTCTGAAACTGTCAGCCTTTTTCATCACGATCAAGTATATTAGGCATAGAGTGCCTGACCTATTTTTTACAGACCCATTGGTACTGGGTGGATGACGTGGTCAACATCACGCTGGCAGCCATTACTTGCCAGGACCGTACCTGGTACCCATTTAAGGCTGGGTCCATCTGGAAACAAGATCATTTTTGAAGAAAAGTCCTGCTCTGTCTGGATTTGAACTCATGACCTTCTGATCCGTGGGCGAGCGTCAAGCCAGTATACCACGGTGGCTCTTTATATATGAAAATAAAGTTCGTTCGTTGGTTCGTTCGTTCGTACATATATATCTGGCCCCATGGAAGACTAGCAGATGGTGCGTGGATCACTTCTGGTTGTACTGTGTTGTCTGTGCGTTGACTCGGACCTCTGGTCTGTGAAGGCCACCATTTTCGAAATTCTGGCGCCTGAGAAAACTAATTCCAGTAGACTTGTTGTAGATAGACAGACAGACAGCTACTTTTTGTTTATGTCGTAGAGAGAAATTAGATGGAGATTTCTTAGGATTAGAAGATTTCTTGTGGTTCTAATTCTAACAATTGGAAGACACCTATTGTGCGCATGCCTCCATGAAGTTTCGACTGTATATATGCATGTGTGTATATATATATATATATATATATATATATATATATATATATATATATATATATATATATATATATATAAGAGAGAGAGAGAGAGAGAGAGAGAGAGAGAGAGAGAGAGAGAGAGAGAGAGAGAGAGAGAGAGAGAGAAATATATGAAGACAGATAAAGAGGCACACTTCTTCTTCTTCTTCTTGGAGTCAATACCATGTGGTGTTGTAGTCATGTCTATCAACAACCGTCTGTCTCGTGTACTTTCAATAAACTCTGACACAGATGATCTTCCATGCCACGATGTCAGGCTATCCATCATCTGTTCTCTCTGTCTCCCTAGGCCACTTCTTCCCTCCAACTTTCTTACCGTCACGATGTAGTCCAGTTTCTCATCACATGACTAAAGAATGTTGATTGTCTCTTGCTCATATGGGAATTCAGTTCTCTTTGTGAGCCAGTTGTTTTCAAGACATCTTCAGTACAAAGAGGCACACATGCCGACAATATATTAATACAACTTACTATCAAGATGCGACCGCCTGAGGCTCTTCAGATCTGCGGCGTGACACAGATCATACAGTAGTCTGTCAGTGACGTCCTCTACAGTCAGGTCCATCAGATCATTTATTCTGTGCAAGGAAAAAAATAGCACGTTCTTGCATACACTAAATATTTTATACGTCGACTTTAATTCAAGAGCAAACATACACATGTATGTAAATGTGTGTGTGTGTGTGTAAAACAATCAAAGTAGCGTGCTACTATTGTGAATTTAAACAAAGATTGTACGTGTCTTTTGTGTGTGTGTGTGTGACTTCAAATCCATAAATTACCTTTAAAACATCTAAACCCATCACGTAATTAATGCAATAACAAGAAAGAAAAAGAAAAGTAAAATCTTCCGTACTTTACTGCGTACTGAATATTACACAATTCCCTTTTTAAAATTAATCTACATATTATATTAAGAATAATAAAAGCATGAGGCTCCTTTGTGGAAGTTGCTGTTGCGCTGGCGGCTAGACGCCTGTCTGCGGATCAAAAGGTCTTGGGTTCGCCCCCGCTGCGTTTTACAAAAATGACCTTGACTCCTAGGTCGACATAGCCTTGAGTGGGTACCAGGTGCAGTCCTTGAAAGTAAAGGCAGCCAGCGTGGTTCATCCACATTACCCACCAAGTTTCGTTTGGTCTATAAAAATTTAGGTCTAGCCCTATATTCCCAAAAAGCGTCTAAAACGGTCCTTTTCATACTTTACTATGCGGCTCTTATGTAAATAATGTACCAACAATTATTTAGTACATGTATTGTTTTTTTTATTTATACGATGGTCTCCCAGTTTACACAACACAGGTTGTAGGTCAACTCCATTGATAAGTTGATTGGACTAGTCTACCGTGGTCGAGGTTATGGGTGCTGCAGTCTGTTTCCGAGAAAGAGACGATCTGTGGCATAAGTTTTGTCACTCTCTAGGGGGGTTGTGTGTTAGACCAAGTATCTAAATGTTTCAGAAGTGTTAAAAGCTCTGGCATGGTGAAATATACAACACGTGGTGTCAACGCGAGTGCGGAATATCCCCGTGACGTTTTGTGAAAGTTGGATCGTTAGAGTTCGTCCAGTCAGAAGCGAGCTATTGTGTAGCGGTGTGTAAATGGGGAGACCCGCGTAAAATTTACCGTATATTTAATAATTTGATCACACGTCATCAAACGTATTTTCGTTGGTTTTCCGAGCACGCCTTGCAAATGCCGCACACTGCAGACCTAATTACAAGCAGATAATGTATAAAGATGCGCCCCTTGTTCAGGGCCCCAGTATTTGATTGTAGAATAAAGATGGTCATTGGCTGTTTATGACAAAATTATTTGGAGCTTTATTAATATCCTTCCCCAAACTGGGAAAATCCACCGGTCACGGGACAGTCTAATATTTCATTGGGTGGTAGATAAGCTGCATGCAGGCGTGGGACCTAGGCTGCACTCTGTTGTGGGATGTATTTGAGTTGGGGTCAGGGCCAGTTCTAGATGTTTTGGGGTCGTTAAAAGCATTAGAAAGTCGGAAAAACCAGTCTTAACACCCTCTTTAATGTTAGACTGTCCTGCGACGTCATCTACGGGTCATATATTTTTAAAGAACCAATTATTCATACTCTACTAATGTAAAGTTAGTCAGCCACAATAGGTGTTTCTGACATTGTCATCGCCGTTTTGTACTCAAAGAGTGGGGTGGGGGGGGGGGAAGGGGGGGGGGGGGAGAGAAGCTCACAGTCTACAAATAAATCAATCAGTTGCCGTCTCGAAAATAAAGGTTGGCTTAACATTATCTCCAAAACTCTCTGTTTATAGCCCTGGATGTTATCCCTCTCAGTCTGCTAAACGGCTGTTTCATTATGTGACCCTCCCACTTGTATCGTTGTTTGCGTCTTGCTCGCTTGCCTTCACAATTTCCCTGAAATATGGATTTTGTGAGAGTGTTGTGTCTTTTGATATGGCCGAAATATTTCCCTGGTCTGTGTTACATTTCCTTATGAAACTCATTTTTTTTTTTATACAGTCTCTTAGGAACCTATGTATGTGATTGCTTTTATTTCCATGAAATTCAACCTATGCTTCTGTGAATGATCCATATCTTCATAGATTGTATGCAATTTTCTCACAATATGAGTTCTGGGGCCCATTTGTGGGGAAAAACAAGAATAGATCAACTGCCGTCCCAAAAAGAATGTCGTAGGAGTAAGAAGAAGAAGAAGAAGAAGAAGAGGAAGAAGAAGAAGAAAAAAAGAGGAAGAAGAAGAAGAAGAAGAAGAAGATGAAGAAGAAGAAGAAGAAGAAGAAGAAGAAGAAGAAGAAGAAGAAGAAGAAGAAGAAGAAGAAGAAGAAGAAGAAGAAGAAGAAGAAGAAGAAGAAGAAGAAGAAGAAGAAGAAGAAGAAGAAGAAGAAGAAAAGACGAAGAAGAAGACGAGGAAGATGACTAAAAACAAGACAAAGACGAAGCGAAAGAAGAAAAGAAGACATCGAAGAAAAAGACGAAGAAGAAGACGAAGAAGAAGATGAGAAAGAAGACAAAAAACAAGACAAAGAAAAAGACAAAGGAAAAAAAAAACAAGACAAAGAAGTAGACAAAGAAGAAGACAAAGAAGACGACGAACAAGAAGACAAAAAAAAAAATCAAAGAAGAAAAGAAACAGACGACCAAGAAGAATACCAAGAAGAAGACGAAAAAAAAAAGAAGAGATGTTTGGTGAACATATCAACTACCCGGTAACGAGCAAGACGATAAACGTAGCTAAAAGCAGGTGTCTTCTTTGCGATGAACCAGCAGTCTGTGTAAAGTAAGCCCGATTTGTAAAACGGATGTACACATAAAACTGAAGTTCTGGAAAAAGACCAAAATCCAGAAATAGACGAACATCCAGAAGTTTACATCCCGTGTTTGCTCAGAAGAAGTATAAGAGAACTGATTAACAATCCCTGTGCATCAAATAAGTATACTTACATCGGCTCACAGTAGATAACTTTGAAATCAGGACTAAGTTTTGTAATGAACGTATCTAACTCCAGCCGCAGCTCTGTGATGGTTGGGGGAGGTAGCGCTATTGCCATACCCACCATCCCCAGGAGTGGAGGAGCTTCGGAGGAATTACTGTTACTATTAGTGCTGGGGATGTTACAGTTACTGTTGCCTTGACCTCCAGGTCTAATTCCAAACGATGACTGTTTGCGAAGTGTCCCAAGCACATGCACGACCTGTGAGGGAGACAATACATTTGTAAGGGTGGAAGGTTTCTACATTAATGATGATAATCATGGTTATAATAATAATAATAGTAATAATAATAATAATAATAATAATAATAATAATAATAATAATAATAATAATAATAATAAATAATAATAATAATAATAATAATAATAATAATAAATAATAATAATAATAATAATAATAATAATAATAATAATAATAATAAATAATAATAATAATAATAATAAATAATATCAATAATCATGTTAGTAATGACTTCAAAAGTACACATTGTTTCAAATCGGATCCAATTTAATGCTTCGAAATGCCGGGGTGCCTTGTTCGATCCCTGCTGCGGACTATTTGTCTTGCGCTGGTTTCGACAGTGGTACCGAGAGCTGACCGTTCATTGAGCAAGGGCAAACTACTGAAAGTAAAATGTGCCTAGAAAAACCACAAAAGCCAATAAATGCTGGGCTTGGTTCTGCAACGTCCTGTAAAGGATACGTAACTAACTTATATATTATGTTTCGGTGTCTATGGCTTAACCGTTGGGAACGCTTCGTAATTTGGAGGTATCAGGTTAGATTTGAGCACCAGTCGATTTGGCAGCAGACTGATTTGCGTTGGGTCAGACTGCGGAAACAAGAGCCGACCGTTGAAACGCAATGACACACTACTTAACGTAACAAAATGCCTAGTAAAATCATAAACAGTCAACAATTGCTGCGGTTGGTTCTGCAACGTCCTGTAATAGATAGATTAGCTGTTCATTGTAAATATTTTCTGTTTGGATCATGACATCAGTGATAGTGCTGACTGGCGTAAACGTTCAGGCATCCACAGATCTCGACCCCGTGTCTTCTGGATCAGTTCCACGGATGATATCCATCCATGCCACCGTCGCAATGCATACGTCATTATCTCTCGGTCTGCCTCTCCCACTTCTACCTTTGATCTTCCCAGTGGTCACAATGTACTCCAAAAGTCTCTGCCCTTATCATATGACCATCGTAGTTGTGATTTATAAGTGACCAGCACTTGTCAACTTTGGTTTCACATGCTGGAATCATTCTTCTGGAAAACGGGGAACCGTAGAACCATAGTGTTCCCCTTTGTTTATTTGTGATATTGACGTGTTACACAGTGAAACCTACCAATCAAATCTCTTTCTTGAATGTTCGTGTATTCTTGACAAAGCATTACGGTTTGCAGGGATTGTAAAATTGTTGAGGTGATTGTTATTCGACCTCTGCTTCTTTAATATAAATTGCTGTGCCATTTAAATGGTTTGAGATTAATTCTGTCCGTATTCCATAGTTGTCGATTTAAAGCTGTACGCTAGACATGATAACGAAGACATCTTTTTTTTCGGGGCGCCTAGTTGGTTGTGTTCTTAGTAGGCTTGTCTTCATGGCTAGGCACACACGCCATCTGGAAGTGACAGGTTCGATTCCCGTCACGGTAACCATAGCTTTGTTGTTTATTGTGTCTCTCTATCTTTATACTTCTTTATATGAGTGCCTATCAATACATTGTCTCTTTGATAATTATTATAATGGGGGACGGAACCAACGAGACTAACTGGAAAATTGCCGCTAATCGTCTTCATTATACGGTTGTGCCATTGTCTGTCACGTAGGGTTTTGCAATCAATTTGTCTTTTTGTCTGTGCTTCTAGATGTTCACAATTTAAACAAATGACTGGTTAATAACACTGAAATAACTGAGTATATCAGAATTCACTTATAGACGTACTGTATTTACTGTACTTGTGAAATTACCCATCTATCTGCATATCCGTCATCAAATTACCGCTCAGCCTGTCCGCCTGAATATAAGAAAGAGAAAATACACTTACTCTATAGCCGGATGTTTTTACATGAACTCCTCGTTTAGTGAGAGTCGACTTCATTCGCAAACTGAAAGACTTGTGGTTGTCCTTCTCTGGACTTTGAACCATCATGTAACCTGCAGTATGAAGATCCAATTTTCAATAAAGATAAAAATCACACTGACCTAAAGTATCATTATTACCGGGCGTATGGTGCAGGCTCATAGTTTTGTAAGCGATTAACACCGACGTGTTTTTTACAGCAGCTTCCACGACTGCACAATCAGTGCCTCCTGGATTTAATGTGTCTGATGTGTTTGAGGCACGACCACTCACCGATGACATGTGAACATAAACTATATTTTGTTTTGTTGCTTATTTTTTTTTTTTTTTCTTGATGTTGTTCTTCTTCTTATTCTGTTTCATCATCATCATTATTATCATCATCATCATCATCATCATCTTCTTCTTCCTCTTCTTCTTCTTCTTCTTCTTCTTCTTCTTCTTCTTCTTCTTCTTCTTCTTCTTCTTCTTCTTCTTCTTCTTCTTCTTTTTCTTCTTCTTCTTCTATTTATTTCTCTTCTTCTTCTTCTTTTTCTTCTTCTTCTTCTTCTTCTTCTTCTTCTTCTTCTTCTTCTTCTTCTTCTTCTTCTTCTTCTTCTTCTTCTTCTTCTTCTTCTTCTTCTTCTTCTTCTTCTTCTTCTTCTTCTTCTTCTTCTTCTTCTTCTTCTTCTTCTTCTTCTTCTTCTTCTTCTTCTTCTTCTTCTTCTTCTTCTTCAGCTTCTTCTTCTTCTTCTTCTTCTTCTTCTTCTTCTTCTTCTTCAGCTTCTTCTTCTTCTTCTTCTTCTTCTTCTTCTTCTTCTTCTTCTTCTTCTTCTTCTTCTTCTTCTTCTTCTTCTTCTTCTTCTTCTTCTTCTTCTTCTTCTTCTTCTTTCACTTACTTCTTCCTCGGCATTCACCCTTGTTTCAGAGCCTGTATTTGCGTTCAATGACTTTTCACAAATCTGACTTATTTGAGTCCTCGCATCTCATGAAGACATGCTCCAACTGTAAAAGTCACACCCTTTTACAGCGACATGCTTGTTAGGAGGCAGTGAGGATATTCGTCCCACCTCTCCCCCCCCCCCCCCCGTTTTTCCTTTTTAAAGGTCTATATCTATTTCGTATTCTTGTTATTGTTGGCACATAAAGCATTCACCGGTTATCGCCACTGGTGTCAGTAGGCTGCTATTCTGTCCATGGACCCCTCTGTCAGTTTTCATGTGTTCATTTCACTTTCTACTATCCTTTGCCCGGGTACTTCAGGTCTTACACTTTTCTCTTGTCCGTCTGTTGTCTTCTGGAGAGCTTTCCTTCAGAAAGTGTTACTGGGCATTCTATAAACTGGTCTAAACCATTACCATATTCTAGGCTGCTAAGGTAATGGATCTCAAAATCAGGCTCAGCCCAAATGAAAAAACCTGTTTTAGAATCTGTTACGAAATAGATTTCAATTAATCTAGAGTATCGTTTAACGTTTAGTGTTCATGAGCATTCAGCAAAACCGAAAGGCAAGAAGGTAGTGTACATTGTACCGGTGTACTGGTCTCCCCCCCCCCCTATCCCCTTCCCCATCCCTCTAGTGGAACTGCTAGCCACCTGTCAAACGTGTTACACAAAGGGCAAACTTCGATCTTTGGCTTCTCGATAAAATCTGCACGCAGAAACCAAACTAGACAGTTGATAGATCGAACCCACTAGCATTAGAGGACAAGGCAAAGATTTGACCATTTAGCCATGAAGATCCCACCTTAAACGTGTTTAAACAAGCAATTCAGCAACATGTATTTACCACTAAAAATCTGAAGGAGATGAAAAGGTTGAAAACACAAATACAAATCACTGGTACCTTTTTCTGATGGTGAAGCAGGTCGAGGTGTGGTTGGGGACGAGCCATCGTCAGACCCTGAACCATGTGGACTTCTGCTTGGCCCTACTGTAATGAAAGAAATAACATGTAAAAGACACGCTATGCCGAGATGGTGAACAACAAGAAATTGAAAAAAAGTGGTTGTGCACTTGGTGGGGGGAGGGGGGGGGGGGGTTGTGTGAGCAATCTACACCTCTCCCCCTTTATCCTAGAAATAGATTCCTAACGGATAGCCTACCCGGATAGGCTGGCATTTCATCTGAAGTCGGAGCATATCTGTCCGAGTGATGATGAACCAATATTCAGCAAACACGAAAGCCTGAGCATGTGAAACGGATGTGCACTCAACAGTAAAGACCTGAAACAATACTAAAGTATAAAAGTAGACGAACAGCCAGGACTTTCTGAGGAAGTGTACAACCGGTGAACGCAAATAATAAGTAGACAAGTATTAGACGCGCATGAGTCATGTGTATATAAGTAGCAGCAACGTATCTGATATGAATATGCAAGTATGAGAGAATTGTGAACTTATAGATTCAGACTGTGAGCTTTCCTTTTGTGGATGCCTTAGAAAAAGACAAGAGTTTTGAGTCCTCATTTTTTAATGCATTCTTCATCGAGTATCAGGTCCTTTGCAGAACCTCGCTGTCATCACGGTCTGCCTGAAAGAAACTCGGTCTCTCGCCAGCTCTCCGGCGTCGCTTTTATATTCAAGGAGTCACTTATTACCTGTGTCGATCTTCTTTTTGGTCGGCCCCTGCCCCTCCTACTTGGTACCATGCCTTCTGCTTTTTTTGGTTTTTATTAATCCGCCACGGCGCTTGATATGACGAAATTGTTTCAGCTTTGTCGACAAGATGATGTTTATTAGCCAATAGTCCTTGAAGTTCAGATATTTTAGAATATCAGTATTTCTTCTCTTCTATAAAACAAAGTAAATGTCTTTTTTTCCCACGCCTATAGACGTAATGGGAATATAGGGCTAGACCTATATTTAACTCTTTGAGTCCCAAGGAAAGCATCATATGTTCATGGCTTCCCACCTAGAAGCCCAATGAAGGCATGATGCGCCGATTTTATGACTTTATTTAATACCCCATGGGCCTGTGATGCTAAACCCCGTGGGACTCAAAGAGTTAAATAGACAAATTGACACTTAGTTTGTGATGTGGTTAGCATTACGCTTATAGTGGAGCGTGCTAATAATCCAGCGATTTTGGGGATTGTGAGTTGACTTTGTGGGTTGACTTTGTGGGTTGACTTTGTGGGTTGACTTTGTGGGTTGACTTTGTGGGTTGACTTTGTGGGTTGACTTTGTGGGTTGACTTTGTGGGTTGGCTTTGTGGGTTGACTTTGTGGATTGGCTTTGTGGGTTGACTGTGATGTGGGAAATGTGAGCTGTAGATACGGATTGTACGGATCTGCCTTTTGGTTTTGCGGATTGGCTCGCGAGTTGAACGTGGGTGTAGGCTGGGAATTTGTTGATGCGGATGGGAGTTGTTGATGGGTGTCGTGACTTTTGAGGAAAGATTTCAGAAAAATCAGGAGTGACATTAGATTGGTTTGATGGTTGGGAGAGCCCCTAGCCCCTGTACCGATTTGTTGTTAAGGAAACGAAAACTCTCCAGATGTTTCTCTATACGGCGTCCCTGTTTTGACAGACAGTCAGCAAGACATGCATGTGTATCGAAGGTCAGAGTCCGTTTACTTGCCGATTCGTTCTATGGTAATTATGATAACATTGGTTTCATATGTCCCTAAGCTAATAATTTTGCCAGTTTTTCTTTTTTATACACACGTTCACACACGCACACATATACACAGACACGCACACACACACACATACAAAGTCAACCCACAAAACCAACCCGTGAAGTTAACCCACAAAGTCAACCCACAATCCGCAAAATCGCTGGATCATTAGCAAGCTCTACTACTCACACTGGCCGCCTTTAATTCCCAGAAATGCACCTGGTTCCCACTCAAGGCTGGGACCACCTGGGATTCAAGGTCAATTTTTAATTTAAAAGTCCGGCTCCATCAGGACGCGAACCCACGACCTTCCGATCCGAAGGTAGGCATTTCAGCTCAAAAGAGCCTCTTTTCTTTCTTAAGAACTGGAAGATAATTCAATATACAGGAAAGATGCATGCTCTCAACATTTTCATTTTGATTTCCTTGCTGGTGTTTACCTATAGACTTTTAATTTGGATGCATTACATGTTTGAAAAAAGGAAATTCAATATATAGTTTTCTTTTGCGCTCGATAAAACAGACACAAGTTTTCTAGATACCCTTTGACGTCCTTACCCTCTTTTGTTCCACAGTTTTGATCAATGATAAAGAAGTGGTAAAGGAATTTGTATTCGTTATTTATAATTACCACTAAATACTAGCCGCTGGTCGTACTGGCTAGGCGCTTATTTGCTAGATTGAAGATTTAGGGTTAAAATCCATATGGGTGGATTGTTATCGGAATTTACATTGGCTTACAGGTAGTCATAAATTATAATAGGTAGAAGGTAATTTCCTAGGAGGTAAAGACGATTGGAGTGACGGTGACGACATCACCCATCAAGTACCAGTTGCTCTTAACAATGACTGATTGATTGACTTTCTACCCCACAAGGACATCACACAAGCGATAAACACCCGATGACACATTGTGCCACCATGTGGGTGAGGATCACCGTGGAGAGGTCCCAGAAACCGCGTTCAGCCTTTAAGTCATATTTATGGCCAGGCTATATTGAGGCCCCTGGCAAGAGACAGAGTTTGGTTTTAAATAACTAAAAATCTCATCATGAAAAGGACGAATGATATTATAACAGCGAACTCTTAACAATTACGAGTCCAGCATTAAATATATTATATATACCAGAAGTGGGAGTTCCGTAAACAGGGCCTATTGATCTGTTTACTTAAACTACTCGGGTCACTCAAGTTCCCTTCTTCTTCGCGTAGCACATGTTGTGTTGTTGTAGGATAATCAATCGTCATCGCTTGTGGGATGCAAGGTTTTGGTTATGTTGAACCCCCACCCTGGCTTTTGGCCGGGGGTCCTAAATATAGCCGGGTCTTAAATGTCTTTTAACGGCTAAACGGGATTTCCGTGACCTCTCCACGTGTGATCTTTATCCGCATATTAGCATTTTGTGTCACCGGGTGTTTTTCGCTTGTGTAATACCCTGGTGGGGTACACCTTTCTCACATACCTTCCTACCATGCTGTGTTGCGTTGGTAGTCAGGTCTATCCACAACCTTTTAGCTTAGTTTCCATGTCAATTTAGCCTAAACACTTTCAGTGCCACAAAGGAGTACACCAAAGGACATGACTCCGTATTCTTGTCTAGACTGAAGGACACGGGGGTGCAGCCTGGAGCTGTAATAAATGTAATAAATGAGCATTTCACTAAGAAGACAAGACGTTTCATTAACCAACACAGAACAGGCGTAATCAGTCGTTTTACAATTGCAGAGCTTGTGAGGAGGAGATCGGAGCACCTATCGATCTGTCCGGAGTGCTGTGATGATAATCCTTTCTAATCACTAATCACTTTCAGTGCCAGAAGGTTTCACAGGAGATAAAAAAATGACGAAATAATCGTGATGTTAAACTATAAATAAGTTCCAATGGTCTCATTCCAGTGCCACGTATACCGTCATGTGATTAAACTTTTACAATTTAAAATGTGGCTTCTCTCTCTCTCTCTCTCTCTCTCTCTCTCTCTCTCTCTCTCTCTCTCTCTCTCTCTCTCTCTCTCTCTCTCTCACTCACTCGCTCTCACTCGCTCTCTCTCTCGCTTTCTCTCTCTCTCTCTCTCTCTCTCTCTTTCTCTCTATATTCATAAACACAGCTGGGTACTTACTCGGAACCATACACATTCCTAGCTGATCGGCAAGCTCTGTGTGGTCTTGTGGGTGAACGTATTCAAATATACTTGATCCAGCCATTTCAACCTGCAGTTTGAAGAAATAGAAACAACACAAATTACAAATTAAAAACTACAACCACAACAAATTCGTTATATTAAAAAAAAAAAAAAGATAATTTCCATGTCTCTGGCGTGAGTTTTATAGGGTGCTAGATCTTATTCTTCGCCTTAACGGTCACTGGATGGTAAACTCCAGTGGAAATTTTTGGTTTATCGTTTACCCTTGAATTTTAGTCTTGTTCCAGAACTTGAGTGTTGCGTGCAGATCCGTTTAACTAATATTGCTTATTTCTATGAAGGCTGTTAGTTCCCTGCCTACCAGACAGATGTATTCCGACTTCAAAAGATGCTCCCGGCGACGTACTTGCTGGGGAGACAATGGACCTGTTCCTGTTTTCCCCACAGTGGGGACCCAGAACCCACACGGGAAGGGTGCTAGATTTATTTCTATTGACTAGTCATTGTTCAGTGATTGCACTGGTCGCTTTAACTTCCTTGGTGAGGTTTACTAGTACCATGTAGGCTGGGTGGGCCCAGAACGTCAGTTAATTAATTTTTAATGCCTTGATGTCCATTCCTCTTCTTCTTCTTCTTTGTTTACAGGCCATAATTTACAACGGAAAGTCCTGGCTGTTGGTCCATTTGGAATTCGCCTTTGTGCCAGGGCCTGAGTTTTGCACGATATCTGTTTTTACTAGCCTATTTGTGTGCATTTGGCTGTTCCTTGACGCTCAAGCAGATGCACTCCAATTTCAAACAAAGCCCCAAATTATCGACTCCTGCGACATGCTAGCTGGGGTGGCCGCAAGTCTATTCTTGTTTTCCACCACAATGGGGACTCGGAGCCCAAACGGCGACGGAGGGGGGGGGGGAGAGGGGTGCCAGTCATTTCAAAGCCATGACAACTGGGTAGGCAGAAAAGCATTAGACTGCTGCATTACAATCAGTCCTGTCGTAAGAGTTGGTCCAGTCGCCATAGTCTGTCCTGTCGTAAGAACTGCTTGAAGCAAATTAGTTAAAAACGCATATTCTATTAGAGAAAAAAGGTCACTAGGAGAAGAAGAAGTAGTAGAAGAAGGAGAAGAAGAAGAGGAAGAAAAAGAAGAAGTAGCAGCAGCAGCAGCAGCAGCAGCAGCAGCAGCAGCAGAAGAAGAAGAAGAAGAAGAAGAAGAAGAAGAAGAAGAAGAAGAAGAAGAAGAAGAAGAAGAAGAAGAAGAAGAAGAAGAAGAAGAAGAAGAAGAAGAAGAAGAAGAAGAAGAAGAAGAAGAAGAAGAAAAAGAAAAAAAGAAAATAAAGTAAACTGTTTTCTGTAGAACAGATTGTGGTTTTGCTAACTATCTGATTAAGTCCTGAAAATCCTAAATCTGAAGCCGGTCTAACAAACATATGTCAGGGTGCACTATGGCCGAGTTTGAGGACTTAATTCCATCAAGGTCTCGTAATTGAATCTGCGACCCGTTTGCATTGTCTCTCTCGGACGCTCATCAAAAAGTCTTTCATTAGACCTCGACAATTGTCTCAGTAATTGTGCTATCTTGTTTCTTTGCGGGGTAGGGATAATTAGGGCAATGACACAAAACGAAATGATGAGAATTTGAGAGGTGTTGAAACTGCCATATCGCCGTCTGTGTTATGTTTAAACATTGTCTGGTGGCTGAATGGTTGGCTGCCTGTTATTAATGGAGAAAGGGCGCCCTAAGACATTTATTTACCAGTCAACTGGGGTGGCCCTTTGTGTCATCGGGTGTTTATCCCTCGTTGTGCGGTTCTGGAGGGGTTCAACAAGTGCTTCAATTATATCATACCCCCATATGACGTCACAGGACAGTCCAACGTTTTAGAGGATCGCAAGACTGGGTTTCCCGTCTTTCTGATGCTTTAAGCGGCCCCAAAACATCTAGAATTGGCTCTAACCCCACCCCCCCCTCACCCCAACCCCCCTACGTCAAACGACTGCATGCAGCCTACGTCCCACGACTGCATGCAGCCTACGTCCCATGACTGCATGCAGCCTCTCTACAACCCCTTGAAATCTTAGACTGTCCCGTGACCTGTGGATTTTCCCTGTTTGGGGTAAGATAATAATAAAGCACCGTTAAATGTCACTCATGTGGTTTATAGCTAGTCTGTAGTTTTTGCGTCCTTCGACCCAACTTATCTAATGTTAGCACGTCTGTATTTAGTCGTCTTTTACGACTTGCCTTTTAGAGGGCAGTGGACTAGCCGAATGATTAATACTCGCCAAACGGTTACTAACATAGAGCTATAATTCAGGAGATCCGGGTTCGAATCCACATTGAGGTTATCGATTATTTTCTGTCAGGAAAAAAAATCGTAACCCTGCACAGTCCGTGGCGACAGCACTAGCCATGCGGCTTAAAAAAAGTTCTCAGGTTTAAAGACACATTAGCCTACCTCATACAGATGGTAATTACAGGCAGGTTTGTTTATCCGATGAATTTGTTATTTTTCCAATGAAAAAAAAAAAAAAAATAACGAAAGAAGAACAGAGAGAAGTTATCTTTGTGATTAGTATTTCATTTAACTCATCAGGTCCTCCGTGCCTCGTTGGATATTACTTACCATGGATATCAGAATGAGACTGTCATCAACTGTTGGTCATGTTATGAGAAGGAGAAAACAGTAACATGTGACCATTGGAAATATCTGTGAAGAAAGAGACAGAGGACAACAACGCGAGAAGATTGTTTACGCTTTTTTTGTCTTGGTATTTAAGGTTTGAGGTTTGAGGTTTTGGCAACAGATCAACATCATGGCACACGGGTAGTAAACCCGTAAGTGCTTCGTTCTTCTTCTAACTCAAGTCTGAGTCCGAAGTAGCTCAGTTCAGTGCACAGTCTCTGTAGCACCGGCGAGGATCCTGAAATACTTTGTGTAGATTTTAAACTTAAAATAAAGCCGGGGCAGCTCCGTTAGCCTACTCTTTCCGATTCCCAACTGCCAGGGATTTTTTACGCGCGCAACAATGCACACGGGCGTCCGGTCTCACTACCCAGAGACCATGAGGAATTACTAGAAGTGAAAGTCTACTTTAAAAAGTCCCAGCCCTTACCAGGCAATTCAGATGTGCTCAAATACGAACTGATACGAGACATGCCGTTGTAATGGCATAATCGTACATGCCAGTCCCCAAAGAACATGATGACGATTTTCTTTAAATATTGTATCTGTCTTTGTTGGCATCTGCTAGGGTGTAGGAGTTAAGAAGGCGTTTTATAATTTCAAGATACTCTGTCTTACTCAGCTGCAGGCGATTAGGCCTTTGCACTGATTTCGACAGTGAATGGAACGTCAACCGTGAGCAATGGCAAACTACTGGATGCAGAACTTGCCTGTTGAAACTATTTACACCCAACATTGTTCTTCTTCTTTTTTTGTCACCGGCTGTAAATACCAGCAGACGTTTCTGCTTGTTCGTCAGCTTCTGTACTTCGCTCAGAATTGAATTGAATGTGCATATCTGTTTTTTATATCCGGCTTGTATGTATGCAGACTGTTCGGTTCTTGACTCTCAGGCAGATACACTCCAGGTTGGAAGGAACCACACCTAATTAGTCGACGTCGACTTATATGACATGCTTGTTAAGGGGGCGTGGTTCTCTTTAATTTCCTTCCACAATGGGACTCTGGAACCAACACGAGGGGGGAGGGGGGAAGGAGGGGGAACAGTCAACACACGCTGGTTTAGGGGTTTCAGTTGTAATGTTTCTATTCTGTTGTAAGATTCAAATGGAGACGATTTCAACTGAAACCTTCCTACCAACACATCCCTGCCCCAACCGCCACCATGTATTGTATCATTCGCTCTCTCTCTCTCTGTCTAACCTAAACAAATGCACAGAAGTCAATTAGTGCTGCCAAGGCCAGAACCTCTATTGCTTCAGGGGTGATGCGCCGTGTGGCGCTGCGAATTGGTTTGGGCACATCGACCTTCTCATGATTGTAACTGGTGTGCCATCGGGTGCACAGGCAAAGGGTAGGGGTGATTGATAAGAGTGTTTTTATTTGGGGGGGGGGGGGGGAGGGGAATCGTTTGCTGCAGGAAGCACAACTATTAAAATTAAAAAAAAAGCAAAAAAAAAAAGAAAAATGTTTAATGACATCTTCAGACGTATTGGGCATTTAGGGCTAGACCTATAATTATTAGTAGACCAATCATTCATATATATATATATATATAATACCATAGACAAGGAAAGGAAAAATTACTGACATTTCTAAAAAATCATAATATTAAGGAAGATTGGCTAATAAACAGCATCTTGTATCGTAATCTGAAGAAAATTCGGTTATATCAAGCGTCATGGCGGATTGGAAACAAATAATAGCAGAATGCATGGCACCAAGAAGTATGGGCAGGGGCCGACCAACAAGAAGTTGGGCACAGGATATACGTGTTTGCTTAAATATGAAAGTACACTTAGCGGGAGAGCTGGCGAGAGACCGATTTTCTTTCAGGCAGACCGTGATGAGAGCGACGTTCTGCAGATGAACCTGATACATGATGAGAATGATGATGACGATATATATATATATATATATATATATATATATATATATATATATATATATATATATATATATAATTTTCACCTCAGGTCACTATAATGCCTTATGAAATCCCCGGTAGGGCAGAGGCAAACAGCTAGTCGAACCCAATGGTCCTGGGTTCGAATCTGCATTTAGTCGATTTATTTTTTTAACATCAAGCTATGGAGACCAAGTTGACTCAGCCTAGCAGTATAGCAGGTAATGTCCTTGGAAGTAAAGGCTACCCCCTTGATATCGACCACATCATCCACTAAGCGGCAGATGGTCTACAAATACGTGTCTAGCATCATATGCCAGATACGCAGAGGTGATAATAGGCTTAGACTGAGCAGCATGAATAGAGAAGCCATGTTGTATACAAATGAAAAGTTAAGGTAAAGGTAAGGGTGAGAGAATCGACTTCACTGCACTGGGTTTTATACCATATGTCTCAGTCTCTCTCTGCAGAATAGCTAGCCGCCTGCCAAGATCGTCGCAGAGGGCACGACCTCCGTAGCTCCGAAGCCATGTTGTATACAAATAAAAAGTTAAGGTGAAGGTATGGGTGAGAGAATCGACTTCACTGCACTGGGTTTTATACCATATGTCTCAGTCTCTCTCTGCAGAATAGCTAACCGCCTGCCAACAAAATCGTCGCAGAGGGCACGACCTCCGTAGCTCCGAAGCCATGTTGTATAGAAATAAAAAGTTAAGGTAAAGGTAAGGGTGAAAGAATCGTCATCACTGCACTGGGTTTTATACCATATGTCTCAGTCTCCCTCTGCAGAATAGCTAGCTGCCTGCCAAGATCGTCGCAGAGAGCACAACCTCCATAGCTCCGGTGACGATTTTCATAAATAAAACGTGTCACAAGGAAACGAACATTACAGGGGATGAGAATATTCAGACGAAACTCCGTTTGTTTTGCAATTAAATATTTCATAAGTGTATGTAAAAAAAAAAAATGGTTTTTTTTTTAAACAAAAAAATTCAACTTCTCTCGAGAAAGGGACCAAACCGTGAAGTATAAAATAATGTGCTATGGAGTAGATGCATTCGTTTTTGAAAGGACTTCTTAACTGCTTAAATAAGTATTTTCACTAATTCGTCTTGCTTCTGTGTGAAGGTATACGCGGATAAAAGCACACACACACACACACACACACACACACACACACATACACTCATACACTTATATATACACACAGACACACAGACACACATACCTATATAGAAGTGATTTTTTTAAACGAATTCAAAGGTGTCGAAACTAGAGGTAAAATGTTTCAACTCTTCAAGTGCCAAACAATGTAACTTTTGCGACTGAATGTACTTACATGCACCAGTTAACAGTTATGCTTGTACATTTTATGTTTAGTCGGGTATGCTAAAACACTCAACAACATATTTGTCTCCAGCAAGTGTTTGTCTTTGAGCCATACATGCGGTATATCGAGTATTTTCTAAACGCCACCAAGACTTTTTTCAAATAGTATACACTAAACACCGCCAAGACTTTTCAAATAGTGTGCACTAAACACCATATAGACTATTCAAATAGGATGCACTTATAGTCATTACGACTTTTCAAATAGTGCACACTACACGCCACCAAGACGTTTCAAATAGTGAGCAATACATTTAGTCGATATCTTTTATGTAGTGAATATTAAACACCGCCAAAACTTTTCAAATATTGTGCACTAAACGATACAAAGTAATTTTCAATTCAAACAGTGAGCTTTAAACACCGTCAATACTTTTCAAACAGTGTGCACTAAACGCCAACAAGACGCTTTAACTATTGTGCACCAAACGCCACTATAACTTTCTAATCATCATCATCATCATCATCATCATCATCATCATCATCAACAGTTCTCGTTATGCCTAGTGGTTGTTGTTGTTGTTGTTATCGATCCAGCGGCGCATGAGCTTTCGCCCTTTGGCCCAATGCCATGTAGTGGAATTTGCATGTTTTCACAAGCTGTTCCTTTCCTCCGTACAAGGTGTTCCACTTGTCTGGTCTCGGAGGGAGTAGCGTTCTTCTTGTCTCACTGAGTTCTGGGCACTCAAAGAGATGGTGTTCAACAGTTTCGTAGGGGTAGTTACATAGCTGGCACTCTGGGGAGTGTTGTGGCTGTATTCTGTTTAAGTGTCCATTGAGTGGAGTATGCTGCGTTCTAAGTCTGAAGATGGTGGCCTGGGTCCCTTCTTGTTAGATGGTTAATGCTGTCATTAGGATCAGGGCCAGACATATGTCTATAAACCTCTCTTCCAGTGTCTCCCATGGCCCATCTGTTCAACCAAGTCTCTTTGTTTATAGCTCTTATCAGTGTTTTGGCTGTCTGGAGGGTTGTCGCTGTAGGTGGTTGTTCTTGTGTTGCTCCTTTCTTTGCCAATCTGTCAGCTCTGTCATTACCTGGTGTGCCGGAGTGACCTGGAATCCACTGCATCACTATTCTGATGTTGTATGAGGTAATAAGCTGATCAGCATCCAGGATTATCTTGGCTATATCAGTTCTGCAGCGTTCACTGCCCTTCAGAGCTTGAAGGGCAGACATTGAATCTGTGAAGATGACAATATTTTGGACCTTTGAAGGGTAAACATCTATTGCAGTCTGTAGGTGGTATACTGCTGTTTCCAGTGCAATTATTTCAGCTTCATAGTTTGAACAGAATTTCCCGCATGCATCAAAAATCTCTTCAACAGATCCATCGGGATAACCTATGTAGATTCCGTAACCTGCTTTAATGGTAGCTTTAAATGCTGATCCATCACTATAGACATGTATCCATTCTTGGGGGTAGGAATCAACGGTCTTTAGTGATGACTTCATAAGAGCGATTGGGTCGACTGTTTGGTTTCCTCGCCTACCAATTTAGTGGTACATGAGGCTTCAGAGAGGACTTTCCATGCTTTCCTGTCCGGTGCAATCTTCAGTGCAGTTTTCCATGTCAAAGATGCCGCACTCAAGTCACTTTCCATCGTTCGTCTCCATGTTGTTTTTGGGCGCCCCTGTTTTCTCTTTCCCTCTGGTGTCCATGTGAGACTGTTTTGGCAGGTATTTCAGAAGTCATTCTCATAATGTGGCCAAGTCATTTCCATCTTCTCTTGGTAATCATACTGTCTAAAGTTTCTTGGTTTGTGGCTTGAAGCAGTTTAGTGTTTGAGATTGTATCTGGCCAGAAAATTTTGATAATTCTACTTAGACATGTGTGGTGGAAGGTGGACAGCTTGTGTGCATCCTTTTTGGTCATTCTCAAGCATTCCGCTTCATCATAAAATGAAGAAACTGGCAAACTGATGCTCTTGTAGAGTCGGAGTTTCATTCCTCTGCAGAGTAATTGTTGGATTTTCCAGATTTGCCTCGTCCCTTCCAAAAGCAGCTCTAGCTTTGTTCAGACGTGACTGTATGTCTTCCTCTGTCCCTCCCAGCAGGGACACCACCACTGCCAATATATGTGAAATGTTCTACATTTTCAAGTGATTGGTTACTTATGGTCACTGGTTGTTGGTTTTGGACTGTTTTGTCATGATCTTAGTTTTCTTTGTATTTATTCTCAGTCCCACCATTTCTGCTGTACAGTTTAGTTTGTTACTTTTCTCTTGTATATGTTTTCATGTTTATGTGATAGAGTGCTATATCATCTGCAAAATCAAGGTCCTCAAGCATGGTGAATGGAGTCCAATCGTATGCCTCTTAATGTCCTGTCTACTGTGTTCTTAGTATCTAATCAATCACAAGGTTGAAGAGGAGAGATGACATAACACATCCCTGTCTTACACCCGTCTTTACTGGGAAAGATGTATTGTAATTTTTTATACTGCAGGAAAGGTGTTTATAGAAGAGAGCAATTATGTTGACTATTTTTTCTGGATAACTTTCTAATACTGTGTACTAACACCACACAGATTTTTCAAATAGTGTGCCCCAAGCGTCACCAAAAACATTTTGAAAAAATGTATGCACTATATGCCACCAAAACTTTTCAAATAGTGTGCACTAAATGCCACCAAGACTTTCCAGATAGTGTGCACTTAACGCCACCATGTCTCTATTTAAACTGTCTTTACTGAAGACTACCTCAACTCTATTCAAACAATGTCGCCTCAAACTCCACCACGATTGTTTAAGTAATGCGTACTGAACTGCCCAATGAATCGGTTTCAGCCGTGTTGTACTGAACTCCACCATATTCAACTTGTGTGCACTGAATTCTAAACTGACTATTTAAACTTAAACTGTGTGAACTGAAGGCTACTGCGACTATATTTATCAATTTTACGCTGAGCACTACATAGACGCTATAATGACTTTAATTTTTTTAAAGTAATTAAAGTTTTGTAAAGATCAATTGTCACGCCTTTAGGTGCATTGGGCATATGGGAAGAGCACCCATATTTTTACAAACCAATCGGCACTGGGTGGTCAGCACTTCGCCGGCCGTCTTTACTTCCCCAGGACATAAATCATGGTACCCAGTTTAGGTTGGGTCGACCTGCGACGCCCCATTCCATAATAAAAATCCACGCAGCCAGCAGTGGGTTTCGATCGCGGTACGTTGGTATTTCAAGTTGGTCTCGTAACGCCTAAGCCACGGTGCCGCATGAGAATATAAATACTTTAAAATGTGCGATCTGAAGGAGACGGTGTCTTTTAGGCTGTGCACTGAGGGTTTTAATGACTACTTAAAATATGTGCACTGTAATCTTCAATGGATGTTTAAACTGTGCACTGACGATTACAATGACTGCTTAAACTATGTGCACTGTAATCTTCAATGAATGTTTAAACAGTGCGCTGAAGACCACAATGACTGTTTAGACTTGTGCACTGGAAGCTTCCCTGACCGTACCCTCAATAAACTCCTAGCCCCCTTTCTTCACCAGTTCGTCAAGAGATACTTCTAGAGTATTTCCCCTTGTGTCTCGGGAGATTTCCCACACGCTGCTAGTCTTGGCAAAGACAGAGCTTCTCTCCAGGGGACGCCAAATTATGTTCAGCAGAATTTGATTAAGCCGTATTTAAATGACCTCGGCGTGGGTAATCCACTTTGCAGTTGTTGATTGATCGTTCCGAGTACGTCAATTTTCACAACCTAACGCTACTAAGTTGCTTCAAAGCAGAATGCCTCCGTAAACTACAGCGTCCGCCCTGGCGCTAAGTTGCTACAACTGTTAATTGTCAAGAGCTGCCGGTTGTCGGGCGATCAAAATTTGCAAATATTTGGACGAGTTGTCTGCTGTGTTGAGAATTTTAAGCAATGAATAGTTTGCATATTTGGACACCGGGGTTCTCGCATGATTTCAATGACTCTTTATTGGCAATCGCGGAATCAATTGGAACGGAAGCATCAGAAGGTCTATTTTCCTGATAAAACTGAAGATCTTAGGTCATGTTTAAAAAAAATAATGCACATATGCATATGCATGTACATATGTGCTTAAGTAAGTGCGGGGGTGTCTTTGAAAATAAATGTTGTTTAAAAGAAACGAGTGGACATAATGAATGTTATAGTTCAAATTCAATAAAATACAGCAGTAAAAAAAAATTAATCAGAAAATAGCTGTAGGTATTGACACTAAAATGTAAAGAACTCTTTCCACGCCTTTTAGACTTATAAGGTATATAGGGCTAGACCTATATTTTATAGAGGAAACGGCATTTGGTGGGTGATGTGGTCAGCATCACGCCGGCGGCCTTTACCTCACAGGAGTATATGATACACATTCAAACCTGGGTCGACCTGTGAGCCGAGGTCATTTTTGAAAAAAATTCCTGCTCTCGCTAGGAACCGAACTCATGACTTTCCGATCCGCAGGCGAAAGTCTGTCCAGATGTTGACACTGTCATTTGTAAATCAGCAGATGACATTGCAATATATACTAGCTGTCGACTCATATACTGGTAAATTAGTTGTTGACACTAATCTTCGTGGATCATATGTGGACACAGACTATTGCAAATCAGCCTTAAGCACTACCACACTGTCATTATTGCTGGCGTTTAAGACTCTTGCAGCGTAGGCGAAAAGGGGCGAGGGGTGCAGAGGCGGCGTTAGCCTATGGATATAAGCCTATATAGCTAGTGCTGCAGGTAAGCATAGTTGTGTGTGTGTGTGTGCACCCCGACAGACAAAAATGCACAAGGATTTGAACCTGACTCTCGCGTATGACAACCCTGCGTTCGGTCAGCTGCTCCCCAGCCATAGTCACTGATATTTGTGAACCAACGGATATTATAAATCTAGCTGTGACGTCAGTATGTTAACACATTACTGCAGACACTCACTAACCTTTCGTCCCATGACGCGACGCAAGTTTTCGGTATTTCAAAGCCCCAGGCCGGCAGCTGTCGGGGGTCCTTATATAACCTAACATTTCAACGGAGTTTCTGGGATTTGCGCCCGGGTGATTTTCATCCGAGTGTTGACACTTTGTGTCACCGTATGTTTATCACCCGTTGTGCGGTCTTGGTGAGGTTAAACTATATACACACATATAGAGATACTGAAAAATGTAAAGCAGCAATGCATACTGGCATTTGTTATGTATCTGTTGACATTTTGATATTTGCCTAAAAGCGTGGGTAAACGTTACAACCGTGAAATACCCCGCAGTTTGGACATATAAATCATGGTTGAACCTAGTTTAAATGGATCAACATAATGGCACAAGTCTAGTAAGCCATAAGTGATCCGTTCTACTTCCAACTCAATCCCGAGTCCAAAAAACCTCAACGCAGTACAAGAGCTCTGTAGCACTGGCGAGGCCCCTGAAAATACTTTGGGTAGTATTTTAACTCAAAATTTCGCGCGGGCAGCGCCATTACTCGACTCTTTTTAATTTCCAACTGCCACCGGATTTTTTTTTTTTTTTTTTGCGTGCGCAACAATACACACGGGAGTTCGATCTTACTGCCCAGAGACCAGAGGAAATGCCTTAAAGTCCATGTGAAAAAATCCCAACCTTCACCGACGACTTCCACCCGGGACCTCGAGCACTCGGGGCGGACGCCATGCTCGGACACAACTCAGCACCCAAGGCTATAGGTGTTTTCTTGTGTTTCCTGTAATAGTGCACTGGAGCCCACATGGGGAATGGATATATCATCATCATGTAGCAGGCCTTTTGCAGAACGTCGCTCTCATCGCAGTCTGCCTGAATGAAACTCGGTCTCTCGTCAGCTCTCCCGCCTCATGCACTTCCATACTCGAGGAGTCACTAATATCCTGTGCCCATCTTCGAGTTGGTCGGCCCCTGCCCCTCCTTCCTGGTACCATGCCTTTTGCTATAATTTTGTCCAATCCGTCGTGGCGCTTGATATGTCCAAACAAATTGAGCTTTCGAGACAGGATGCTGTTTATTAATGGATATATGTATATATATATATATATATATATATATATATATATATATATATATATATATATATATATATATATATATATATATATATATATATATATGCCCATAGGCGTGAAAAGGGTATGTTTATCTACACGTGCGAGAATGTTCTTATTTGAGTGTATTTACATGTGACTCGAATGGCCGACTAGAAGATAGAATATCTGTTCTAAATCTGACTGGAAATTTACATTATTTTAATGACAAGTATGTATTTAAAACACAGACGCAATTAAAACTAAGACAAGAATAGAGAGACATGCAGAGGAATTTGAAGAAAAAAATTAAAACATCACAATTATAAATAGCTAGCAGTTCAGTGGAAGTGTTAAAAGGAACGGAAGCCGGAAGTGAGGTATTTTTTATCGTAGTTGAAAGCCCTGTAGAACATGTATTAGCTTTTAAGGATTAAAAACTTTTGTTGAGAATAAATGAAAGGCCACGGACGTAATTAACGTACACGTAATGACCTCAACGTGTAGAGTAAAACTAAAGTTATTTGCGCATCCTTTACAGGACATTGCAGAACCAAACACAGCATTTTTTGGCTGTTGTGGTTTTACTAGGTAAATGTTCGTCCAGAATTTGCCATTGCTCCACTGGACGGTCGGCTGCTCGGTACCACTCTCAAAACCAACGTAAAGCGTAAGGAATGGAACGCAGTTGGGATCTAACCCAGTACCCTATCATTACGAAGTGCGTTCGCAACGTTTCAGTCACAGACAACATCAGAGTAAAATTAAAGACTTGAAAAAAAATGTATTCTTCTTATTTTTATCTTGCACCTCGATCTTGTATCTTGATCTGTGACAAGTTAGATGTTGTGAGGTCCCTTTGGGAACGGGTGAACGGTGCGAAGGCGCAGATAGATAATTACAGTCTGGATGGAATGGCTCTGCGAGGAGTTACCAGAGGATCCGGGCGACGCGCAAAACTCAGGAAAAGGATGAGACTGATATACAATCAGACGGTTACTGGTACCATCGGAATTGGAACTCTTCGCTTGCTGCTGAATATGGGAACTGAGCACATTGTGGGAGTGCCCCGAGTGCTGTGATGTCGATTCCTAATTCAACATTCAACAAATTGCACCGCTTCGATTGTTTAAAAATATATAATTTTCAAACTTTTCTGTACGTCTCAATCATTGGCACGTCGTAATGTTATAGTTTCTCTGATGTTAACTTTCCATATTATTTCTTTGCCTACTCCTTGGTCTACGCTCCTCGTCTCTTTCTAATGCAACCTTCCTTTAATACAGTTCCTTCACGTTGTGGCGACCGCCAAACAAATATTTTCCTTCATAACCTCAATTAATATGTGTTTTCCGATGTTCTTAGGCAAACCCATGAAAGGGTCATTCGACAAAAAAAAAAAAAAAAAGGTCGCGACCGGCATATTCAGAACTGCTGATATGGTTTGCACAGTGAGTCGCAAAACGTTTTCTTTAAGTATAAAATCTATTTTACTCACTGTCTCTGTATGAAGTTTCGAAATGGTATGTACCGACATTTTCTCTGGTGACTTCATGCCTGACTGTATATCTTCTGGTCACTCCTGCGGCTTGTTTCTGACATCGCATTTCCATGGTTACTAATTCGTCTTTTTCTTCGCTTTTACAGGTTGTAAACTCGGGTAAAACATTTTGGTTGTTCTTCCGCTTCTGGACTTGAGTCTTGTTCCAGAAAAAGTTTTGCGTGCACATCCGTTTTATATAACATTTTTTGTTAAATTTAAAGCAAACATCTAATCCTTTGCCTCACTGGCAGACGCACTACCACTCATGAGGAAACACTCATAATTAGTCAACTTGTACTACATGCGTGTTGGAGGGTTGAGTTGTGTTGAGTTGAGTTGAGTTAGGACTTGACATCACGGCACTTGGGGCATTCCCATGCGTGCTCCGTTTCATCTTCAGCAGCGAGCGCAGAGTTGCAATACTGATGGTACCGGTCAGAATCTGGTTATATGTCCGTCTTGCCTTTCCTCTGAGTGTAGTGAGCCGGCCAGACCCTCTGGTTACACCCAGGCGCCTCATTCTCTCCAGGCCATAATATTCTTCTTTCTCTACTGATTCCGTTGCTTTTTCCAACAGGGCTGCGTGTAAGAGGGCAGTGAATCTAATATGGTCCTGGAACCAATATGTGAAGGTTTCCATTGCCAGTTAAAACATGAGAACCACTGAAGACATGTAACGGAAGTTGAATTAAAGTAGAAGCAAACTAAAGGACCCCCTCCCCCCATCTCCCCTTCAGGCGTATTGGACATATATGGCTAGATCTAAATGTTAAAGATCGATTGGCACTCAATGGGTGATGTGGTCAGCATCAAGTTGGCCGCATTTACTTCCTTGGACTGTTCCATGTACCCATTTGAGGCTGAATCCACTGGGGAAAAAAAGAAAAAGACGGGCTCAGTCAGGCCCTGAACCCACAATGAATGCTGTAAACAGGTGTGAAATATAACATGGTACAGAAATATTACAACAGTCAACATTCAAGAATATTCTTACCTGAGAAAGGCCAAGATAAATGGACACTGTCTCTGATATGTAGAGAAACCTTCCATCACTGCCAAGGATAAACGCGAATCCATCAAGAGACTGCAAATATACATGCAATGAAGGATAAGGTATGAAAATATCAACAATAACCACAAAAACTATATATAGTGTGTAAATGTCAACATTCCAGATAAAGTCGGCACAGAACCAATTCTAAATTATATAGAAAGACAGCAAATCAAATGGTTTGCCCTCTTGGAGAGAATGTCTTCTGATGCTATACCATTCAAGGCAAATACCAGAAAAGGAGAGGGACGTAGGGCAAGAGGTAGACCAAGAACAGGATGGAAGAATAACATCAGATATATTCTACAGTACCACGTTTCTTGGTCGAAGCAGACAGAAACGCACGAAGCAGGACTTTATATCTCCCTCGACACCCGAAGCGATAAAAGAGGACGTACAGAAGAAGAAGAAGCAGAAGAAGAATAACAAAAGTACAGAGGGCAGTGCGAAAGAAAATCGCCCTTTCTAACATGTGATTTCCGAATATTTAAGCCTGGGTTGACCTTTAGCAGTGCCCTACTTATACAAATTTCCCTTTGCGTTGAAGAAAGTATCTGCGATTTGCCAGGTTAGTAACCCACAATGATGAGAAGCTTGAAGAGAAAAACAATCTAAAATCGAATATCCAAATATCGAATGGTTTGGTTTTGACATAATGAATGACAGTATAAGTCAAACTTACCAGGAGAAAATAATGTAACAATTTAACGCAAAGAACGATTCGAGGCTGCAAATATCAACATAATCGTGTGAAAATGTAATTAAAAATTCCAACTGCAAAATTCGCAACAACAGAATTGCAATATATATTTTAAAAACGCATTTATTTACTGATTGATTTTGAATTTTTTTTTTTTTTTTAGTTTACCATTTATAATATAATTTTTTTTTTTAAGTGTTTTGTATTGTCTATAGTGATGATATTGTGATTCCCCACATTTGCAATAGCCATGACGACAGGTGATCGGTTTCATGCGTTTAGATTATCGGTTGTTTTGTCTCCATGAACCGACACGGCAGCAGCAAGTCTCCAAGAGTCCCCACAAATTGTCCTGCATACCTCAACGGTGACAGAGTCGCACATTGGCTGGCCGGTAGACGACTTTTGGTAGCGTGCAATGCTAAGCTATTTTAAGTGGTGCGCTCAATTTGATTTTCTAGTTGCTTCTTCAATGCGCAAGTTTCTACCATTGCAAGCATCAAGATATTTGTTTTATTACTTCGCCTTTCTTGAAGTCATCCCAGAAAATGACTTTTTTTTTTCTTTGTTACTTTTCAAATGCACTTTAACTTTCGCTTTTTACTGCTATGAAAAGTTTCATAGTTTTTATAACTGTTTTTCGACTGCACTTATAGAAGTATTTAAGAATGTTTAATGTTGAAATAAAAATCAACTTCATAGCACTTGGGATGCTCCCTTTAGCGCTCCGTCCCCATCTTCTATAACAGGCAAAGAGTTCCAACTCCGATGGCACCAGTAACTGTCGGAGTGTGCATCCGTCTCACCTTAACCTTGAGTGTTAAGATTCCCTGGTAATTTCCGGCAGCGCCATTCTCCCCAGAAGGTAATGATCTATGTGTGCATTCGCACTATTCACTTGCTCCAAAAGGGCTCACACACACAACATCTAACTTGTCGTACGTCAATTCACCACCAGGCGGTACAGAACCGACCACTCTATCTGCCTGCTCGTTAGCAAACACAATAGCATTACTTGGAGAAAATATCCAAAGGACGCTAACTACACGGAAACTCTGATATGATGCTTGCCACTCTGCACGGAGGATGCCTATCTCCTCCTTTCTCCGCAAATTCTGTGAGTATTTAAGAAATTATGTCATACATGTTTATCTACCAAAGACCACAAAATCAGATTATGGAATCTCAAACTCCGTTAGTTTCGGCGCCATATTATTTGCGTAGTTGGATGGGGGAGGGGTGGATAAAATATATATTGCTCCCCTAATAAGAATGGCGTAAAAGGCGACTAATTAAAGATTGGCTTAAACAGAATATTTTGGGCCGAAAGGCGGAGACATCACAAATTAATTGTTAACTAAAGACAATTTAAGGACGAAAATAGAAAAAGAAGATGTCGCAATCATATGCATCCACAAAGCGTAAACATTTGACTCTGTGTCCACTAAAGAAATGAAGGATTGGAAGTGCAAAAAGCTAAACACCGATCGCCTTGTTAATGTGACTTACATCTGTGTTACGTATCTCCAGATGTTAGAGGGGAAAAAAAAACGTTTTTCTTTATACTTGTTTGATAAGAAGAACGTGTTTAAATGAAATAGTCTTCGTCTCTCCCCATCCCTTTCCTCCTTTCTCTTCTTCTTCAATATTTCCTCAAAATCCCTTTATTTTTCTATAGCATTCTTTTTCATGTCCTCTGCAGCTGCTTGTCGCTCGATGCGCGGTCTTTTGGCCAACGCTCACTCATATCCTCCTATTCAATTTACTAAATTGAGGAGAAGCAATTTTGTCCTGGCTCCCGCGAGGGATGGACGTGCGTGGAATGTTGAGCTCCTCCACGGGTCTCCCAGCTTGGCCGTCTCTTGTACGGTTTTCACGTGCGAGGTAGGGGTTGTCTCCCTTCAGGATATGGCCACAAGCAAAACGGTCACCGTCTTTACTATTCACAAATGCGTGTCTAACATGGCCAATGACAGCGAACGGAAAATAGAAGTTTGAATGCTCGCGTGGCCGAAGTGTTGGCTCTGCACAATTTGGTGGAATATTGATGCATGATAAGGCAGACATAGTTAGGACCTGTGAGATAACGTGTACAACTCGCAGGAGCAAATAGATCACCACCGCCTTGTGAGAGTGATGCAGAAAGGAGTGACGAGGGGCTCTGGCAGATACTCGACGCTCAGAGGAAAGGCAAGACGGACGGGCAATCAGAATGATGCTGGCACAATTGGTACTAGAACTCAGCGGTAGCTGCTAAAAAGGACTGGGCGCTTATGGGAATTCGCTGAGTACTGTAATGTTGGTTCTAGAATCAGCTTAACGCAAGAGTTGTTCCAAGGTCGTTGATTGGAAGGGAAAGACTTCGAATGAACCAGTTAACGAAACAATTTAGGCACAAGGTAATGGGCTCGGTCTAACGATTTGAGAATGTTGCATCCCCGTGTTTAGATCAACATGTTTCATTTGGGGAAGAATCGCTAACGGAACAGATAAGAACACGGGGCTCACATACTGTAGACGTTGTTCTGAATCCACAGTCAGAAACAAAAAAATCCTAACCTGTACAGTTCGTGGCGACAGCACTAACCATGCAGACCTTTATCATCAGGCTCAACGGTCCCCACATCCCCTTCAACCCTACCCACATGTAGTTTTGCCTACACCACAAAAATGACAAATGTAGACTGTAATGACAGTTGTTTATTATTATTACTTTATGTGGTAATGTAATCAATTACATGTCAGCTGTCTTAACTTTCCATATATTTCTATTCTTCTTCTTCTTTTTCTTCTTTTGTTTTTCAAGTCCAAACCCGAGTGGATCTGTCACAGTTACGATTGTTTGGACATGTAAGCAGAATGGGAGAAAATCAGCCACCATGGCAAGCATGGGAGGCTAAGAACCAGGGAACCAGACCTCCGGGACGACCCAGGGTGCGCTGGGAAGACAACATCCGACAGTCCCTAACTGACAGAGGACTGGAATGGAACAATCCCAGAAAGAAAACTGCTGATAGAAACGCCTGGCGATCTCTCTCTGGCCAACCTCTACACCCCAAGGTAGAAGAGGATCGATTAAGTTACATCCGTTCTATCACATTCACTTTACAGAACATGTCAAAGCACATTTTAGCCTGGATCAGTCTGGGAATCCTGTTCAGTTTGAAAGAAAAGATCCTTCATGTGGATTCAAACACATGATCACCGGTATAAGAAGTGGCGGTGTAATAAAAAGCAATAATTTAGAAACAGTTATGGTCAACGACCAGGTGTAGTACCTCGACTCTCACCTGTGGGTCAAAAGTTGTGGGTTCAAATCCTTATGGTGTTAGGCTTATTTTGTCAAGAATGACCTTAGCGGTCAGATCGACTCAGCCTTAAATAAATACATAGTACTCTCAAAAGTCATGGAAAGTAAAAGCGGCCTTCGTGATGCTGACCACATCCCCCACCGTGTGCTGATTGGTCTATACAATTTGTAGGCATAGCCCTATATGCCCAAAATATCATAAGGCGTTGAAAATGGTGCTTCACTTTTATGGTCAACAATATATTGCACAGAAAGAATCTACAGAGTGACAATCTTTGTTTTTTTCTTTCTGAGCTTATAAAGACAGATTCAGCTCATTTTCTGTCATTCATAGATTCGTTTTGTTAAATTTAAAAATCTGTACCTTTGGTATTCTTTGTTTTCCAGCAGTACAAATTGTGGCAAATTGTGGGAACGACACCTTGTACTAGATTCATCGAGAAACAGCAGATCAAGTGGTTTGGCTATCTCATTAGAATGCAGCAAGATCGAATACAAGCGATACATCTCAGAAGATCAGCTACACGAGTAAGAAGACGGCAGCCGAAAAAATGGATCGACAACATTAAAGACACTCTACGCCTTCACGGCATGACAATAGCCAGTGGAAGCCAACGTGCACTGGATCGCAAATTATTCCTCCCCATGACGCTAAACGGCAGAAGTGGTTATGATGATGATGATTGTGATGATAACGTGTCACGCTCAAGGTTGAATGTTCATCTACAATTTTGTTTTTAATTATCTTAAATAAATATATTTATATAAAAATGTCTCTCAAATTTAACGTAGCAATGTATTCCTTTTTTAATTGCTTCTTCCGGTGTCATCATTTTAGCTGCATTACATTAATTTTCTCTTCCTGTGTTAAAATTATGACTAGTCCTAAAGGGCATACAGTTATTAATTTGTATTTATAAATGGCCAAAGAAGTTTCTTATTCGTATGTGTTCACCCTGAAAAGGTTGGTTGTCACCCTTTATTCTGGTTTAAATCTAGACAACGACATTTGCACCCTTCTGTTTTTATTTGTCACTTTTGAATTGTAGCCTGGAGCTTTTTGAGTTAGGGAATTTAGGACGGCATGCTGCCGCCATACACTGTGCAGGTTAGGATTTTTTTTGTGTCTCTAGCGGGGATGGGGGGGGGGGGGGGAGGACGCAACCTCACCAAAGTTCGAGCTCGGATCTCCCACTTTAGAACTCAGCGTCCAAACCGTTCGGCCAACCTCTCCTTGGTGTACCCCATTTAACGTTAAAAAATCATATTTCGGCAAATACCGGAGTCTTCGTACCTTGTCGCCTTGAAACTTGTGCTTGTATGTCGGCAGTCGGTCTATTGCTTTCCCTTAAGGCATTGCCCCAGAACCCACACAGGCAACCCAAAGAAACAACAAAGGGCAGACAAAAGTCGAGAGGATCGACTTCATAGCACTGGGTTTTATTCCACGTAGCTCGGTCTCTCTCCGTTTAACGGATACCCGCCGGAGAGCATCGCACAAAACAAGAACTCCGTAGCTCCGGTAACAATCCACAGGGATGTTCGTAAAAAAATTGTGCTCTTAAACTAAATGGCGCAGCCGTATAAACAAACCCACCACGTCCAGAGCGCGAGGCAAAGAGCTTGACCACTTCGCAACAGAGCCCCCCCCCCCCCCTTTTTTTTCCCCCACCCCTAAAAAAGCAGACTATCAGTGAAGCAGTAAGGACGACCGACACAAAAACGGTTAGATAGACAGGCAAGTGAATGTGTAGTCTGACAGGTAAACAGCAGTTCAATTTGTTGCAAAATATACAGAATGAAATATCTTCTGTCCAGCAGACAAATAGACTGTTTCAAAATCGCATAAACACACACACTGGAAATGTATGTATCCTTTACAGCAATGGGAGTCACCTGTTTAGATCCTTAGTCCACGAAACCAGGGGATGTTGTTTAGTGGTTCAGCTGACCGCTAATGTAAAATTTAATGTAAAATTCAATGTAAAAAAAAAAAAAAACAGTAATAATATTTTATAACTGTCACCAATGGTGAGGTAGTCGCCGTGGCGGAGCGGCTAGTCGCCCGCCTGCGTGTCGGAAGATCACGGGTTCCTCCCTAACGGAAACGGACTTTTTTCAAAAATGACCTTGACTCCTAGGTCGATTGAGTGTGTACGGGGCGTACTCCGGGGAAGTAAAGGCGATCGGCGTGATGACCACACCACCCATCTTGTGCCGATTGTTCTATTAAAATAAAGGTCTAGCCCTAAATGCCCTATACGCCTAAAAGCGTGGAAAAGGGAACTTTACTTACTTTTATAATATACAACTGTCACCAATGGTGACATAAGCTGCTGCATGTGGGGTCAAATATGTCGTAAAATGCCAGAATTAGAACTGCTTTGTGCTGTTAAACGTTATTTCCGGTATTGGTACATGTTTGAATCTAATTCTTTTCTTCTGTCTTTCTAGCCTCAATGAAGCATAGGCCCTCAACCAACTCACGCCAAGTTATCCTATATTTTGCTAACACATACAGCTCTCCAAATATTCCCCAATCTTTCTAAATTCATTCTCCAGCTCCCTTTTCCATGTTTTTTGACCACCATCTATTCTTATACTCTGTGGGTTCCTGTGCAAAGACATTCTGGTTATGTTGTTCTCCTATTTTCTCAATGTGTGCCCTATCCAAAGCCAGCGTCTTTTCTTCACTTCTTGATCCCGAATCTAATTACTAAGGTGCTAATCCTACAGATGCAATCCTGGAAGAGAAAAACTACCTACCCTGCGCCGTGCCATTTGGACTTTCCCGCGACTTACTACATTGAAAAATACTGATTTACAGAAATTTGCAAAGCCAACCCAAACATTTTGTGGCTGCTGTAGTTTTTTTTCTTTTTTTCTCAGCAAATTTTACGTTCAATGGTTTGTCATTGGTTACTAAACGGCCGGCACTCGATATTACTGTCGAAACCATTGCATGGCGGTTGCCTGCAGCTGGGATCGAAGCTGGTACTCCGGCATTACCAAGAGCTTTCATAACGCCTTGCCACTGATGTTGACAAAGTCACAGACACTTCCAGGCAAACATATGACCAGATGAACATGATACGGATACAGAGAAACAGACAAATAGCCAGACAAGCTGACATAAACATGTACAAATACTGATTACCAGATACATTTGTAGATATTTTACGAACGGGCTGACTGGCAAACCGACAATTGAACAGACAGACAGAAGGACAGTTATGTTTCATTGAAATCATGGCCGCTTATATGCATATTAAAGTATACATTACCATGTAAAGATACACGGGAGCACCCGTGGTGTAGCAGCTAGAAGCTCTCCTACGGATCGGAAGATCGTGGGTTCGAGTGATGACGGAACAGGGCTGTTTTCAAAACTGACCTAGGCTTCCATGTCCACCGAGCTTTGAATGGGTACCAGGTATAGTCCTACGAAGTAAAGGTGGCCGTCGTGGTGTTGACCTCATCACCCACCGAATACCGATTGGTCTATAAAATATAGATCCAGATCTATATGCCCACTACGCATGAAGGGTTAGAAAAGTGTCCACATTTGCACAAATAGATAAGCATTCAGTAGAGAAAGGATTAGGGGGGGGGGGGGAGAGAGAGAAAGAAAGAAAGAAAAAAAAATAGAGAGAGAGAGAGAGAGAGAGAGAGAGAGAGAGAGAGAGAGAGAGAGAGAGAGAGAGAGATGTGAGACAGGAATTGTGAAAGAGACTGACAGATGTCAGTGAGATACTACAAGGATGAAAGTAAGAGAAAAGGGAGAGGGAAAGGGGTTGGGGGCGGGGGGAATATTAAAACATTTAAACATTTAGTAAAGTAAAGATCCCTTTTTACGCATTTAGGCGTATCGGGTATATGGTAATGTGGTCAGGATTACGCCGGCCGTCTTCACTTCCCCAGGACAGCCATGCTGGTACCTATTTTTAGGTGGCTTGACCTACGATGCCCCATACCATATTAATAATACATGCAGCCAGCAGTGAGTTTCGATCGCGGTACGTTGGTATTACGAGTCGGACTCGCAACGCCTAAGCCACGGACGCCGCTTTTAAACATATAGAGAGACAAATAAAGTATAATAAGAATAAGTCACCAATAAGAAATTTAATCAAAGGGACAAATTCTCTTTTATCAACTGCTTCCAAACATCATCCTTATCGACCAGCGAATGAGGGAAATGTCCGGGTTACAAAGGACACCTAGTGTGATTAGTTCCCAAATCGAATTAATCACCGTAATGCCCGCTGTGAGACGACGAAATTTATTCAGACTACAACAGCCTATTTATGCTTTAACTAACGAATCTCTCATCCCTACTAAGTGACTTGGCTCAAGTAAAAGAAGCATGGAAAGAGAGTAAGTATGAGGTATCCTTATGCCCATTGCGTAGTTTTCGTCAACGTCGTCGTCATTATCATCATACAACTTGGCAGTTTCCACTTCTTAGTTAAGATTGTTGGTTGGGAGTGTTTTAGTGAATTCTTAGCGGAGCTGTTCATTTCCTAACCAAACGGCTAGTTAAAATAAATAAAGACATGAATACAGAAAAAAGAAAGAAAGAAAGAAAGAAAGAAAGAAAGAAAGAAAGAAAGAAAGAAAGAAAGAAAGAAAGAAAGAAAGAAAGAAAGAAAGAAAGAAAGAAAGAAAGAAAGAAAGAGAAGAGAGAGAGAGAGAGAGAGAGAGAGAGAGAGAGAGAGAGAGAGAGAGAGAAAGAGGGAGAGAAAGAAGCAACAACAAAACAAGAGCAGCAGCAACAATAACAAAACCAGCAAGCACAACTACATTAATAACAACAACGATCACAACAAAAAGTATCAGAAAAAAACAAAATAACAACAACGATCGCAACATAAAGTGACAGAAAATACGAAAATAACAACAGAAAACCGCTATCATATTGAACTTTTATACACAGGTCTCACTTTCCTGTCATTACCAGTCCCAGTTTTGCACCCAGTACCGCCTTTTCCCATTCTTTTCTTTAATATATTTGTCCAAGATTCACTGGCCACTTGTTTAAAATCGTAAATTTTTTTAAACCTCCTACAAAAAGCTGGAATGTTCAGCTATATAGTACCAATTACAAGAGCTCCCGAACAGGCTTGAAAGTAAATTTGTCTGAGGATATCGCTAGCGGATTATCGTACAAGAAGTGCACACATTGAATAAATATTGGGGGAACTCAGGGAATGTTTAACTGCGCCGGCTGACCTCAGAACGTCAGGCCCGTGGTCGTGTGTGATGGTCCGTGGCATCAAGCTCGTGTTGGCAGTGGGATTATCTGCCCCTGTGTTTGTGGAATCACTTAATGCTGGCGGATCTAATGTGGTAGTTAGGGCTCATGAGGATGGTTTGGCTGGGGGCGTCGACAGAGGGTGAGGAGAAATCAAACAAGATCGACAGTCCTCAAAGGGAGATATGAGTTAAGTGGATTCAAGATCGATGCCCCCCCCCCCCCACCCCCTCCAAAAAAGGAAATGTCGGGAAAATTAACATGTCGGGAAAGTAAGCAAATCGAGAAAAAAAGCATGTCGGGGAAATAAGCCTATGGGGAAATTAGACATGTCTGGCAAAGCCACAAATTAGGGGTTTCCTAAAATCGGATGTGTTGGACATAAAAGTGCAGATATCGCAGCCTAGCTGTAAGCCAACATTGTCACTAAACAACCGTCGTTTTCAAGAGTGAACGAAGAATGCTGGGTCGACATTGGAGCTAAGGTAATTTTACAAACATAAAAAAACAGTCCGGCTCCGTCAGGACCTGAACTCACGACCTTCAAATCCGCAGGCGAGCGTCTAGCAGCTATACCAGGTTGGCTCCTATAACAACCAGTTTCCTAGCCAATAAACTAGTAACAACTCCTAAACCATGATGTGTTTTATCATATTCTAACTATGCCACCCCTCTTTCCCTTATATTTATGTTATTATTATTATTATTATTATTATTATTATTATTATTATTATTATTATATATTCTGGATGGCTAATGTTATCTGATAGTCTTTTCGGAAACACAATTATCAGGAATCTCTTTCCTGGACACATGACCCGGTTTTCCGGCTTTATTTTAAATAGACTCGTGTCAAGGTGAGAAAAACACCTCTCAGGAGTAAACCCCTGAATAGAAGGTCATCTCTATGGCGTAACCTTAGCACTTTGAACCTTGGAGCCCGTTTATTAACCTTTTTTTTCAGATCTGTCTTTAGCCAGTCTGGTTAAGAGTTCCATGGGTCTAATTGTCTGAAAACAGACCAGGGTTATATAATGTATTCTTCTCACAGGAGAGTTCACAATGGCCAGGAATATTATGACGTGGAGACACGAGTTTGAAGGGCAGCTTTTTACGAAGGTGTCATTAGTCAAGGAACCCAGACGTGTTCTGGACAGCCAAGAAACACCGATTTCTTTAGGTAACAGTTGTAACCTTAAACTCGAGGTCCCGCAACCCTCAAGCTCCATCACTAGCTTGTTAGTCACGGAGTATGCTATTCAAGATTCGGTAATGACACAACATGACCACAGAAGACCTGAAAGACACCATTTGTCAGCGTCTTCACCCGTTGAATGACCCACGCGAGGACAACACTTCAAGGCGGACAGAAAGAATAGCTGACGGCGAAAGAGGTTGGACCAGAGCATCAAAAGGCCAATATCAGAAACACATTATGTAACCCCGACAAGGAATCAGAATTCGGAAATCAGGCTACTGTAACGAGAGGAAAACTGTAATCGTGAAATCTGAGCCAGGGTCATGTGACGCGTGAGTAGTCACAAAAACTCAGGGCACACACATAGCCTTTGACTGAACCTTAGAACACGCGACGTCACACACAACAATGACCTGTCCGAACTGAAACAAAGCCCACCGTCGTCTCAACTCTTTCATGACGATACTGAATAACTTGTAGTTATCTGAGATAACTGAACATTTAAACGTTTTCTCCGCACAGTAGCCAGAAGAATTTTTAGAAGACGTGGTACAGACAGGAGTGGGTGGCAAGAATCTCTAAAGAGTTTAGTCTATTAAATTCTTAAACATCCCCTAACGTTTTTTTTTTTAGAAGCAGGTGTAAGGAAAGGTCACGAAACGGTAGCTTGATGCCGCTTGCGGATTATCTCAACGAAAACTAGGTCGTCGGAGAAAAATGAAAGGGTCATCAATATAAAAGAAATGATCTCTTGTTGTAAGCAAATTGTCATGGTTGGAGAGTTTGGACAAAGAACAGCCATCTGTAGGGGCTAGTTTTCCCTGATCCAGGAAAACCCTATTTATTAAAAGGGTCAACTCGGAAGAAACTTTTTTTTCATCAAGAGTTCTCGACGCTGTCAAACGTGGTTTTGAATCGCTGTTACTGACAAATAGAAAATTTGCATTTTAATAATCTTAGTATTAATTTGATGGTCAGCAGCTTAAAACTAAAGCAGTGGGATATTCCTTTTTTCGTTTTTATTTCATGTTAATTAGCATTTAAAAATCGCTACTGGAAAAAAGGACGAAATTAAACATTTGTTCTCACCTGCTGTTTTTTTTTTTTTAAATTATTATGTGCTACAAGTGAAACCGTAGCGGTGTATCTGCTAGATGCTAGTTGTGTGATCTGGTGGTCATGGGTTCAAATCCGAACTGAGTAGAACTTTCTTTTTTTTTTTAAATGATTTTGGCTTTCAGGTCGACCCAGCCTTAAATGGGTACCAGGTAAAATCTTTGGAAGTAAAAACGGCCAGTGTGATGCGGCCACAGCACCTACGAGTGCTGATTCGTTTATAAAATATAGGTCAAGCCCTATATGCCTAATACTGCTGATGGCGTGGAGAAGCGTCGTTTACTTGTCCACGTACTATATGAAAGAAGCTTTCAATATTTGCTTGAGGACTAAAAAGCTAAAGTATAATAGTTTAGATGAAAAATAGTAATACTGTCATGCTAAATCGCTAGAACTCAGAGAAGACACATATTTTCGTCTAAGAACGTGACACTGCAGACTCTACTACCATATGCATAAAAAAAAAAAAGGATTTACAGTCCCCACAGTGTGCATGTCAAATGAGCAGCAAACACCTGTGCACATTTAGCTGGTCTGCCCACTATAATTACAACTGCGAAGAGAAACTATGAGAAACCACGAAGGACATGCAGCTGATAGGCGTAATCAAGGGAGCTGAGAGGTCTCGAAATATGGTGTCTGCTCGAGTGCTGGTTCAAGCCCCTGTGAAGGCTGGGATTTTTTCCACGTGGACTTCTCGTGATTTTCCCTGGTCTTTGGGTAGTAAGATCGGAATCCGTTTGCAGTTGAAAATCGAAAAGAGTAGTCTAACGGCGCTGCCGTTTTAGAATCCTTGCCAGTGCAACGGAGTTCATACACTGTGCTGAGGTTCTCCAGACTCAGTGTTGAGTTAGAAGTAAGACGGGGCAGTTATGGGTTACACGCGTGTGCCATGATGTTGATCTATCAAATAAACATAAACAAGCGTATTCAAAGAGGCAGTGCACCTGACGATTTGTCCTAAGCAAATGAAACTGAATGCAAAGAAGAAGCATAAAAAGGTTAGTTGCTCATCCTTTACAGGACGTTGCAGAACCAACCCTAACAGCCCCTGGCTGTTGTGTGGTTTCTCTAGGCAAATTCCAGTAGTTTGCCTTTGCTTTCTGGAGGTCAACTTTCTTGATACCACTGTCGAACCCAACGCAAGGCGCGTGGGATCTAACCTGGCATCCCGGCATTACGAAGCGTTTGCATCGATTAGCCACAGAGCCGACGAAGAAGTATAGACACTTGAAATCAGGTAAAGTTGAGAGATCCTGTGTTTGGGTGGATAGTGTTCCAATAGGCCTCTTGGTGGTTAATTAATGAAGGACAAGATAGGACGAGGGAACTGTGAAGAGGCACACATGGATCATCGCGGTCTGAAGTGAATGGTGTAGCGAGGAGTGACCAGGGGATATGGCTCAACACTCAGAGAGCTGCGTTAGGGCAGTCCATAGTAGACTTGCTTTCAAATCCAGCAGCGACTCGCTGCAGCACACGGCCGAGGTTGGAAACTAGGCGGTTCCTGAGGTTCACCCAGCCTCTAGGTAATGGGTACCAGAGTTAACACTGTGGGGTAAACGGAGGAACGTCGCTGAAACTACGGTTGCGTGCGGGCGGCGACACAGGCGGAGAGTTTCTTATCAGCTGTCAGTACTGGTGGCAGAACACTTATGGTTTATTACCGTGTGCAATGACTATGGTTCACCTCTCCCGACTTTGCCTTTACTCTACGTTTTTACTAAGGAAAAAAGTGAGATTGATATACAATCAGACTGTTTACTGATCCCAAATGTTGAATGCTGAATTAAGGATAGACATCACAGCAAGAGGGAAACATCCATTAGTGCTCAGTCCCCATCTTCAGCAGCAAGCGAAAAGTTATTATTCCGATGGTGCCAGTAACCGTCTGATTGTATATCCCTCTCATTCTTCCCCTGAGTGTTGAACGTCGGCAGATCCCCTGGTAACTCCTTGCAGCGCCATTCTCCTTAGACCATATTACTTATTACTGATCTCATCGGAAGTGGAACTCTGCGTGTGCTACAGAAAATAAGACAGGGCGCTTATGAGAATGTTCTGGGTGGAGTGATGTCGATTCTCAATCAAACATTAAGCATTCCAATGAAAACCAAGTTAAATGGAACATTGACATGTATGCTCCGCACCACAGACTTCATAGAGGCATGTAGCTTTCTCATCTGAAAACCACTGGCGCAGAGGAAGAGAAGGGCCAAGTGACTGACAAGTCAAAGACAAATCAGTACTAACCTGCAAAATGTGAGTTCCTTGACGGGATTCGAATGGATCCATAATGTCCAATCGGGACTGATGATGACCTGGAAAAAACATTCTAAGCATATTATTGTTTCAAACAGCTGTTGAGACACACATCTTCTTCATCCTCTTCTTCTTCTTCTGTATCATCATCTTCTTCTTCTTCTTCTTCTTCTTCTTCTTCTTCTTCTTCTTCTTCTTCTTCTTCTTCTTCGTCTTCTTCTTCTTCTTCTTCTTCTTCTTCTTCTTCTTCTTCTTCTTCTTCTTCTTCTTCTTCTTCTTCTTCTTCTTCTTCTTCTTCTTCTTCTTTTTTTTTTCTTTTTCTTCTTCTTCTTCTTCTTCTTCTTCTTCTTCTTCTTCTTCTTCTTCTTCTTCTTCTTCTTCTTCTTCTTCTTCTTCTTCTTCTTCTTCTTCTTCTTCTTCTTCTTCTTCTTCTTCTTCTTCTTCTTCTTCTTCTTCTTCTTCTTCACTAGAAGAGTGATTGAAACATTATTTTGTGGTGTAAAGGTATGCTGCAATATCTCGCCTTTCTGATGTAAACATGTCAGCAAGTTCTTAATTAGTCCCCTATTACGACATGCTTAATATGGGTCATTCTGTTTTCCCCAAAACTGGCTTTTGGAATCCACATGGGAAAAAATGGCAGTTTATCATGTTACTGCATTATTTATGAAGTGCTAGTCACTTTTCTTTTCTGCAAGGTGTTCTTTTAACTCATCTATTTCGTTAGTGTTCTCTTAAGTCCTTACTTTGGCAAATTCTTGTTATGTAGTGTTATTTTATTCGCTATGTTTTGACTTATTTAACACTCTAAGCTATTATGAATACAATGATTCTAGGTTTGGAATTTGAAATACATTTTTCATTTGCTTCGAGGACGACTGAGAGACATCTAAGAAAAGCGATGATGGGAGTGTCCAACTGTGCCGGACTAGACTCATTGAATCATATCAGAAAGACTGCACATGATACAATAGAATTAAGGAATAGATTAGGTCCTATTTGACACATAAACTTTATGATAGGATGATAATAATTATGATGTTTGTTGTGTCTAGTATTATGAACAAGCAAAGGTACAGATTAGGGACGTACATTATGTGGTTAAGTCATGACAGGGAGTGCATCGTGAATGTGAGACAGTTGAAAGGGAAAAGAGGCAAAGTAAGAGAAAAAAGAAGCTGGACAGTCTGACATCATGACATGGGTGGTCACCTGTGTCAGAAATGATTGAGGGTGCACAGTACAGAAGGTTGTGGACAGACTTGACTACCACCGCAACACTGTAACAAAATAAGAAGAAATGACACAGAGAGAGAGAGAGAGAGAGAGAGAGAGAGAGAGAGAGAGAGACAGAGAGACAGAGAGACAAAGAGAGAGAGAGATATATATGGACAGAGAGAAAAAAGAAAGACAGAGAGAACGAACGAAAAAACTAATAAACGAACAAACTTTGTATTCAAAGGGTCACAAAGTTGGTACACAGGTATGTATCACATTCGTCGCTACCAAGAGAGAGATAGAGGGAGAGAGAGAGAGAGAGAGAGAGAGAGAGAGAGAGAGAGAGAGAGAGAAATAGAGACAGACAGACAGACAGACAGACAGACAGACAGACAGACAGACAGACAGACAGACAGACAGACAGACAGACAGACAGACAGACAGACAGACAGACAGACAGACAGACAGACAGACAGACAGACAGACAGACAGACAGACAGACAGACAGACAGACAGACAGAGAGAAAAAGCGAAACATAGAGACACTAAGAGTGACAGCAAAACAGAGACACAAAGAATCACAGATAGAGAGATGGAGAAAACGATAAAATCACTTACTTTTACTAAGTTTACTGACTCCCATACTTCCTTCCGGTGTCCACTGAGGCTCGCCTTGAGAGGAAAAATCCCTGAGTTTCAGATAGCTAATGGTCAGTCGAATGATTGAAGCTTTATCAAGCTGGCTGGTGATTGCGGCTGGAAGTGGAAGTAGTTTGGCCAGTTCGTAGAATTCATAGTTCTCTTTACCTCTTCTTGACCTTGCAGCGTCTCGGGACTTTTCTTTCCGTAACTCCAATATACTGTAGGTAAAACATCCAGGAGAGAAACCATTAAGATGTTACTGTGACTCTAGTTTGAGTTTCATGTGATGAGAAGAAGGAAACAGGAATGTATAGTAACCAATGGAAAGAATGTGGTAACCAATGGAAAGAACTGTTGAAAAACAAATGATAGAGGAACGAATGAACAAACGAACAAATAAACTTTATTTTCAAAGGGTTACAGATTGGGCACGCAGGCCCGTCTGACATTCCGCCCTCCTAAGCACTTATCTTTCAGAGTACCAATAGCTATTGTCAATAATGCATGTTTACAATTTAAAAAATATACGTTATATATTATTACATCACGCATCACGTACACACAGTCATACACACTCAAACACACACTACAAATACTCTTACATTCTCATACTTACATATGCACACTCATATACAGACACACGTAATACATACATACACGCACTTACATACATATAGGCACGCATGCATACATACATAGTACATACATACATCCAAACACTAACAAATATACATGCATACATACACACACGAACATACATCCATACATACACTAACACACATACACTTACATTATACACATACATAGACATACAGACAGACAGACAGACACTCATCTCCATACATACACACCTAAAGATGCATACATACACATACAATCACATATATAAACTCCCACATACACACACACATACGCCCACAATCAAACACACACATATGCACTCACATACAATCACACATACATACACCCACATACCTTCATACATTCAGATACTTGCATACATTTTTAAACGCATACATACATGCTTGCACACATACTTGCACACATACCTAAATACACACACATACACCCACATACTTACACCGCTACATATGCATACAAACAGCCACTAGCATGCATACATACACACACCCACGCATATGCATACAAACATAATTTTATATATATATATATATATATATATATATATATATATATATATATATATATATATATATATATATATATATATATATATATATATGTGTGTGTGTGTGTGTGTGTATGTGTGTGTGTGTGTATGCATACGCACACATACATACGCATGTCAAAGCAAGAAGTTTCGGAACAGCTTACTGTCATCTCACTGTGGGTTATCAGACATAAACTGATACATACTGATGGCGATCGCAAGCTGTGGAGTGGCATGATAGCTAACGCCAGTCAGAAGTGGAACTTGATGATAATGTTGATGATGATGATTGTGACATTAGAAAGTGACAGCGACTGTGGCCTTCTGATTATGAACGTTATTTGTTAATTCTTGGGCAAATCTCATAAGAACAGATTGTTTTTGCCAACATTGTGCTACCAGTGCCAAACATGGACCCTAGCTACAACTAATGAGCGGAACATCGTAACAACAAAGATGAGACGTCTTAGGAGAGCTGCCGGTGTGACAAGAAGAGAAAATCAGGAATGAAAAAATTAGAAGAGGACTATGACTAAAATCAATCATACAATTCATCAAAGAACAACAAATGACTTGGCCACCTGACGAGAATGCACTTGTACCAACTGTCACAGAGAGACATGATGAAAAAATATAATGAACACAGAGCAAGTGGAAGACCACGCAAGAAATGGAGCGACACCATCAGGAGCAACCTAACATAAATGAAAACTAACTTGTACAATGTATTGGGAAAAGCGCACACACGATCCTTACATCCCCCCCCCCCCCCCCCAATAAACCTAGTTGAGGTAAAAGGTGGGAAAAAATAAGAAGAGAAAGAGAATTTGATAATTCATAATACCGGTTTTAATTCAACTGCATATGACTTGCCTGAATACCACTTAATCTAAACAACAAAGACCATGCCTTTGTGGCTTTGACAGTCACGTTCTACCACAACCTTTTGTCGTGTGTACTTTCAGTCAAATCTGACATAACTGATCTTCCATTCTATGACGCCAACTGTCCAATATCTTCTCTTTCAGTATCCATCTGCCTCCTTTCTACTCCAGCTTTTCCACAGTTAGGGTGTACTCCCGTGGTCTCCTTCTCAGGACATGACCAAATCATGCAGATTGTCTCATTCTGATATCAGTTCCCGTTATGCCTAGTGGCACATGAGGCTTCAGGGAGGACTGTCCATGCTTTCCTGTCCTGTGCAATCTTCAGTGCAGTTTTCCATGTCAAAGATGCCACACTCAGGTCACTTTCCATCGTTCGTCTCCATGTTGTTTTTGGGCGCCCTTTTTTTCTCTTTCCCTCTAGTATCCATGTGAGAGCTGTTTTGGCAGGTATATCAGGATTCATTCTCATAACGTGGCCAAGCCATTTCCATCTTCTCTTGGATATCATACTGTCTAGAGTTTCTTGCTTTGTGACTTGAAGTAGTTTAGTGTTTGAGATTGTATCTGGCCAGACAATTTTGTTAATTCTACGTAGACATGTGTGGTGGAAGGTGGACAGCTTGTGTACATCCTTTTTGGTCATTCTCCAGAATTCCGCTCCATAAAGAAGAACTGGTAAAATGATGCTCTTGTAGAGTCGAAGTTTCGTTCCTCTGTAGTAACTGTTGGACTTGCTCTTCTGATATGGGCAACCACTTATGTTCTTAATCAGCTTCTTTCTTTACATGGTCGTTACTTTTTTTTTTTTTTTTTCAAATATATCCATTGTATTGTCATCATTCGTCTATAAAACCAGTCGTTTTATATGGCTCTGAAAGTTGGAGCACAACTAAAAAAAAAAAAGATGGTGAGAGTATTACAACGAATCTTTAGACCTATCAAAGATGTAAACAGCGGGGAATGGAGAGTCAGAAGCAACAACGACATATATAATCTGTTAAAATCATCATTGATCATCTGCATCATGAGAGCAAATAGGTTTAAACGGCTCGGGTATATTGAAAGAATGTCAGATGACAGAAAGGTAAAAAACTTTATACACAAGGGACATCAATGATCGTAGACCACGAGGCAGACCAAGAAGACGATGGAGAGATAATGTCCACAGAGCCCTGCAAACACGTAGTGTTACCAAATGGAAAGAGAAGGCCAATCAGATAGATGAGTGTAGGCGGGTGATAACCGCAGCAATGAACCTCAAGAGCTCAGGATGTTGAAGAATAAAAGTCTATAAAACCATATCTCCGCCTCTTCCAACATTTTTTATTAATCCTCCAACTGTCCATGATTCACATCTGCAGATCAGTTCGTGATTTATATAGGTATTGAGAAATATCTTTCTCGTCTCAGCTGACAAAGTATGCATGAATGAATCAAGAACTGACATCATTGTTCTCGGGACATTCGCAAAAGTGTTCCGTCTCCTTCTTCAGTTTCCAACGAAGAATCTACATGCTAATAGTGCCAGCTGCAACAAGAGGAAAAGAATACAAACCTTTGTTTCTTTGTGAACTGACATTTTCATCTAACTTTTTTTCTTCTTCAAAAATGGGTCCCGGGAGGCCACACAAGGAAACGTAATAGCGAGACCTCAACTTATTTACGTTACCATGCCATATTTGGTGACTACACAAGCTAGAGATCAGTCGGCATCCATCGTGGTGTAGCTAGCCTGCAGATTGGAAGGTTGTGGGTTCGTGTCTTGGCGGACCAAGTTTTTTTTTTTTTTTTTTTAACTGATCTTTGCTTCCAGGTCGGCCCATCCTTAAAAGGGTACCAGGCAAAGTACTGGGAAGTAAAGATGGCTGACGTAGTGTTGACTAAATCACACACTGGGTGCGCTATATGCCTAATACGCCTGAGGGTGAGGAAAAGGATCTTTTTCTTACATCAGTATGATGTATATCTTTCACCAGACGTTCGCAAACGAGCTCCAGCTTTGACTGACTCTTTATGGTTTTACTGAGCAATTCCACATTAAGGTGTATGCAGTCCTGAAAGATTAGTGCTACACTCGATAGCCGATACAGACTAAAAGCGGTTCGAAATCGGGTTTGCACACACTAGACAACATACTTTGTAACGGCAGTGTACGGTCTCAGTATAACCGTGCTATATGACTATACCGTTCAACGGGGTTTCCAGAATTCGTACTTGTTCCATTCTTGTTCTCGAGATGTTAATCCTCAGACTACATCCTGGATGATGGGAAAATAATAAAAAAAGGTCTGTTGCCACATCTCTAGCAGCAAGATTCGGCGAGGGTATTTGGAATTCATCCTTTTTTTTTTTAAGCTACCCCTGCCTTATTGTTTTTTAGATAGCTACCTGAAGTTCTGGCCGCCATGAAATTAAATTTAAAAAACAAATCTGACTCTGCCTGGCAACCCAGCAAGGCAAAATCGCTGCAACATTCAAACATCATAGAAGACATAACTGGGTCTTACGTAACGGCTTCACTGGCCTGGTATAACCTACAATCCTGTACGGTTAATGATCAGGATTACCTGGAATTTTTTATAGTGTTCGTAAACCGTTACCACATGCACACAGCAAATACAAAGACATGAACTTCAAGTAGAACACACAATGAATCAAAGTTAACAAAACATCTATTCAGAAAAATGCACTTCTACGATTACAATGTACACAATCACAAATCACCCACAAGTAATAGAGGAAACAATAACACACAGTCTAATACACAAAATGACACAGGTAAGTTAAAACACGGCATAGATATTCAAGCAAATAAACAATGCAATGACGGATACGATCGGTAAATATACTGGGAATTGGATTATATTATCTGGGGACAGGAATCTGGAGTCTAATCGCTCTAACCTTACCATCTTTTCCTAAGAAAAGTGAATTCTGACTAAGGTGCACCTATCCCTTCCATGACTGCTTTCTTTGTGTCGAAAACCTATGTGCTTTATACATAAATAGGATTAACAAGACTAATATGGCCTGTTGCCCCAGTATTGGTAGTGTCTTAAATGGTTAAATTTGATCGCGTGTGCAACTACTGATATATTTGTTACTGCTGCTTGCGTCGATGGTGAACTGCATTTCTAATGTCGGACTGTTTGTTCTAGCACTCCTGATGGCTACCTTGAACTTTAAATTCGTATGTATGCTAGTGCATATGCTGAGAAAGCATCCTGAGTAAACTTTATTTTTACAAGTGACAGTGATCGAGATTCTGTATATTTTTTTAATTATCACATAGCCACACATAATTCACCTGAGATGTATTCGTTGCTGCTGAGAAGAGCAGAAAAACCGCGAAGGAACCATCGGGTCAAGTAGAAAACTCTGACATGGCAAACATAGAATAACAGAGAATTATGATACCTCTGCAGACAACAAGAACAAAAGAGCAAAGAAAAACAATAAAACCCAAAAAAGAAAAAACAAGAAATCAATTTGAAGCACCAGGACGGCAGCTCATGATGGACATGATCTTAAAGAAAATTCATCACGGCCGGAAGAGCTAGGCAGTCAATCTCGATCCAAGTCCGATCTTCAAGTCGACGCGGGAAAATCTACCTATGAATAAATTTGCCATTTCCGCGTCCAAAGACGCATGAACCGCCGAAGAACGGCAACGCTCTGATTGATGAAAGCCATATTCAAGGATTTGTGTTTTAATCAATTTTCCGACTCTTCTGAATCCGTTGCAAAATGAATGGGGCCGAAGGATTCATGAAATATCACGGGGTTTAGGATTTTCTGTGACATCGCTTCCTTCCTCAATGCCTTAGGCTGAATGTGTCTGTGAGGTAAAGGTAATTCTGTGATGGTCGCTGTTAGATGAGAGTGGGTGCAATGTTGGCTTTAATGTATATTAGGCTGTAGGGTAATGGTGTTGGGTGGTCGTATCACTCTCTCAGAATACAGAGGTGACATGCTTGAACACTACTTCTGCGGAAATTCTACTCAATGAAAGTTACCACTTGCAAATACAACGCTCAGGTTGTTCTACTGTATGTCTGTCTCTCTTTCATAATCCACCTCATTATTATCATCATTGCAACATTATTTATTATTATTATTTTTATTATTATTACGCACCAGTAACAGTAGCAGTAATAGAAGCAAGAGCAGTAGGAGAAGAAGGACAGGATTACGAGTAGTAGTGGCAGCAGCAGCATCAGCAGTAGACATATTAGTAGTTGCACTATATGCAATAGTTAGGCAGTCAGGTTATCAGTTGGGGTTCCAGATTCATTGCTCACAGCTCACTCCATAATTGTTCCATTCCTGAGCCAGAAAAACCTACTCAACATGCCAATCCCCGTTACATGTGAAAAGTCAAAACAGTCAGCAGCCCTGACAAAATCCAGCACCTTGCACACGCATCAAATGCATAAGACAGCAGATAGAGGGACTAACACCTTCAGTGGGTCATTAGAATTTTGCTATTGACGGAAGAAACAGCCACGATAAACCAGCAGGCACAAACACATTACTGAACATGGCACACCGCCAAATCTGAGACAAGCAGCCACTCGCTATTTTCTGAATGAGTGGTTTACAAATATAAACTATCTTCCTTCCCCCAACGGATTTTAACCACAGTGGATGTGTGTGTCCATTGCTGCCTTTGAGAAGTTCTCATGGTAAGGCCAAATAAGTTTCCACTCTCCTACTCATGATGCTCGAAAGCCACGGACTTGCTTTTTCTCGTAGCCACCTGCAGCGAGATCGAATCCTTGTACGTGGAGTAAGTAGAAACTCCACAGGGGAGCATGTACAGCAGGAGTCTACCAATCATCTGTAGAAGTGATCCCTCGTCCACAATTGTTTCGGCCCACGAGCTCCTAGACAATCTCAGAGGGTGGGCCCACCTGAGTTCATGAAGCTCAGGCTTGATCTGCTCCTGCTGCACGTATTACCGGATGTTCTCGGACAGGGACGAGACGAAATTGGTAACTGTTCAACGGGTACTGTGAGGTTCAAAGTTTGTTTATAGTCGCAGCGGTAGCATATTAGAGCAGTCAGCATACCTGGACGACCAAGTGGCAAGCTTGCGTTTGGTTTATCGGACATATGTTAGACGTTTCTGGCAAATTGTAGAGGGACACCGGCAGACAATTCGGACACGATGGACTTTTAAGGGATAAGACTTTTTTCCCCACTAAACACCCGGACCAGAGTATAATATAAAGGAGAAAAGACATACATCCATATTGCACGCTGTGAATCTGGTAAGGAACATTATTAAAATAATAATCATCACCATCATGTGCCTTGCCGACTGGACGCGACGATGCCTCTCCACAATCTGCGATCCTCAACGACATGTAACATCATGACAATAGGCTGTCATGAATCGTCTCGCACTGTCTTTCTCTGTTACTTTTTTCTTCCCCCACAAATCTCTCCAATGATCATAACATGTTCCAGTTTCCCTTTTCTTATAACGTGAGCAAAAAATGAGGATTGTCTATTCGTTATCACTGTAATAGGCTTTCTTCGAGCCCTCGCTTTTTTCAAAGTATCTGGGTTGCTTTTTGCCTGTCCAGTGAGTTCTAAGGATTATTCTGTAAAATCAAATCCCCGAGGCCTCAAGAAATAGTTTGGCTTTTTGATTATTTATCGAGGATTAACAACCATGTGTAAAAACTGGCTCTCTGTGTCGTACGCTATTTTGTTTATTTTATTTTCCTTTTTTCTTATCAATGGATATACTGCATAACATATTCTTCATTTTATCGAATTCAGTTTTACTCTGCACTATTGTACTCTTTAATTAAAATTCAGTTAAAATGCAATAGTCTTAACTGTAGAACCATACATCTGATACAGAATAAGAAAGCACATTAAGTTCTAGAGATTTCCGGACGAAGTCCGAGCGTTTATTTCCGGAATTACCCGAGTCAAAATGAGTGGGCACTTGGCGAGACGTTTATGAGGGTACGAAGAGTTCAGTGGTCTGAGACCGGGAAAGTTCCAGCCGAACTTCTCGGGACAGAAATGAAATTAGGGCTAGTTGGCACACTTTGGTCGACGTAATTACCTCCCTCTTCACAGATCTCATCGACTTGATTTAATAGCCAAGACGAAATAAAGAGCTGCAGTTCCCTTCGTTTTGTTTTTGCTTTAATTTAGCAGCCCAGTTGGAATGGGGGAAGGCAAAAAGAAAAGGGGACGATTAGGGCAGTCTGTCTGTCGTATAGATACGGTGTATTTAGAATGTACTTTTTATTATGAAATTAAACTCAATGTCCTTTTCGTGGTGTCCAATAAGTGTGCGAAACCGAAACATATAAAACAAATACAATTATAAAAGTAAAGTAGAGATCCCTTTTAACGCCTTAGGCGCATCGGGCATAAGGGAAGAGCGTCCCATATTTTTACAGACCAATCAGCACTAGGTGGGTAATGTGGTCAGCATTATGCCGGCCGTCTTTACTTTCCGAGGACAGCCATCCTGGTACACATTTTAGGCTGGGTCGACCTGCGACGCCCCATACCATGATAAAAATCCACGCAGCCAGCAGTGGGTTTCGATCGCGGTACGTTGTATTACGAGGTACGCCTCGCAACGTCTAAGCCTAGGACACCGCCACAAATACCAAAATTATACATAAATTGCCAACGTTAATTATTAGTGCATGCTTAAAATGTGTAGAATTAAATAGATCGATAGACTTTTAATGTAAAGATTTCTGAAAGAACTGAACAAATGTCAAACAATGAAACAAATGTGGTATTGTTTTATTTATGTATGTGCTGATGAAGGCTCCATGCCCGCAACGTTCACGTTTTGTTTGTGTTCGTTATATTGTGAAGCTTGCTGATATACTTTTCTTTCGGTTTTATATCTTTTCTTGATAAACAAATTTTAGGAAATAAGGAGAGGAGCAACGGACTTTGGGACTGAGTAGGGCACACGATAAGCAAATCCTATGAAAATAAAACCAAACTGTCCTTGCACTGCTCTGGAACTCGCGTAGTCTAAGGAATAGAGGCAGACACTGAGGAAATCTATACCATAAATCACAAAACTCTTCTGCATTTCGTGTCTTTATTATACATAAAGTGTTAACTCCTCCGAAACCGTGACCAATACAGGAGTTAAATTTTCATCTTCTGTTATGACTACAATGTTAAATTTTCATCTTCTATTATGACTACAATGTTTAATTTTAAAGTCATTTTAGCGGCCCAGGTTTTGAGCATTTCTTTTTGTTGTTGTTGCGATGTATATATATATATATATATATATATATATATATATATATATATATATATATATATATATATATATATATATATATATATATATATATATACACACACACACACATAACTACTACATTTATTTACCCAGCTTCGCTTTGCCCTGGATAATGAAAGAAAGTCTCATTCTCCCGTCCTCTACATCATCTTGGTCCCCATCGCAGCCCTATATGTAGACCTAGTGGAAATGGGGGTCTAACTAAAATTCTATATTTAATATCGCGTCGTGTACTTCATCGTTGTCTCACCGCTGCCGTATCTTTCGTCATTACCTTTGAATGCACCAGAGGCATCCCTTGTATTACTAACACAAGAAGTTGACAATTTATGTGACAGACAAATGTATTGTCTCAGACAGATTTAGATATATGGTTTGGATGAAGATAACAGCGACATATGATTTTTTTTTAAACGTATCCTTTCAAGGAAATAAACAGAAAAAAAAAAAACATTCAAAGGGCTATAACTATAGCGAAAGTTTACTTTTACCGATTGTCGAGATAAATAAAGAAATGCACAGAAACCTTGACCGCCATTTTGAGTGTTAAATTAAACATTATGGTCATAACGGTAAATGACAATTAAACCGTGTTTTGGTCACGGATTGTGAAAAGGTAATACTCCATTTATAATCAACACGAAATACAGAAAGGGATAGTGATTTATAGCATAAATAGAAGACTTGTGGAAAATGAAAGGCCACAGAGACATATAAGTTACGTGAGTTTCACGCGATACCAAAGAACATTAAAACAAGGCGCGAGTTGATTGAGACCCTATGTTTCTCTGTTGGATAAAGACAGAAAACAAAATGCTTAGGCTATAATTTAAATAGTAGAGTTCGTGCAGGCTATTGTTTGTGTGTTCAATTATATGTATAGAAGTAATTGTTATATTTATATTCTTTACCTGGCATGGAAAAACGTGACGTAGGTTTATATTGGCCGATTGGTTGTATAATCAGACTCAAGCTGCAAAAGCTACAAATGATATGAATAAAACAATAAGGAATTTACAGAACCTACAAAAAGGCTGATAAAAACAAAAGGCGCCAGGTCACATACCTGATGAGTGATGCAATGTGTTTTGCTACAGGGCAAGAAACCATCTACATTTTTGGGCAAACCTTAACAGAAAGAAATCATTGACACATGACAGCTGGAAAGCTAGAGAGGAAATGAGACAAGAATAGATCAATGGAGAAGATGTGAGACAGTTTGACAGCATGGGATGAAGGGGCATCTGTGTCAGAAATTATTTGACAGTACACGTTAAAAAAAAAAAAAGAGGAGATGTGGTCAGCCTTAAACACACATTCACGCGTACACACGCACACTCACACAAAATACACACATACAATATTAAATAAAAATTCGAGAGATAGAAAGCGGTGTAAAGAAACGAGAGACAAGACTATGTTTCGTCAAAAGCTAGCCTAACAAAATGTGTCTATGCAAGGACCCGGACGGTCCACCACCCATGAATCTCAACTCTGTAGTGGGGCAATCGCCGCCATTGTGGCCGAAATTGGTTTATCGACTCACAAACTGGCTCTGCAATTGGATTATCCAGTCATAGAGAAACGGAGTGGAAATAAATGAAGAGGCTTGTTATGAACATGAATAATTCGATTGAGGCTCTGATAAGCTGGCTCAAAAAGATGTTTTGCTAAGAGGGCGACAAGGTCGTCTGGTTTATTAGCAGAGGACGCCTCGGTATAAAGAGTGCCGAATGAATCAAAGCGATAAATAACGTCTCCATACATAAGTAATAAGACTGGGTGTTAGCAATCTTTGGCATATATAGAAGGTAACGTAATGCTAGAACAGTTACGTCAGCAGAAACATCGAGTTTTAGATATTCTGAAGCGAATCAACGTTTCCTTCGAAGTCGGTGTGCATCTGCCTGAGACGCATGATGAGAAAGGCGAAGACAGGGATGCTTTGAGCAGAGTGGCAAGCTCCACCACGAAGGTCACTGGTAGTGAGTATACTTTGTATTATTTCTCCCGGCGATGCCGGCGCAGTGGGTAATAAACAAGTTGACAGACTGGCTGGATCTGCACCACTGGGTGGTGAATCGATACATGAGAAGGCGAATGTGGTCAAGGCCCTTTGGGAATCAGTAGACAAACAAGATTATTATGGCCTGGAGAGAATGAGGCACCTGGGTGTAACCATAGGGTCTGGCAGGCTCACTATACTCAGAGGAAAGGCAAGACGGATATATAACCAGATTGTGACCGGTACCATCAGTATTGGAACTCTGCGATGGCTGCTGAAGATGAGGACGGAGCATGCATGGGAATGCCCCAAGTACTGTAATGTCAATTCTTGTCTAAACTCAACTCAACTGCTTGAGATGCGATGAAACCACAGTATACACACAGATAAGTCAGATCTGTAAAACGGATGTGAACGCATATCTTAATTTCTTGAACACATTTTAGTCTAGAAGTGGCCGAACAACCAGAACATTCCATCTGAGGTTGCAACTTCTGATCGCCAAAAAGATTAAATTTCGAAAAATCGAAAAGTCGTGTATAACATAAAGACAAACTTGCAACAGCAACAACGACAAAATTGACATATTTTCCCACCTAACGATGAACGTACGCTAAATCGTGTTTATACTAAGACTTGCCGCTAGTTACTATGCAATTAGTTCGGCATCTTTAGCATGATCGTTGCAACCAAGTTCCATCCCAAATGTGGGCGATTTTGCAGCGCGTCACCTTGTTTTTGGTTTCAACAGTGGTATCAAGACACAACCGTTCAGTAAATAATGGCAAATTACTGATCGTAAAATTGCCTCGTAATAACACAAATAGCCACTAAATGCTGTAGCTGGTTCCTGCTACGTCCTATAACGGATACGCAACTCCCTCCCCCCCCCCCGGCCCCACCCCACCTTTTTACTGTTTAATTATCTTTGTACTGTCAATAAGTGTCGGCTCTGTAGCTAAGCCAATGCGAACGCTTCGTAATGCCGGGATGCCAGGTTCGATCCCAACTGCCGGCTATGCGCCTTGCGTTGGTTTCGACAGTGGTATCAAGAAAGCTGACCGTCCAGCAAGCAATGGCAAACTACTGGACGTAAATTTGCCTAGAAAAACCACACAACAGCCAGGGGCTGTTAGGGTTGGTTCTGCAGCGCCCTGTAAAGAATACGCAACCAACAACTGTCAATAACAACGTATTCTTGTGTGTGTGTGTGTGTATGTGTATGTGCGCGCGCGTGTGTGTGTGTTTTTAAATTTCAACTATCTATTTAGGAACGATCACATTCCTATATTATTTTTGTTTGTTTTTCTCGCTATTCGAGAAAACCTCCATTATTACAGGGTTACATCCTTAGTGGCGGAGACGGACTTTTTTCGACCCAGCCGTGAGTTGGTACCTGGTGCAGTCCCAGAAAGTAAAGGCGGCCGGCGTGATGCGGACCACATGACCCATCTTGTGCAGATTGGTTTTTAAAAATATAGGTCTAGCCCTACATGCCCTATATGCCTAAAGGCGTGGAAAAAGGGTCCTTAACACATTTACATTCTTAGTAGTTACAACGTCGGACTCTAATGCGGGATACCAGCGACTGAGCTTCCGTACGATGTCAGATTATTTTTTTTCTTGTTGTCGAGGAGCGAAATAAAAAGACCCTAACCTGCACAGTCTGCCCTAAAACGAGGCGGTAAAACAGACAGTAGTGACAGTTTACACAACCATTTATTGAAGCCCACACAAATAATCATTTCTTCTCAAATACAAAATCACATGGTCTTCTCTAGTTACGCTGTACGACAGGTTCTGTGCGTGAGATGCGCAGTGTAATTAGAGAACACAGTGTAACTAGAAAACACAGTGTAATTTGTGCACTTGGTTAGGTTTACGTTAATCTCCCCAAAAACAGTAGGTCACTTATCATTTACAAGTTTGTTGGGTTGTCGACTTTCCTGAAGGTTACGGCTGTGTCTCGCTCTGTTGTTTGCTTGCTGTGTGTCTTGCATTTAAGTTTTCATTCTGAGAAGGAGAATGCATGTGACATAGGTTGCAGCACTCTATAGTGGATTGCGTTAGGGTCAGTTTCTCCGTGTTTTTGGAGTGTTCAAAGCGTTGGCGTGGTGAAAAATACAAAACGCTATATCAACGGCATCGCGGAACACCCGTCTGCCCTTGTGCGAAGGGTACGGTGCTGAGGAGGGTCCAAATGGAGCAATGATGCGCAATACGAGACTCCTAATGTCTATTAGCCTATCTTGTTCAAGCCTACCTCACCTTCACGTGGTGGACCCTGTTCTTCCCAGCAATCCAGTTGAAGGTTGGGGTTTTAACTCCCAGCGGGAAACTGGATGGGACAACAAACGAGGTAAAGGCGAAAGACCAAGGAATGAGCCTACTCTCCTCGAGTATGACCACAGTTTACCCTTGCAAAACAAGGTGCTGAAGTCCAAGGCAACCAGCCAGGAGGCGCACCACAGCCATCAGGAAGCCACGCACACACGCCAAGGAAATATGTCTAAATCAGCAAAACGATATGGTGCTCGCCCTGTGATGGACTCTCAGGCAAGAGCATTGCCGGCCCTCTGCCTCGAAGAGGCCCAACCCAAATTACTGGAGGTCTTTCTCAAATGTCCTGTGGAGCCAGGGGATATGAGAATAGAGCATCTGGCTGAACTAAGAATGGAGTCAAAATAATGCTCTGTAATGCGGAGGGGATTACAAATAAAAAGCTAGAGTTAGAAAATATTCTAAATGAGGAACCGATTCAAATATGCTGTCTACAAGAAACCCACCTCACAGAAAACACAGTCTTCAAAATCAGAAGTTATCAATGCTTCCGATCAGACCGGAAAGGTAGGAAAAAGGGTGGAATACTGACTTTGGTAAGGAACAAAATCACTGCCTGCCATACTGAAGTATATATGGATGGAGCAGAATATCAGATTCTGAAACTACAAACTGGAAATACAGACTTCTACCTGAGCAATCATTACTGCCCAAGTGATCGTCCCCAAGCACTAGCCACAATCCCAATAGAAGCAAAAATAATTTTATGTGGAGACTTTAACAGCCACTGACAAAGCTGGGTGTGCGACCACATAGACCAGAGAGTAGAGAAACTGGAAGAGTGGCAGGGTGAGAACAGACTTGTTCTGATTAATAGGCCAACTGATCCACCCACATTCTACTCGAGGTCGTGGCACACCACTACTACCCCAGACCTAGCATTTCACTCTCCAGATCTGGAATGGAACATTACACGAGTTGTTGGAAAACAACTGGGAGGCAGTGATCATCAACAGGTCTTCCTGAATGTAGAAAATGAAAAGGTCAGAGAAACGAGTACGCTGCCAAGGTGCAACTACAAGAAAGCTGACTGGACAACGTTCAAAGACCGTACCAGTATACTGCTTGGAAATCTCAGCGTAGACCAGGATATAAACAAAGTAGTTAAAGAATTTAACAAACGCGTACTACAGGCAGCAGGAGAATCAATACCAAGAGGTGCCCGTAAGCATTATAAGCCATACTGGAATAGTGAACTCGAAAATTTACATAACGAAGTGGAAACATCTAGAAAGAAAGCAGAGACCAGGCCAAACCAAGAACATCACAATAACTACCAGCATGCAAAAGCAAAATTTGTTAGGGCAAAGCTGCAGGTTAGAAGGGAAAGCTGGCAGGAGAAAACAAGGTCACTGAACTTTGAAAAAGACACAAGAAAGTTATGGAAGTTTGTAAAACAAATTAATGATGAGGACACAGGGTGGAACTCAAAGATCACGCTGCTGAAAGATGGAAACAGGGTCACATGAAAAGAGGCAGCCAACCTCTTTGCAGACACATTTGCATCAGATAATGACATTGAAATCTGTTCAGAGAAAAAACGAGAAATTCAAGGAAAGATACTATTCAGAAGTCAGAAACAAATAACATCAGAGGCGCTAGAGGTGCCACTTACACCTAATGAACTGGAGTTGGCCATTTCAAAGCTGAAAATGCGGAAGTCACCAGGAGCAGATGGTATATCTAACGAAATGATCAAAAACTTAGTAACAGTGGCCAAAACAAAGCTTTTACAGATATTTAATGCTTGCTGGGCAACAGGAAATGTTCTACAGATCTGGAGAGAGGCAATTATGATACCCCTCATAAAGCCTGTGAAAGACAGTTTCAATGCCTCCAACTACAGACCGATCAGCCTCACAAGCAGTCTCTGCAAAACAATGGAGCGCATCACCAACCTCAGACTACAATGGTGCATTGAAAGTGAAAACATCATTACACCACAGCAGGCGGGCTTTAGGAAGTTCTACTCTACGGAAGACCAAACAACATACCTCTATCAAGAAATAGATGATGCTTTTTAAGACAAGAAACTGGTACTCGCGGCATGGATAGATTTAAGGAAAGCTTTTGACAAGGTTTGGAAGGAGGAGCTTTTGAAGAAAGTGAGAAACTATAAAGTAAATGGAAGAATGTACAATTGGATTAAAGCATATCTACAGAACAAAAGAGCCCGGGTACAGGTAGATGGTTTCAAAAGTAAAAATGTTCTACTGCGACATGGCGTCCCTCAAGGTGGTGTCCTGTCGCCCACACTTTTCCTCTTATTCATCAACGACCCGGTTGCTGAGATACCAAATTGAATCAAAATGGCAATTTATGCCGACGACCTGGTACTGTAGTGCACCGATGAACATGCAACGATAGCCACAAAAACACTACAGCGGGCTACTTATGCACTTGAGGCATGGGCCAATAGATGGTGTGTCAGCATCAATACAGACAAATGTAGCACCACACTCTTCACTCTTTCCCCAAAGCAAAAAGCGGGCATCATCAAAATAAACGGAATACCCATAAGAGATTATAAAGAGCCCACGTACCTCGGAGTTACATTTGATGACAGGTAGACATGGAGGAAACATATCAACAAGGCAGCAACCAAAGCCAGGAAGAAGACAGCCATACTAAGAAAACTAAGTGGAACCACATGGGGAGCCAGTGGGAAAATATTCAATACAGTATACAAGCAGATAATACTTCCACACTTGGAATATGGGTCAACAACATGGTGTTCAGCATCTAGTATCACATTAAAGGAGTTGGAGAAAGTGCAAAATCAAGCACTCAGAGTCATCACAGGAGGGATGAAATCTACCCCCATATTAGAAATGGAGAAAGCTGGGAAAACACAGGCACTGAGAGAACGCAGAGATACAAAGTTGCAAATACAAGCTGAAAAGTTCCTCTGTATGCCAGATCACCCCATGAAAAATAGATTTCATAACCTAGCCTTGGGACGGTTAAAAAGAAGCAGCTTTATACATCAAGCAAACAGAATATGTAGACAAACTGATGACTTTCAAGAAGTTAGTTGTCCACTTAACAGTATTCCAGAACAAATTCCATAGAGAGAGAGAAATGCAAACTAACAGTAAAAATCCAGACAAATGTGAAAGGAATATTTGACAAGAAAGAACTAGATAGTGTACAGCGCAGAATGGCCACCCTCAGTTATATTGATGAAGAATACCCCCAAGAACAATGGGTCAGAGTCTATACAGATGGGTTCGCAGAAAGTGCAATTAGAAATGGTGGTGCTGGAGTGTACGTAGAATTCCCAGATGGTACTAGGGATAAGTCCAGCGTACCAACCGGAAAGTACTGCCATAACTATGATGCAGAAACTTAGGCTATCAAGATAGCAACAGAGAAACTGCTAAATACCAATCTTGGCTCCCAGTATGTAATAATACTCACAGATGCAAAATCAGTACTTGAAGCACTCCAGTCTAGGAAACTATCAGAATTGCAAACACTGCTGACACAACTGAGCCTTCAGCAAAGAGTTGTAATGCAGTGGATACCGTCAAATTGTGGAGTGCTTGGAAATGAGAAAGCTGATCAACTGGCAGAAGAAGGTGTGACAAAAGTGCAGCCGGATGTACCAGTCACATACCACCAAAAGAAAAGAATCATTAAATCAATCAGGAAACCACCAGCCCCAGCACAAGACGACTATTTTATTTTGGACAGATCAGAACAAGTCATTATCCTCCGCCTCAGAGCAGGGCACAACCGATTACATAACCGCATGTACACAAAATTCAAGATAGGCGTATCAGCCATGTGCACCTGTGGAAAAGTGCCCCAGACAGCAGAGCATGTACTCCAGGACTGAACCGAATTTGACACATTAAGGCAAACCTTTTGGCCAGAAAGAACAACAGTGGAACGTAAACTCTATGGAACACTGAATGAATTAAAAACAACAGTGAAATTTATACAAGAGACACAATTGCTGATATAGACAACTGATTTCAGGCGAACGAAAGAAAAAGAAGAAGAGTGGCTACCAATAAGAAGTGAGCTAGTGTGTATATCAGCGGGGCCTGGGGAGACTAAGGTTACGTCTTCTGTGCATTTCTGTGCAAAGGATTAATTTTTGTGCTTCATTGTATTTTATGGGACGTCGCAGGTCGACCCAGCCTAAAATGGGTACCAGGATGGGCTGTCCTGGGAAAGTAAAGACAGCCGGCGTAATGCTGACCACATTACCCACAGAGTGCTGATGGTCTGTAAAAATATGGGACGCTCTGCCCATATGCCCGAGGCGCCAAAAGGCGTGAAAAGGGAACTTTACTTTTTACTTTTATTGTATTTTATGTAACTGTGGTAATGCACATGACAAGACAGCAAAATATGCCAGGCCAAACATTGGGAAATATATTGTTTATGTCTTCTTCTTCTTCTTTAGCATTCCGAGCTCTTGAGGTTCATTACTACAGATATCACCCGCCTTCACTCATCGCGCTGGTTGGCCTTTTCTTTCCAGTTGGTAACACCAAGTGTTTGCAGGTCTGTCTGGACATTATCTCTGCATCGTCTTCTTGGTCTGCATTGTGCTCTACGACCATTCATCTCCCTTGTGTATTCAGTTTTTAACTTCTCTGTCATCTGACATTTTTTCAATGAGTCCCAGCCATTTCTGCTTATTAACTCTCGTGATTGTTGATGTCTGTTTATTTAAATTCACTAAGGGAGCCAGCCTCTCTAGCGTAGTTGTTTAAACCTGACATCACGGTGACCAGGTGATGAACTCCTTGTGGTCCGGGTTCACTCCCTGGGATAGGCAGAAAAGCCACATTTCTCCCAGATTTACGGTACCTATCATGGAATCAAGGCCGAAGGGTTGCGATATCCATAGTACCGAGCCAAAGGGTTAAAAACTCATGGTTTCTGGATATTTAAAAAAAAAAAAAATTCACTAAGGGAAACTATTGTTTTCAATTCAAGCTAATGACTGCCTTTGCATCTCCAAAATACTATTTAAGTTATTGAATGTTGTTATCTGTGATGTGTCAAGTCAATGTCATCAAAGGAAAATGTGGTTTATATTAAACCAACATCATCGAAACATTGGCATTCGTCGTTACATCGTCAACATTATCATCATTACTATCATCTTTTCCACTTGCGAGATGAGATGCCTAAGAAAAGTCGCCAACCGAACCATCTGAATAACGATGCTGTCAAACAAATTGTGGGAACGACACCTTGTCCTAGATTCATCGTCAAGAACCCGTTTCATGACAGTGATGATATATGAGAGAAGACTGATGCTCTTATGAATGTATCAGTGTGCAAAGAATGTGTCAGTCTGAATGGCTAGAATATTATTAGATTTTGTACAGTTATATATACAAGTAGCATTCTTCCTATTATAAACTCGGAATGCGTCGTAAAATAGAAGTTCAAATAGGTAAATATTTACAGCCTAACAAGGCGCATATTTCACTCACGCCCTGTGAATTGTATGCAGTGCCATTTTTGTGTTTGAAAAAGTTGGTTGCTTATCCTTTACATGGCGTTGTGGAACCAACCAAAGCATTTTTTTTTTTACTGTTGATGTTTTTCTAGGCAAATTTACGTCCAGTAGTTTGCCATCTAAACGGTCGGCTTCTCGATACCACGGTCGAAACCAACGCAAGGATCAAGGCCCTCTGTTGGGATCGAACCCGGTACACCGGTTTTACGAAGCGCGTTGACATATTTTGCTGGTAACGCAATGGCACTCTAGCAGCGCTGTGGCTTCTATATGAGTCCACAATCCCTGTTGTCATAGACATTCCTAGTTAAGCTAGATTAAGTCTTCTATGTTGATCTAGCCTAACACAGGTATACGTAAATGGTGTGTGAACTTTTTGTGCCCCAATTATTACATCATGTTGGACTGGACATTATTAACTTGCACCACTCAATAAGCTATGTTTTATATTTGAGGTTTAGTGAAGGATTCTTAAAATTTTCAGATATAATATGTGTTCTTCAAGGTCCGGCTATTTGGTCTCTGTGAAATTAGTATATCCATGAGTTTAGTGTTATCATGCTTGCCTTTCTCATATATTATATAGGACTTTCTAAGACTAAGCGAGTTAAGTAAAGGTGTTACTAACAACATTACCTATCGATTATTACAGTCGTCCATATGTGGGATGCAATTTTTCGTTATTTGAAGCCCGACCCGGGCTTTTGCCTGAAGCCCTGAGTATAGCCGGGCCATAAATATGTCCTAACGGCTGAAAGGGGTTTCTGGGGTATCTCCACTGGTGATCCTCATCCGCATGGTGGCACTTTGTGTTACAGGGTGTTTATAAGAGAGAGAGAGAGAGAGAGAGAGAGAGAGAGAGAGAGAGAGAGAGAGAGAGAGAGAGAGAAAGGACAACATTGCCGGAGAATCAGACCTCGCCACGGGATAGATTGACTATATCTTGTTGAAAGAGGTTCCACGTGAGATGAGGTTCTTGGTAACAGTCGCCAGTCTGACCATCCATATCGGAGTATGAACTTTTATCGGATTCTGCGAAGAACACCTTCTGTCAAAGAGATTCAGAAGCAGGGGCTCAAATGGTTTTGGTGACTTCTTATAAAGCAGCAAAGCCAGGTGCCTACCAAGGCAGATAATCCAGGAAGAGCTGACAAGAGAAGGCGCCAGATAATGTACTTTTGTGAATAATGATAACTGCCATTGTTAATTAGTGCTTTAGCCATTAGCTATTTATTCACATGTTAATGATGTTGATGACGATGAAGACGACTATGATTATGATGATGAATGATGAAAGTGTTCAACATTAGTACATTGTATTTGAAAGATCAAGGTTAAATCGATTGGTGTGTCCCCTTCGGACTTCTACCTAAGGGTCTACCATACTGCTATTTTTTTTAAATCTCTTTCTGCGTGGCACGCCTAACAATAGAGCTTGAAAAGTTTGGACGCCCAGCAGCAAACACCAAGCTCAGAGCCAAAAGAATTCACACAGTGAGGACAATGGGTGGAAACAAGAAGTATGGGGCTCTTCGACAGGATCATGGCAACTTCTCCTGGGGCAGTGAAGCAATCACACGTAAGACACGTGTCATTGATGTGGTGTACAACCCGTCCAACAATGAGTTTGTGCGTACAAAGACACCGGTGAAGAGCTCCATCATACAGATTGACTCTACCCCATTTAGGCAGTGGTACGAAGCAATGCTGAACAAAGTGCGTTCAAAAAAGACCCAGAAGAAATACGATGAGAGAAAGAAACAAGCCAAAGTGGAGCAAGCCTTGGAAGAACAGTTTGCCACTAGGAGAGTTCTTGCCAAGATCTCCTCTCGGCCAGGACAGTGTGGCCGAGTGGATGGTTACATCCTCGAAGGCAAAGAGTTGGAGTTCTATTCCAGGAAACTGAAGTCCAAGAAGGCTAAATAATTGAATTTATTCTGAGGAAAATAAAGTTCATGTAAACAAAAACAAAACAAACAAACAAACAAACAAACAAAAAAAGAAAGAAAAAAAAAAAAGAAAAGTGGTTATAATTTGGGCTGCCGTAACGGTTACGCCAGCCAAGTGTAACCTGCAGCCATTTGTAACATGCAGTCATGTGTAACCTGCAGCCATGTGTAACCTGCAGCCGTGTGTAACCTGCAGCCATTTGTAACATGCAGTCATGTGTAAGCTGCAGCCATGTGTAACCTGCAGCCGTGTGTGGGTGAGGATGGAGAATAAAAGCTGAAGACAAGAGACAATTCAAAATTTCAACAAAAATAAAGGATCCTTTTCCAGGCAATCAGACGTAGATGTAGGGCTAGACCTATATATTTTATAGACCAAACGGCACTTTGTGGGTGATATGGTCAGCACTACACCGGCTGCCTTTACTTCCTAGGATTGTACCTGGTATCCATTCAAGGCCGGGTCGATCTGGGAGTCAAAGTCATTTTGGAAAAAAAGTCAATGCCCTGTCAGGACCCGAACCCACGACCTTCGGATCCACAGCAGAGGGTCTAATCGCTAGGCCACGACAGCTCTCCCCCCTCCCCGCAAATATCAATCAACAAGAAATACACATCAAATCACAACAGGCTAAAGTCGATTTAGGGTTAACAAGAGCAATGGATAAACAGGCAGGACACTACAGAAAAAAAGGGGCTTAAATCTCAAGAAATCATCTGGATACACTAGCAGAATTTCAAACGAAGACATCAGAACTTTAACTATTGGAGCCATTTTACCACAGATATTTACTTTGAAGAAAGCACAACATGATGACGATAATGATGATTATATCAGTATGTTTTAAACGGAGATATAATGAAAAGACTAAGGGATACACAGCTGTGACGCCAGAGATATATTTAGATAGTCAACATAAAGACGTGATCAGGAAATAGAATAAGAGAGTATAGAACAAAAGCATCAGAAGTTTGTTTCGAAGAAGGTACTAGTTGATGATGATGATGATGATGATGATGATGATGATGATGATGATGATGATGATGACGATAATTAAGATGATGAATGTTTCCCTTTTATAATCTGACGTCAACACAAAACCCATACAAATAGCACACATCTTGACGTTTTATCCTCTATTTACTTTAGCGTCATCTGAGGGCTATTGATAGCCCAGTCAGTGTACTGTAAATAGGTTAGTCCTACCCTAGGTCTCTAAGCTATTTCCTTTAAAGGGAAACTTCTCCTCACATAGGGCTCTCCCAAATAACTCTTTAAACAAGTCCACCGTATAAATTGGAACAGCAAACGCCAAAGCACTTGTGGTGACATCTCACAGCAAGTTTTCTAATCCTTCTGCAAAGTGAAATGTTTTCTAAATTGTTTGCATTTGCTGGTCGACAGCAGCAGAACAAACGTGTCCTCCTGGTTTGCAAGGAGATTAGCCTAATGATCTGCTCGTGTAGTTCGCGTGGAGGTATACAGAGGCATCAGATCCTGGCATCGCCCGATAATCTTCATGTTTAAATAAAGGGTGCTGGATGCTGGACGAAATAAGCAGGGACACACATTATTTATAGAAAAACATGACAGGCATACTAAATGTGTCCGATGTCTTCTTGACAACTAAAATCAGCAGTCTAGATGTTTTGAAAACAAGACCTGAAGGCATAAAGATCTGAGGTATATAGCTGCAGATGCCAATGATGAATTCAAATCCAGAATATAGTATTTATAAGAATTTAGGTAGGAACCTATAATTTATTTACAGATCTTACTATTATGTTTGCCCGGCTCTCTAGCGAAGTTGGTTAAACCTGACTTTCGCGGCGGCCGGGTGACGAACTCCTTGTGGTCCGGGTTCACTCCCGGGAGTAGGCAGAAAATCCACATTTCTCCCAGATTAACGGTACCTATAATGGAATCAATGCCGAAGGGTTGCGATATCCATAGTACCGAGCCAAAGGGTTTACAACTCATGGTTTCTGGATACGTCAAAAAAAAAAAAAAAAAAATACCAGTATGTTTCAATAATTATATATATAGATATGTGTGTGTGTTAATCGTTGTAGGTTGAATTAAGAATCGACATAAAAGCATTCGGAACGCTTCTATAGGCTCTCTATTCCCATCTTCAGCAGCAAGCGAAGAGATCCAATCCCTGTGGTACCAGTAACTGTTTGTACATTATAAACGTGTAAGCAGTTGAGCGGTAGCGACTCCCTATGGCGGTCTTGCGTTTCTGCTGGGCGTAGCACGATATGTCCGAAGCGCAAGTGATGTGGAAAGTGTCCTTAATGCTATTTTTTTTTTTACTTCGTTTAGATTTTGATTTACGGGCTAAACAACTTTGCAACATCATCTGGGCTTAAGACTACCTGGGTTTCACCACACACTATAGAGTTTATGAGTCAGTCTTGTCTTGTTTTGTCTTGTCCACAATTGCCTCACAGCGTAGTGGGGAGTCGCAGTTTTCTATCCTGGGCCAGGTGTGTTGCACGTGTTGTTGTTAGTCCGTGTTGCCTCAGGATCTCTGATATATTGTCTATCCATCGTACTCTCGGTCTGCCTCTTGCTCTAGGGCAGTAGTGCTGTTCGGTGTATGCTCGTAGAGGCAGTTGGTCGGTTTGCATTCGCATCAAGTGGCCAAACCACTCTATTTGTTGCTTCTTTATGTATTGCAGGCATGGTGTGGTTCCTACAATTGATCTAATGTTCTCGTTTCGAACTCTGTCTCTCCTTGTGACATTGACAGCCTTACGTAAGCATCTCATTTCGCACGTTGTGATCTTATTCTCCTGTGCTCTTGTTAGGGACCAGGTTTGGCATTGGTAGCAGAGGGTTGGTATAAACATGTGCCGTTCAATATTCAATTCGTGAAGAATGTCAGTAATGTATTTGTCTTTCTATTCTTGGTCTCCAGTACTTTAAAAATCGACCGTAAAATTTGCGTTCAAAGGCGCTGATATTCATGTATAGTGACTACGTCCATTACCTGACTTTGAAGGGACACTTTGCTATGCCTTCTGGCGTAATAAGCTAGGATATTTTCAAGCCACAATCGTCTCAGAGACATCAACCAACCCTACTCTCAAACCTAACTCTAACCCTAACCCATAACCCAGTCCAAACTCATAACACCCCTGAATACTGGACTTTCCAGGGAACTCCAGGATTTCCTTTGTTTAGGGAAATTGAAAATAAAATATGTATAATTCTGGCCAATTGGTACTCGTTGCAAGATATGGTCCACAGCACACCGGCCACTTTTACTTTGCAGGACAATAACAATAAGGAACTGCAGGCTTGGTCAATTTTAGAGGTCAATTTTCAAAGAATAAATCATTTGCCTTGACGTCATCTGAACTTGCCGTCCAGTTTGGAGAACTAAGCATGCCGGAATGTTTAGCTTCAAAAATTATTTTTGCTTTGCTGATGCAATTTCCATGTATGAACGGACGACTACGGTTTTGCTGCTTGAGCTATTGAGTTTAGTTCTTAATGCGACAATGTGAGCTGTGTTTTTCTTGTGAAATGACTATTTTTTGTGCAGCGGCTCAGTCGCGGTATTCAATGTTTCTGGCAGCCTATTTACGTGTGAGCTGGTGAAATACGTTATGTAATAACCTTAAGTGTATATGGCTAACTTATCGTGTCCAAGTGTTTCTATCAACGACAAGCTGCACTGTTTTCTTTAGCGACTATAGGAACGGTATTTACTACATGGCCTTACTTCTGGATTGTGCTGGGGCTAATTGTTTCTTCACAAGTTTTCCAGATGTGACAGTGAGGGACATGCCATTTGATTTTCACTGGCACGGCAACGGAACAAATGTGGGGGTGACCCAAGGACAGTGAAGTTGAAACCTTGACTAATACTTTCCGCCTTGACGGGCATTCGAACCCAAAACTTTTAAAGCCAGCAGTTGAGCGCTAAGTGTCGACATCTGAACGTAACAAAACAAAAGGTGTTGACATTCCCTTACCTGTTGAGATCAAAGAAAGGCGCTCCCATACCAAACTGTGACGTCTGAAGTGGCTGTCGGAGTAGATCCCAGTGGAAATAAGCGTGTTCGTTCATTGTACATGGGTCTTGACAGCGAGGATGTAGGTGATGATGAGGCAGCAGTTACTGTATTATTATTGTTATTATTAATTATTCCTCAGTTTATGCGCTTTGCTACACCACAATTAATGTAGACCTTATCATAAAGTCCAAATTAATGGACAGAACTGTCGATAAACGCTGTCCTTCAAATTCAGATATTGTCGTTGTCTAAATGGGAAATACCTGGTTAGCGAGTTGCGAAATCCATTGTGAAATCGTCGCCCTTTGAACACCCGCGTTATTTGTACAGTTACAGAGGTACTGGCTCTGTCTTGGCCCGTGACAAAAAGTCAATATTGTTATAAGTCCACATCATTCATATTGTTTATTTACAGACATGAGTAGTTATATTTTAGGATCAATCTATTATTACATTGTTCAAATCAATCTGTTGTTAGTTTGCTCAAACTGGTCGAATATTATACTGGTCAAATCAATCTGTGCTTAGATTGCTCATCATACTGGGCGAATATTATACTGGTCAAATCAATCTGTTTTCATCTTATGCCAGTAAATTAGTTGTTACAGTGTTCAAGTGAACAGAGATTAACTATGAAAAGGTATACACGTCTAACACACATGAGTTGTCTTGATGTAAAGTTATACTTGATATGAATTGTAATGATGGAAAATCATCATTGATGCAAAGCTGTAACGGTTCTGTATCACGATTTGTTAAAGTGATACATTTGTAGAGATGTATAGATTCAACTATCGTGTCTCATTTTTATGGCTAACCCTTGATGCAAACAAAACCTGTCGAACGAAAATGAATGCATTATTAAAATATTGTCTATTTATCAGCTCTCTGTCTGTATGTCTGTCCGTCCGGTCCCTCTGTCTGTCTGTCCGTCTGTCTGTCTATTTGTCTATCGATGTTTCTCAAACGTCGTCATTCTCGAACTGCTGGTTCACACCTACACACTCATTTTTGTATCACACGCACACACACACACACACGCACGCGCACACACACACACACACACACACACGCGCACGCACACACACACACGTCAATCTATCATGCGGGAGACCTGGGTTTGATCCCCAGTAAGGTGTTAGAATTTTTCTGTCGCGGAAACAAATTAAAAACCCTAACCTTCACAGTTTAAGGCATGCGGTCCCAAATCCTCAGGCTCATTACCCCCATTTACACCGCCCTAAAAAACTTAAACAGATTTTTACAAACATATCTACACTCGCTCTGCTCTGGTGAGACAATGATTCCTTCCCTCCCTTACCTGGATCTACCCACCTTGTCATGCGGGTGTAAAGGGAAATGAGCCAGCCCACCAACCAGCAAGCATTGCACTAAGGTATGTGGGAAGGAGCATGGACAGAGCAGATATCGTCAAAGCTCTACGGACTGGGCTTGTGGATAATGAAGAATCCCTAACACTAACACGATTGCGTGACATGGGAGTAAAGCATGGCGAAGCACGTATATGCCGTATTCGAGGCCCAGCTAAGAGAAAATATAATCAGCTTCCCGTAGAAACAATTAGTAGAAGTACTTTGGAATGGCTGCTGCATCGGAGGACTGATGGGAATGCCCAATGTGCAGTGTCGTCAATTGTCAGGAAGGGCTGTCCTGGGAAAGTAAAGACAGCCGGCGTAATGCTGACCACATTACCCACAGAGTGCTGATGGTCTGTAAAAATATGGGACGCTCTTCCCATATGCCCGATACGCCGAAAGGCGTGAAAAGGGATCTTTACTTTACTTACATAGACAATTATATGTATTACAATTCGCTTGCTGGCGGAGCTAGACTTTTAATAAAAATGACCTAGACTCTAATGACCCAGCCTCTAGTGGGTACCAGGTGCAGTCCTGGGAAGTAATGGCGGCTGGCGTGATAATCACCACATCACTCACCAAGTGCGATTTGTCTATAAAAATAAAGGGGTAGCCCTATTATCACAATACGCCTAAAGGTGTGAAAAAGGGACATTTGCTTTACTTTTTTTATATAGTACATAGACAATTCTATGTATTTTAATTATGGAGGTCTACATTTTCCCTACTATCTGCGATCTTGTTGATTGGAACCGATACCCACTGTCTGTCAGCTCATTCATGTATTACTTTATCAGTCTGACAATGTTACTGGAGTTCTCTTATCCCCTCCCTTCACTGTTGTCTGCTTCTGTAACTCTTTCAGCCCAGCCTAAGTAGTAAACATTTTTATCAGAACTACAAATGAACGGGTAACAGCCGTGCTGCAGCGGCTAAACGTTCGCCTGCGAATCAGAAGGTCGTGGTTCCAAACAGCTTTGAGCGGGAATTTTTTTTTTAAACATGACTGGTTCTCAGGTCAAACAGACCCTATGTGGGTAACAGGCAAAGTCCTTGGAAGTAAAGGCAGCCAGTGTGATATTGATCACATTACCTGCTGAGTGCTGATTAATCTAAAAGTATAGGTTTCGCACATATTGCACCAAAAGCCTAGTGACGTAGAAAAGGGTAGTTTACATGTGAACGGATGCTTATAGAAGATAGTTTGAGACAAAAAACACCATCTGCTCTGTTGCATACATTTGCAACTGAGACTAATCTTATCAAAAAGGAAGAGTGCAACCTCATATGCCATCGATTTGCTACTGAAAAAAAAAAAAAATTAACTTACTCTCTTATGAACACTCTTTTTATGTTGTGTTTTGGACGTTCTCGTCTCCCTATTCTCATGTTTTCCCAAATTGGTGCCTTTTCGGTGGTTTTTCTACTCTTTTTTTCTCAGGATATGTCCAGTGTAGCACCACCTTCTCTATCTTATAATATTTTATATTAGTTCCAGTTCCAGTTTGTTAGGAAAAAAAAGTTCTAGTCACCCTAACCAGCTCCAAAAGTGAGCGGCGGTTATGCTGGTACTGCGGTTTCTTGCTTGGGGTTTCCAATAGTTTGTTTTTTTTCACCCATTGCGACGTGAGTTCAGGTCTTGTAGTGGTTTCCTTGCATATATCTGCTATACTGGCTGTGATTGGGAGAGGGAGCCTACTAGTCCTGAGAAGGACTTGTAGAGTTTGCCTGGGGCGGCCTCGATCGGGGCAGGTGGGAGTAGATTTGGCGGTCGATATCATGCCTGGCTGGTCGCTATTTTATACTAGTGGTTGCCCATGCATTTATATTATCTATTTACCCCTCTTATCATTATTTTTTCAGGCAGTTATTTTCTAATGTAGTTAACATAGTCAAAAATGAAATAAAATTAGAACTGAAAATATGTAGCTTGGTTTTAAAACTATACAGTTCAGAGCTCTACATCCTGCACAGTTTTTTTTTTTTAGTTGCTGATGTGGCGCCAATGTTTAACATAATTTATTTATTTGTATTTCCTTCACTATCGATATTACTACCTAAATAAGGAAATGCATCTTCTTCTTCTTTCGCTTGAAATAGATTATCTATATCTTCATTGTTGTCTTTAGTATGAACTTCGCAGTCTATTGAAATTTACTCAGCGACCTGGAAAGTTTGACTTGCACCGATGTTTCTCATGGCCACAAGTTTTGCTTTGATATGTTGTGTTAAGGAAATATTAAGGATATGTTGTATAAGAAACATATTATGTGTTTGAACTCATTTTGTCTTTAGCATTACATCTGCTTGATCTGATATTAGTGCCTTCAGTAAATGTATCTTTTCCTAACCCATGTTAAATCCAACTGTTGATGCTATATTTGCTCAATCAACTGTTTTTCTTTGCCTGTGGTTGTTGACTTATGTTTAGCAGAACAATACTATCAGCAAAATCCAAATCTTCCAACTGTTTGTTCTCCACGGGTCAATGTCGGTGTTTCTAGCACAACATTTTTTTTTCATCGCTCAAAGAATGCTTATGCCGAATAACGGGAGATTTAAAAAAAAAATATCTACTTCCGGGTCCTTCTTTTGCGAAACATAGGAAGAAACCTATCGCCCCACCATCAAGTATGTCGTAAAGGTCGATAAATTGAGGACATCCTTCGAAGTCAGAGTACATCTGCCTGAGGGGAAAAATACCAACAGTCTGCAAATAAATAAGACACATGTAAAACCGATGTGCACTCAACTCTCAGGTTCTGAAACAAGACTAAATTCCAGAGGGGAACAAACAACTACACCTTTCCGCCAGAGTTTGTAGTTTTTGAACGCCAAGAAAAAGATAGAAGAGATAAAATGCATCCATGTTTCACTTGTTTCACCTTTAAACAATCAATAATTTATACACTGTTCTAATATTGTTTATTTTTTGCATTCGTATTCTGTAACATTCTAAAATTCCCTATACTCATGTTCTAGGTAAATAAGTACATTTTACCACACTAGGACATCACACAGAGCCTTAAACACCCGGTGACACAATATGCCACCATGCGGATGAGGATCACCCATGAAGAGGTCCTGGAAACCGCGTTCAACAGGTAAGTTACATTGCGATGCCCGGCAACAGCAAGGGCGGGGTTTCAAAATAACTGAAAATTGCATATGTTCTTAAAGGATGAAATTCAAAATAACACGTTGTCGTTTTTTTAACAAATTCCTCTAAACCTTTAAAAATAAGTATGTCGGTGATTATTCCATCTATGCAGTTTTGCCCAGGCTGCAAAACCTGATTCTTTCTCTCATGATCTTGTTCACGAACCCTTTAATTATAGTAAGCAATATTTTACAAAACTGTTTTGACATTACTGATAGCAGAGTAATTCTTCTTCAGTTTACAGTCTGTTGATTATATTTCTTTGGAGTTTTAATAATTTTCTCTTCCTTTCATTGATTTGGGAATGTTTCTTCTGCTCGTATTCCGCCAAAGAAATCTTTCAGTTGGCTTATGTTTACATCATCTGGTATTCATTTCTGGAGTCATAGCATAATTATCTGCTGGCTAATTGTTTGCTTATGAATTCATTGCCATCCTAATTTTCGTGTCATTTATCTGTCCTGCATTTATTGGTAATACGATCATTTTAGTTTCGTTATCAAAATACTTTGGTTCTTGTATGTGCTGATAAAGGCTAATCGCCGCAACGTCCTTAGTTTGTTTATTGTGATCGATTTTGTAAAGCTAACATAAACTAATTGTTGTTTCTTACCAACTTTTTCTCTTCCCTGTAATTTTCTACTCCTTATGAAAACTTATGATCTACAGGAACATCTGACTACTCTCAACAACAGCTGTTTACAACATAATATGAGAATCAGTATAGAAAAAACAGAAGTTATGAAGATCAGCAGAACACACAGGCCACTGAATATAAATGTTGGAAGTGCCAAAATCAAGCAAACCAAATAGTTCAAATACTTGGGCAGTATATTTACAGAGGATGGAAGAATGGACAGAGAGATAGAAACAAGAATACAGAAAGCAAATGCTGTCACATACCAACTATCACCTCTGCTTAAACATCCAGATATAACCATGAAGACCAAAAGACAATTGATAAACACCATCTTCATTCCAACACTCTGCTACCAGTGCCAAACATGGACAATCAACAAGACCCATGAAAGAAAAATAGAAGCCTGTGAAATGAAATGTCTAAGAAAAGCAGCGAATAAGACCAGACTAGACAGGATAAAGAATATAGACATTAGAAAACACTGTCAAAACTACGCCATGTTTAGACTACATAGAACATCAAAGAATGAAATGGTTTGGACATCTAACCAGGATGAAAAATGATCAAATAACCATCACAAATTTTCAACCAAAGAAGCTCAGGATATAAGGCAAGAGGAAGACCAAGGAAACTGTGGATTGACGGGGTCTCCGAAACCTGCCAAAAGCATGGCCTCAGAACATCAGATGCTGCCCGCCTTGCTTATGACAGGAACTTGCATCTCCCCACAACGCTTAGCGGCATACGTGGAAGGAAAAAGTAAGTAAAGTAAGTATGAAAACTTTGGTTCTTGTGGGGTAGACTGATTGACGTTTGAACCCACTAGAACATCCGGTGTCACACATTGCCACCATTCGGATAAGGATCACCCAGGCACTAGTCTAAGAAACCACGCACAACCATTGGTTTATATTAGGGCCCCGACTGCCGCCATATCGTGATGTCGCTTACTGTTGATTAAATAAAAGGAGTTCATTGAGCGACTGTACATTAATGCTTATATAATGTGAAATTGTACTATGAAAAACTTTTAATTTCAGCAATGGTCCCAAGCGATTTAGTTCATCTTTTTGAAGACCTTGTTATATCATTTAGGTAGGTAGGTAGTTGTAACTCACCAGGACATCACACACGCTATAACCACCGATGACACAAAGTGCCACCATGCGGATGATGACCACCCGTGGAGGGGTTACAGAAACCCCTTTCAGCCGTTAGGCCATATCTATGGCTAAGCCATGTCTATGGCCCAGCTATATTCGGGGTCCCCGGCAAAAGCCAGGATGGGGCTTCACATGATTTAGTTTTTCCTTCTCCACGATTACATTATGAAACCTTGCTCAAGAATTGCTGATAACTGCTACTAAATCATGCTCTGGTAATCAGGCTAATCGCTACTCATTAGAAAATCGTTTCATGCACGTTCTTAATCCTGGAGGGATTAATATTCAACACAGTTTTATTTAATAATTTTTTGCTTGTTTATTTATTCAATTTATTCATATTTATTCCAATTTTTTCACATCAGCTTTTTATTTTTTTCGTTTCACATTATAGCCTGCAAATTCAAACGTTTTCCCTCATTACGCACTTATTGATTGTATTGGTGTCATTACTGAGGGTGGGGTGGGGGGATGGGGGTAAAAGGGGTAGGGGTAGGGGTGTTTGTGAAAAAAATGGATAAGTGTGTGTTATTACTGTTATGTAATGTTAAGTTGTGTTATGTTAATTTCAGTTTAATAGAAAGCGGTTCACCCTTTAGTTACTCCGCTCCTATGTCAACAACAAGAAAACACAGAATGTTCATAGCAGTCCCTTGTGGAGAGATTGACAGACTGCTGTCTCAGCATATGCACCAGCAAACACACGCATTAAAAGCATACGGTAGCCATCAGAAGTGCTAACAAAAACAGTCTGACATTAGAAATGCAGTTTAACATCGACAGTAGCAGAGGTAACCAACAAATCAGCAGTTGCACACGCGATCAATTTTAATCAAAAAAGGGCACCACTAATATTGTGACAACAGGCCACGCGCCATTTTCTGAATTTACAATTCAAAACACAATACCACGTTGGTCACAGTCGAAAAACATTCCAAAAGAAATCCGCAGCTCACAGGGTCGCACCATGCACTCAACTCAGTAGCTGGGCGACGAAACTATATCTTTTCAGTCTACAAATAGAGCAAAAATGCGAAATGGAAAAGAAATGAAATAGAAAACGCACGCGTCTAAAATGGATAAATATCATAATCATTGCCTGCGCAGATATAGAGTTAGTCTGTTGTGCCGACTCTAGAAAACACAACATATAAGTGTGTCTTTATATTAATTTTAAAATGGTTAATTTTTATTACTAATTACTGTAACTAAAGCTTCCTACTGTACTTTTAAATGACACAAAAATTCGTCATTAAAAAATTAAAAAAAACAATTAGCAGAAGAGTTGTTATTAAAATATAACTTATTTTAAAAAATGAGTACTTTAAGATTATGTTTTAAGCTCTCTCAGTTAACGATTCCTGACGTTAACTACACCCCTCTCCCACCCCCACCCACCCCTTTTTTTCCCTTTAAATCCACCGACTACTCCCCTCTCTCTTCTTGAAGGATTTGAAATTCATCACCTGGTGATGTTATTTTTTTTTTTTTTATTGACCTTGACACACGTGTTCACCGAGACTAAAATACAGCGAAGCATTAATTGGCATGAGACATG
>CAJHNH020008526.1:0-17500 GCA_905116865.2 Candidula unifasciata | reverse complement strand
TGGAGTATTGAGGCATGTCTGCTGGAGTATTGAGGCATGTCTGCTGGAGTATTGAGGCATGTCTGCTGGAGTATTGAGGCATGTCTGCTGGAGTATTGAGGCATGTCTGCTGGAGTATTGAGGCATGTCTGCTGGAGTATTGAGGCATGTCTGCTGGAGTATTGAGGCATGTCTGCTGGAGTATTGAGGCATGTCTGCTTGAGTATTGAGGCATGTCTGCTGGAGTATTGAGGCATGTCTGCTGGAGTATCAAGCCTGGTCTGCTGGAGTACCAAACCTGGTCTGATTGAGTGCTGACTGGTCTGCTGGAGTACCAAACCTGGTCTGCTTGAGGGCTGACTGGTCTACTGGAGTACCAAACCTGGTCTGCTTGAGTGCTAAGACTGGTCTGCTGGAGTATCAAGCCTAGTCTGCTGGAGTATCAAGACTGGTCTGCTATAGTATCAAGCCTGGTCTGCTGGAGTACCAAGCCTAGTCTGCTGGAGTATCAAGCCTGGTCTGCTGGAGTACCAAGCCTAGTCTGCTGGAGTATCAAGCCTAGTCTGTTGGAGTATCAAGCCTATTCTGCTGGAGTACCAAGCCTAGTCTGCTGGAGTACCAACCCTAGTCTGCTGGAGTACCAAGCCTAGTCTGCTGGAGTATCAAGCCTGGTCTGCTGGAGTATCAAGCCTAGTCTGCTGGAGTATCAAGCCTGGTCTGTTGGAGTACCAAGCCTAGTCTGCTGGAGTATCAAGACTGGTCTGTTGGAGTATCAAGCCTAGTCTGCTGGAGTACCAACCCTAGTCTGCTGGAGTATCAACCCTGGTCTGCTGGAGTACCAAGCCTAGTCTGCTGGAGTACCAAGCCTGGTCTGTTGGAGTACCAAGCCTAGTCTGCTGGAGTATCAAGCCTAGTCTGCTGGAGTACCAAGCCTGGTCTGCTGGAGTACCAAGCCTAGTCTGCTGGAGTACCAAGCCTAGTCTGTTGGAGTACCAAGCCTAGTCTGCTGGAGTACCAAGCCTAGTCTGCTGGAGTATCAAGCCTAGTCTGTTGGAGTACCAAGCCTAGTCTGTTGGAGTACCAAGCCTAGTCTGCTGGAGTATCAAGCCTAGTCTGTTGGAGTACCAAGCCTAATCTGTTGGAGTACCAAGCCTGGTCTGCTGGAGTATCAAGCCTAGTCTGTTGGAGTACCAAGCCTAGTCTGCTGGAGTGCCAAGACTAGTCTGTTGGAGTACCAAGCCTAGTCTGTTGGAGTACCAAGCCTAGTCTGTTGGAGTACCAAGCCTAGTCTGTTGGAGTACCAAGCCTAGTCTGTTGGAGTACCAAGCCTTGTCTGTTGGAGTACCAAGCCTAGTCTGTTGGAGTACCAAGCCTAGTCTGCTGGAGTACCAAGCCTAGTCTGCTGGAGTACCAAGCCTAGTCTGCTGGAGTACCAAGCCTTGTCTGTTGGAGTACCAAGCCTAGTCTGTTGGAGTACCAAGCCTAGTCTGTTGGAGTACCAAGCCTAGTCTGTTGGAATACCAAGCCTAGTCTGTTGGAGTACCAAGCCTAGTCTGCTGGAGTACCAAGCCTTGTCTGTTGGAGTACCAAGCCTAGTCTGTTGAAGTACCAAGCCTGGTCTGCTGGAGTACCAAGCCTAGTCTGCTGGAGTACCAAGCCTAGTCTGTTGGAGTACCAAGCCTAGTCTGCTGGAGTACCAAGCCTAGTCTGCTGGAGTATCAAGCCTAGTCTGTTGGAGTACCAAGCCTAGTCTGTTGGAGTACCAAGTGTAGTGAGTCATTTTCTCCTCATTAATTTATGCCCGATAGATGACGTCAGTAATAGATGTAAGACGAATGTTTTGACTGGCTGAGATAACACGAGATTTATGTCTTGAGTTTCATGAGAGACATCTGAAAGTCAGGTTTTAGGTGAAACATGATTGTTCACAGGATTTGTGTGAAATGTGAATTATCACGGGCCAGACACGACTTTCAACAGTGGGAAATTCGTGAGAATGAATCCAGAATATTCTAGAATAGGATAGATCAGAGGGCTATATAATAGCGAGGAAAAAGGTTTGTGGGCAGTCTCGTTTTGGACCCAGGAACAGTGTGCATGGACAGCGGTGGATGATGTGTGAATTCAGTAGATGTTTTTAAGTGAATTTGTTCCAGTCCAACTTGGCGAAGAAAGCTGGCCAGTAACATGTCTGCCGGTCGTCTGAGTGTATCTGTCAGGACAGCTGTTGTGTTTCGTTTACGATGTTAGTGTAAATCGATTGGGATTTCTGCTTGAAGGTAATAATTGATTCTTGCATTATAATGTGTGCCTGGACAGTTGTCAAGTTCATGTGCCGGCTGTGTAAGCCGCGAGTGGAAGAATAAAGTACTGGAACAGTATCGTGTTGTTTCCCAGTCGTCCATTTTTTCTGCTCGACGTGTGATGTCGGTTTTGTGAGTTGGCAGCGAGCGTGCGATGAGGCGAGCCAGTAGAAGATAAAAGAGAATCATCGCAGATGGGGAACTCGTCCAAACATTTGAGGATAGGAAAGTTGTTTCGAACAGAAAAATCTGAGACATCGAAAGGTGTTTAATTATCAACCTGACGTCAGGTAGTACCAGTTCGACATACGAACGTAAGCGGGGAAGATCGATGGCGAAATAACAACAACCCATATTCGATAGTTCACAGATTGAACAACGTTCGGACAAATTCCAGGCTTTGAATACTGATAGACAAGTCCACGTTTTAAGTTTCGACCAAGTAATCAACAATCAACTAAGATGCGAAGGAAAGATTGCAGACAGTGACGGTGTCAAAGAGCATTCATTGATTGTAGCAAAGGAATACAACCGTAAGTCTACACAGAGATGATGTGAGACTAGGGCTGCCCCTCTGCAAAACTTCCGAAGCCTTGTTGTTTGATCAAATTTTGCTGCCGACTAAAGTGTGGTAAAGTGTAGTGGGAAATCTACACTGAACAACACAGAGAAGCGTCGACACCAGATCCTGTTTTTCGGATCTGTTTTTCAAAACATAGAAAGACAGTGAAACACCGGGTAGAGTGTTAACTGTACAGAAATCAAAAAGAACCACAGCTCTGACACTGGGTATTTGTGTCGCAGCTCTACATTTTCAGTCGTGGCAAACCAGTCAATAGGAAAACTGCAGTATGACAAGTCTACAAAACCTCAAGATCAGCACTCATTAATGTCTCGTGATCAATGATGCTTCAAGTTCATCGTGTAATCGCACATATCACAAGAAAGCGATAACAATAAAGCTTTCCTACGTCCTAAACACATTCAGTCGACAGGAAAAGCATCAAATTGGTCGGTGCAAATCTAAGTATTGATTGAAGTGTGTAGCAGTAGCTAGCAGTGAACTATTTGTCTACAATTAACAATGTACTATTGAAGTGTGTAGCTAGCAGTGAACTATTTTAGCGTCTACAGTTAACAAGGTACTATTGAAGTGTGTAGATACCAGTTGAACTACTCAATGATAAATATCCAGTTTATGAAACCTATAGTACAGTGAACAGTACCACAAACAGTATACAGTTTCTGTAATAAATATTTCACTGAACAATTCCTTAATTAGTGTGCATTCAATGCCGAAATTACTAGTGTGAGCAGATAAACTGTGCGGTATTAATTGGTTTCAGTGCCCAGTTCATGAAATCATTACTAAGGTGTGTTAATTTCAATTAACCATATCAAATTATCATTTCTTTAGTATTTAAAAGTAGCAGTAGCATATTCAACAGACAAGCTTCAACGAAACAACCTTCAAGAAAGCAACAGCCATCGCAGAATCAGCTTCAGGTCAACTTCAGGACAGTCAACTAGATCAGCACAACAATATACATTGATTATTAAATTTATTTTTGATTTATTTTTCTGGTGATTCAATTATTTATTATAATTATCAATATTATTTATTTATAATTTTACATTGGTGCAGTCATTGACATTTATTTTATTTATTTATAATTTACATTGGTGCATTCATTGACATTTATTTTATTTATTTATAATTTACATTGGTGCATTCATTGACATTTATTTTATTTATTTATAATTTACATTGGTGCATTCATTGACATTTATACTTTATCTATTCATTGACATTACTTTATCTATTAATATTGTTACATTGGTGTTTTTGATATTATTTTGTATTTTCCTATTATTCTTTACATTATTTCTTTTTATTTATAAATATTGGCAAATTGTATTGAAATTCTATATTATTTTTGGGTCATTTTAAAAAATTGTGGGTGTTATATTACACGGAAGTTCAGTACCACCATCATCAGGAAGTGCCATAATTAATCATATACACATCATTATCAAGTGTCAAAGTTATTTCAATTTGAGTTTAACATTTGATCTACCCATTCACATTTGATCATCATCAAGTATAATCACTATAACAAAAGTATAGTTGTGGGTAATAGAAATTGTATTGTATACCAAAAATAATAAGTCAATCATTAGTTGATTGACGAAGGATCATTGTAATATTATTTGGTGATACACTAATTGATTCAACACTATATCTTTATTTAATCTGTATTGAATAGTATTATTGTAAATTTCTAATATAGACTAAAGGTATTGGTGGATAAGAATTATTTTTTTTTTTTTTTTTAGTTTCTGCATATATATTGTAACTGAGTTTTGCAAATTTAATAAGCATCTTACTGAACAAGTGAATTTAGTAGTTATTACGTAAAATAATTCAATTATTTGAGACTATTAGTGATTACTCTATCACAGTCGAGTATCAAGACTAATTCAATCAAATATTTTATTTTTTTTAGAATAGTATTTAATTATACCCAGACTGTGCGGCCAATAAAGACAATTTTTTTTTTTTTTGGTGATTTTACAAGGTATAATCAGTTGAAACTTTATAACCAACTACTGTGCTACACAGGATTATTATAACATTGTTACACATTTACATATTAATTAGTTATTTATTTGGTAAATATTTTGATAGTCCACTACATCAACACTTTGATAATCCAATACATCTACTCTAGTGCTATAACATTCTATTAGTTGATTATTAAATCTTTATCAAATAATAAATCATTTTCCTTGCTGCCATATCTAATTTCTCCAGTGTGCTTAACTAATTTACTCCCCCATAAGCTAAACAAATATTAGTTAACTCTTATCTCAAACATCAACTGTACATATATAGAATTATTTAGTTATAAGACTTGGTGGTTGGAGGAGTTACATCCACTTTATTGTAAGGTTTGGTATTGATACCCAGGGACATTTAGTTAATTCAAGTTACTAGTTCATTGAACTTAGATTGTTCTTTTTAAGGTGTGTATTTTGAAAGAAAGGAATTGTAACTTCACTGTTGTTTACATTGTAAAGACATAAAAATGTCTAACTTGGCAGAACTGATCAAGCTGGGCAAAGAATTAAATTTGGAAGGGGAAGAACTTAGAAAATTTTGTGATCAACAGAAAAAAGAGATGGATGAGAAAGAAAGGAAAATACAAGACGATTTGAGGGAAGAACGGAGATTATTAAGAGCACACGAACTAGAATTAAAGACAGATGGAGAAAAAAGAAAAAAACAATTGGAACAGGAAAAGAAATGAAAAAATAGAAATGGAATGGAAAAAGAAAAAAAATAGAAAGATGGAACAAGAAAGATAAAAGAACAAGAACTGAATTTGGAAACGCGAGAAGATAGCTGCGTCGATTCAGATTGAAAAAGAAAAGACAGAGGCACAAATCAGAACTAAAGAAATGGAAAATGATTCCAGAAGAGAAGCTGCTATTCAAAAAGAGAGATTAAAAGAAGAAGAAAATAAATTCAAAAAGTATGCAGGTATAGTTAGAAATTTCTCTGAAAAGGATGACATTGGGAGTTATATATCTAGCTTTCTTTTGCAAATGCGCTTTCATGATGTTCCAAAAGACCAGTGGGCCATTATTTTTCAAAAACATTTAGCATTTGAACCATTAAAGATCTTAGAAACAGTCCCTGAACATCTAAGATTAGACTTTGACTATATTAAAGATCGCATCATGCGACACTATGACCTACATGAAGCAGGGTATAGGAAAAAGTTTCTGGATTTAAAGCCAAAGTCTGATCAGACGTTCACTGACTATTTTTCGGAAGTTCAGAATATTTTTGATAAATGGATTGATTCGGCCAATGTTAGAGATAATTATAAATTATTAGTAGATTTATTATTAAGGAACAAAATGTTGGAATCTTTACCTAAACCTATGTCAACCTTTTTAAGAGAAAATAAACCAACCTCATTAAAGGAGTTAGAGAACTTAGGTGAGAATTATTTTTCAGCCCATCGTGAAATCTTCATTTCCAACCCGGTACCAGACATTGAAACTGGAGCTAGTGCCAGTTATGACAAAGCCAGATACAACCAAGGGGCAAACCCACACAAAAACCAAACCACGTTCAACAAAAAGTGGCAAATGGTGTACTGCAAATATTGTCAAAAATCTCATCCGAACGACAAAATGTGTGATAGAAATCCAGGTTATAAAGAGTATGTAGACAAACTGTTTAATAGAAGAACACAGAGATTGAGATTTTATAAAGATGCCATTAAATGTTACAATTGTGGTTGCTACAATCATGTGAAAAAAGACTGTTTATTTAGAAGAAAATTTAAGGAAGCCAACATATCACAGGCAATGTCAGACTCAGATTCAGACACCGAACCATTTGAGACCAATGCAGTAACTGTTGAAACTTGTCCTGTATGTCAACAGTTCCATGAGGAAGATAGCCTTCCATGTGGCCATAATATACCTGTACAAGAAGCCAACTCAGCCACAAATACACACGCAACCTTAAAATTATACAGAGGAATTGTAAATGGAAGAATAACCACCATTTTGAGAGACACGGGCGCCACAATTTCAGGTATCCACAAAGATCTTATCAAACCTGAAGATATTACTAACAAACATGTAAATTGCAGAACATTTGGAGGCACAATTGAGAAATATAAACTTGCATTTGTTAATGTTAAAACACCTTTTTTTTCAAGGCAGATTGAAAGTAGCCGTTCTATCAGCACCATGTGCAGGTTTAATTTTAGGAATGAAAAAGGTCTGAGAGAAATGTCTGAACAGGAAATTTTTCAGTGGGAAAGAGAAAACATCAAGGAATTGAAAGAAAGAGAGAAACTGAATACCAGTGATCAAGATTTTTGCCATAGTGTGAATGCAGTAGTACAAATGAATGAAAGTGATTGCGTCCAAAACAGGGAACAGTTGATTGGTCATGAAAAATTTGAGAATATCGGTATGAAAGAAGTAAAGAATGCAAAAGATGAGAAAAAGTTATTAGGTGTTAGAGAGACACCAATCGTACTGAATGAAAGAGAAATGATGAATATTGAGAAAGTAAATAACCCATCAAACCTAAAAGTTTCATCCAGTGTTAAATTATGTGAAAATGATAATTTTCAATCATGTAAAACTGATTTGATACAATTGTCTGACCCAAGTGCTCCCCAACTAGCTGCTGCAGTAACCAGAAGCATGACTGATACCATACAACAAAAGTTAAGAGAAGAAAACTTAACTACAGAACTGGTAGCCATTACAAAAGAAAATATTAACAGCCAAAGAGAATTTCAAGATGCCCAAGTATCTGATCTATCACTAAAGAAATGTTTTGATTTGGTTCATACAGATCCAGTAGTAAAGAAATTTGCAACATGGAAATTTATTGTATCAAAAAATGTACTACTTAGAATATATCAGAAAGGTCCAAAAGTCTATAAACAGACAGTACTACCACAAAAATTCAGACCAAAAGCCCTATCTTTAGCACATGATTCCATCTTCTCGGGGCACATGGGAATAACAAAAACAAAGAAGAGGATTCTATCTACATTTTATTGGCCTGGGTTTTCTAAAGATGTAAAAAATTATGTTAGATCTTGTGATACCTGTGCTAAAACCACAAAAAAAGGAGAGAACCCAAAGGCTCCAGTGCAAATAGGTCTGATAGCATCAAGACCATTTGAACAAGTTGCAATTGATATTGTTGGCCCATTACCAGTGACGTCAGCAAAGGGAAACAGGTTTATTTTAACTTTTATTGATGTTGCCACAAAATGGCCTGAGTGTGTACCTCTGAAATTTATAACATCAAATGATATTCAGGAGGCATTGCTAACAATTTTTTCAAGGGTGGGTTTTCCAGAAGTGATTATTTCTGATAAAGGTACTCAATTTACATCTTGGGCTACAAAAGCTTTTAATAACTGGTTAGGAATTAAACAAAATTTTACAACACCGTATCACGCACAAGCGAATGGCTTGGTTGAAAATCTAAATAAATCCATAAAAACAATGCTTGCCAGAATATCATTTGAACATCCGCAGTCTTGGGATACTTTATTACCTGCCATTATGTTTGCATATAGAGAAATTCCCCATAGCTCAACAGGTTTTTCGCCATTTGAACTTGTATATGGGGCAAATCCTCGAGGACCATTGCAGCTATATAATAAGCTTATCACAGGAAAAACAGAAACGGATACAGAAAAATCAGCTTATGAATCAGTAACAGATCTGAGAAATAAAATAATGATTGCTTGTCAACAAGCAAACGAAGCAATGAAAGAAGCCAGTCTAAAACAGCGACAATATGCGAATAGAATAGCAAGACTTGTGAAATATAACCCTGGTGATGAAGTGTTATTACTGTTACCAAAGAAGTCAGACAAGTTATCTATAGAATGGTCAGGTCCTTTTGTTGTTACAAGAAAGATTTCTGATGTTGATTATGAAATCAAAATTGATGAAAAGTTAAAAATTTTTCATGTAAACATGCTTAAACCATATTTTAGAAGATCACTATTCATGTCAGATGATGATGTACTTGATGCAAATTTATGTAATGTAATTAATGAAGAGTTACCTGATGTTATAGAAGAAGATATTCCAACACCATCAACAAAAAATGAAGTCAACTGGAAATCGATAAAGTTAAATGAAGAACTATCAGAAAATGAAAAAGCAAAATTGTGGAGCATCATTTTTCATTACAAAGATATTTTCACAAATAAACCTGGGAAAACTAACATAATCAGTTACGATATCCAGTTGAATTCATCAGTGCCAGTGAAATCAAAACCATATGTGATACCTATCCATTATATCGATAACGTTATATCAGAATTGCAACAACTACAACAAGAAGGAATCATTGAAGATTCCACATCAAACTACAGTTCGCCTTTAGTGGTAGTAAAGAAAAAGGATGGTTCACTACGTTTGTGTGTTGATTATAGGAAACTAAACCAAATTACCTATTTAGAAACTGAGCCCATCCCTTCGTCAGATGAAATCATACAAGAATTATATAACTCAAAATTTTTTACAAAAATTGACCTTTCAAAAGGCTACTGGCAAATACCATTAACACCAGAAGCTGTAAAATATACTAGCTTTCAAACTCCAATTGGACTCAAACAATGGTTGCGTTTACCATTTGGATTAATAAACGCTCCGAAAATTTTCACAAAAATGGTTAGGAAACTGTTATATGCAATTCCTCACGTCACAGCATATATGGATGACATCTGTATACACACCAAAAACATTGCACGATCACTGCACTACCCTACAAAAAGTCCTATCAAGAATAAATGACGCAAAATTGACAGTTAATCCTTTAAAAACTGAAATTGCATACACCAAAATTGATTACTTAGGACATGTTATATGCGAAGGTTTAGTCCAAACAGATGAAAACATTGTTTCGAAAATTTTGAAGATCCAAAAACCTAAAACAAAAAAAAGCAGCTCCAATCTCTACTAGGGTTAATAAACTATTATGGTAAATTCATCCCAAATTTAGCAGCACTAACATCACCACTATCAGAGTTATTAAAGAATCAACAATTGAAAAAATCAGATTGGAATGAGACACATGAGGAAATTCTAGTTAAAATAAAAAACTGTTTTTCAAAATATCCTATTTTGAGACAACCTGACCCTTCCAAAAGATTTTTTCTACAATCAGATGCCAGCGGTCACACAATAGCTAGCATGCTTGCGCAGAAACATTCACAAACATTACTCCCAGTAATGTATATGTCACAGAAACTTAACCAAACTCAACAAAAATACAATACATTTGAACGAGAAGCGTTGGCACTAGTTATTAGTCTAAAAAAGTTTCAGAAGTTTCTTTTGGGAAAAGAATTCACTATTTTAACAGATAACTTGGGGTTGACAAAATTATTAACAATTGATGCCAATAGCAATCCAAGGGTATATAGATGGGCATTGTTGATATCACAATTCAAATTTAACATTGAACACATCAAAGGAACAGACAACCATTTACCAGATATCATGTCACGTTTGTAGAAGATGTTGCAACTGCTATTACAACTGGTACTAACTGAAATCATTTTATACAAGGGTATGCATTGTATTATTGTATGAATGTATTATATGAATTTACAACTAGGATAAATGTATATGTTTTGATTTGAACGGGTATAATATAGTAAACAATTAAAGGGAGACAACATTCAGTGTTAAAATACACCTCACCAGAAAATGTTACATTTACTAGTATACTAAATTGAATTGGTGTAGCATTTAATTTGAATATGTGTTTTAATGAGACATGTTGTAGTTTCTGAAGACAAGGTAATTAACTACATCTTGTACCTTACATATTTGGGAACAAAACCATACATTGCTGATTTAGCCATTGTTGAGGGCTTTCATGAATGGGAATAGCGAGGGTGGGACTTCATGGGGTCACACTTCGGTTTTAGAGCCAAGATTTTGGACTTCCGCACCGATCGGGGGGTGCCAGGAGAGGGGTTCGGTTGTATACCGACTTTAGAACTGGGTGGGGATACCTATGGAGCCAGATTATTGGTCTTCCGCACTAAAAGGGAGTGCCTGGGGTGAGGATCCCATTAAGGTATTCACAGTCGTGCAAAGACCCAACAGATGGCATTTTAGAGTGTTTGAATTGTTAACCTAATGAGGTAAAGGGAACTTGGTTGGAAATGAACTTGTCGAAAATGATTCACTACAAAGGTCTAGAATCACAATGTTCAGTGAAATGTTCACACCTGATTAATTGAAAATGTAAAACATTTTTTTTGGGGTGGGGGAGAATGTAGTGAGTCATTTTCTCCTCATTAATTTATGCCCGATAGATGACGTCAGTAATAGATGTAAGACGAATGTTTTGACTGGCTGAGATAACACGAGATTTATGTCTTGAGTTTCATGAGAGACATCTGAAAGTCAGGTTTTATGTGAAACATGATTGTTCACAGGATTTGTGTGAAATGTGAATTATCACGGGCCAGACACGACTTTCAACAGTGGGAAATTCGTGAGAATGAATCCAGAATATTCTAGAATAGGATAGATCAGAGGGCTATATAATAGCGAGGAAAAGGTTTGTGGGCAGTCTCGTTTTGGACCCAGGAACAGTGTGCATGGACAGCGGTGGATGATGTGTGAATTCAGCAGATGTTTTTGAGTGAATTTGTTCCAGTCCAACTTGGCGAAGAAAGCTGGCCAGTAACATGTCTGCCGGTCGTCTGAGTGTATCTGTCAGGACAGCTGTTGTGTTTCGTTTACGATGTTAGTGTAAATCGATTGGGATTTCTGCTTGAAGGTAATAATTGATTCTTGCATTATAATGTGTGCCTGGACAGTTGTCAAGTTCATGTGCCGGCTGTGTAAGCCGCGAGTGGAAGAATAAAGTACTGGAACAGTATCGTGTTGTTTCCCAGTCGTCCATTTTTTCTGCTCGACGTGTGATGTCGGTTTTGTGAGTTGGCAGCGAGCGTGCGATGAGGCGAGCCAGTAGAAGATAAAAGAGAATCATCGCACCAAGCCTAGTCTGCTGGAGTATCAAGCCTAGTCTGTTGGAGTACCAAGCCTAATCTGTTGGAGTACCAAGCCTGGTCTGCTGGAGTATCAAGCCTAGTCTGTTGGAGTACCAAGCCTAGTCTGCTGGAGTGCCAAGACTAGTCTGTTGGAGTACCAAGCCTAGTCTGTTGGAGTACCAAGCCTAGTCTGTTGGAGTACCAAGCCTAGTCTGTTGGAGTACCAAGCCTAGTCTGTTGGAGTACCAAGCCTTGTCTGTTGGAGTACCAAGCCTAGTCTGTTGGAGTACCAAGCCTAGTCTGCTGGAGTACCAAGCCTAGTCTGCTGGAGTACCAAGCCTAGTCTGCTGGAGTACCAAGCCTTGTCTGTTGGAGTACCAAGCCTAGTCTGTTGGAGTACCAAGCCTAGTCTGTTGGAGTACCAAGCCTAGTCTGTTGGAATACCAAGCCTAGTCTGTTGGAGTACCAAGCCTAGTCTGCTGGAGTACCAAGCCTTGTCTGTTGGAGTACCAAGCCTAGTCTGTTGAAGTACCAAGCCTAGTCTGCTGGAGTACCAAGCCTAGTCTGCTGGAGTACCAAACCTAGTCTGCTGGAGTACCAAACCTAGTCTGTTAGAGTATCAAGCCTAGTCTGTTGGAGTATCAAGCCTGGTCTGTTGGAGTATCAAGCCTAGTCTGTTGGAGTATCAAGCCTAGTCTGTTGGAGTATCAAGCCTAGTCTGTTGGAGTACCAAGCCTAGTCTGTTGGAGTTCCAAGCCTAGTCTGTTGGAGTACCAAGCCTAGTCTGTTGGAGTATCAAGCCTAGTCTGTTGGAGTATAAAGCATAGTCTATTGGAGTATCAAGCCTGGTCTGTTGGAGTATCAAGCCTAGTCTGTTGGAGTATCAAGCCTAGTCTGTTGGAGTACCAAGCCTAGTCTGCTGGAGTACCAAGCCTAGTCTGCTGGATTACCAAGCCTAGTCTGTTGGAGTACCAAGCCTAGTCTGTTGGAGTATCAAGCCTAGTCTGTTGGAGTATCAAGCCTAGTCTGCTGGAGTATCAAGCCTAGTCTGTTGGAGTATCAAGCCTAGTCTGCTGGAGTACCAAACCTGGTCTGCTTTACTACTAAGACTGGTCTGCTGGAGTACCAAGCCTAGTCTGCTGGAGTATCAAGCCTGGCCTGCCAGATTTTCCGCTGAAGTCAAAGAGGGAGACTACTAAATAACGTATAACAAAAACAACAACAATAAAAAAAAGAGCCCACACACACACACAGGGTTCATTTTTATTTATTTTTTCAGTTTGTAATCTTGACTCCCAAATCGACAAAACCCTAAATGAATACTACTTAAAGTCATGCGAAGTAAAGATAGCCACGTATAATGCTGACTTCATCCTCCAATGTGTCCCCATCGGTCTATAAATATATTTCTAGCCCTATTCCAAACGTTCGCCTGCAGAACGGAATGTCGTATGTTCAAATCTGTATGGATCCGGCGATTCCCCCCCCCCCCCCCCCCCCCCCTTAAACATGACCCTGTCACCCGGGTCGACCAGGCCTTAAACGAGTACCAGGTAAAGTCCAGGAAAGTAAAGGTAGCCGGCGTGATTGTGCCCAAATCACTTCTCGAGGATCGATAGGTCTATAAAAGAATATAGATCTAGTCTCATCTGCCCGATGAGCGACTGGCAATTACAGGGACCTTCGTTTACTTCCCCTTACTAGACGTGGAAAGCAGAAGTAAATTTTACCCCACTAGGACATCACACAAGCGATGAACACCAAATGACACAAAGTGTCACCATGTGGACGAGGATCACCCGTAGAGTCTCGGAAACTGTGTTCAGCCATTAGACCATATTTATGGCGGGACTATATTGCGGCCCCTGTCAAAGAGCCAGAGTAGGGCTTCAAACAACGAAAACTTGCATTCCACAAGGGGATGACTAGTGTTAAAGGGGTTGAAAGGGGGCTTTTACATTTATGTACAACACAGCGAGATTAGAAGAATGCTACTTCTCTCGAGACCAGACAATTGCAACATCTTGTACGGAGGAAAAGAACAGCTTTTGAACAAATTCAAATTCCACTACACAGCATTGGACCAGAAGGCGAAAACTCATGCGCCGCCGGATCGATTATAACAACAACATATGCATACACATAGCTAGGCAAACGACATACGTCGATAATGGTTAACTGGCATGTTCTGCTATCTAACACGATCACAGGTCTTTCTGATCAAGTCAGAGCTCTTGTCTTTCCTTATCTATTCGGCTAAGCAATCCATGTTATTTGTTTCTGTTAAATTCCTCTTCCTTAAATGTCAGCAATGTTTTGCCAGTTGTTACCAAGTTCTCGTGTTCTTCTTCTTCTTTTGTGGTTGTAGCCCAGTGGTTTTAAGTATTTTTCTTGCACTTCTCGGGTGGCTCGGATTATGTTTTTTTTTTTCTTTTCTTGCAGGTTTCGGCCACACCACTCATCTAGGACTTTCTTGGTCTTCCTCTCGCCTTCCTCCCATATTTTTTGCTTGTAATGGTGTGAATTCCCGGAGAAATCCCAGAGTTCCCGATGGGGAGGACAAGGTAAGAGGACCAGTGATACAAGAGGAAAACGAGATAAGAGGGTCTCGAATATCCCGTGGTGAGCGAATAAGGGATGCAAGAAAAGCGTGAGACTAGATTGGAAGACGTGAACCGAGAGACGGTGGTAAGACAGTTAAAGTCCGGACCTGGATGAGTGCGGTCGTATGTGAGAGAACACCTGATGAGAATGGAGAACTTTTGAAGACGTGCACTTGTTCGAGAGAAAACATGAAAGTTTCCTTATTGTCAGTTTCAACATGTACTAATACCAGGTACAAGGCTTTGGTATGATAGGAATGTGTGATTCGAGAGATACGAAAGGAGCAAAGCAGTGTGCGAGAGAGTTGGCCAGGTCATCAGAAATAAGCCATGCATAGCGACCACGAGGACGAAAAAATGCCCTGTCAGCGAGACGAGTCAGAGAATAAGGGTCTTTAACTGAACATTCGTTTCTGATGTGTCCTAGCAACTAAGTGTACGTCAATACAGCAATGTGGCGTGTAGAAACAAACTCCTAGCAGAGCACATTGCACTGTTGTAAACCGTCTCACATGCAGTTTGGCCTGGCTGCCTTTTCACGAGATGGCCGAACCAATAAATTCTTTGTCAATGTAATCCTGATATGGTCTTATTCCAAGTTCTCTCTAATGCTGGTATTTACAAACCTACCTATTCGTGCGTTGTTAGTGACCTTGCGGAGACAGAGCATTTCACATATAGCTATTTTCTCTTCTCATGCCCTAATAATTTCGAGTTAATTTCTTCTAAAATCATGAGAGAGAAAAAGCCAACTGTGGGTAACAGTTCTATAATCCGTTTATTATGGTGATCGCAATATGGATTGTCTCAATATTTTTGTTCCTTGACATTTTGTGCATTCTTCTTCTACTTGATAATAGCAAGTAGGTAAAGATCCATTTTCACGCCTTTAGGGGCATCGGGCATAGGAGAACTAGGTAAAAAGGTGGTCAGCATTACGCCGGCCGTCTTTACTTCCCCAGGACATACATTATGGCAGCCATTTTAGGCTGATTCCACTCGCGTCTCCTCATACCATAAAAAACCCACTAAAAGCAGTGGGTTTCTATAGCGGTACTTTGGAATTACGAGTCTAAGCCTAATCAACGTCTAAGCCACGGACGGACGCGCCCTTCTTCTTAATAACTAAAATAATAATTGTCTTAAACGTGTTCAGTATTTACGCATCTCGCTGTTTGGAAGCACCTTAACAACAGTGTCTATACAAGTAATCAGACGAAGTCAGCATCTACAAAGAACACACGCTAGGTTGCTTCTTAAGCCTTTTGCAACCGACCCCCTCTGAGAACCGACTGTGTAACCGAACACATATTTAAAAATAATGAAAGAGAAAACAAAAAGAGATAAAAGACGACTCAATATAATTTAATTCGTGTAGGTATGAAATAAATAAAAATAAAAATGAAAGACTTGAATTGTTACGCGCAGCTCTGCTAAAAAAATTTCGCATCGTAGTTTTACAATTTTATTATTTCTATTTTTATTGATTAGGTATTAAGAGCCATTGTCTTGTCAGTTTGAGATTCTATTGTCACATTCATTATGTGTGACTGTTTTTTTCGGGTTATGCGACACTGTTGTTGTCCTGATGCAGTTGTTGGCGTCTGTATTCAGGATTTCAGACATGTATATTGTGCTTGTTAATTTCCATGGATCAGCTAAATGCTCCGTATTAGGTTTACTTTGATCCTCCTGTATGCATGGTTGTCATTATCTTTACTTGATTGTACACGAAGAAAAGTGACATGTAGTCAAGCTGCATACCTTCGCAATGACGCATGCTGCAAGCAACAACAAAAAAGTGATGATGCCTTCCATTTATCCCCCACCAGGACATCACACAAGCGATTAACATCCGATGACACAAAGTGACGCACATGTAGATGACGATTACCCGTGGAGAGGTCACAGAAACTATACCATATTTATGGCCGAGCTATATTGCGGCGTCGGCTCTGTGGCTAAGTCGATGCGAACGCTTCGTAATGCCGGGATGCCGGGTTCGATCCCAGCTGCGGGCCATACGCCTTGCGTTGGTTTCGACAGTGGTATCAAGAAAGCCGACCGTCCAGGAAGCAATGGCAAACTAATGGGCGTAAATTTGCCTAGTAAAACCACACAACAGCCAGGGGTGGTTGAGGTTGGTTCTGCAACGTCCTGTAAAGGATACGCAACCAACTTAATATGTCGGCCCCTGGCAAGAGCCAGAGTAGAGCTTCATATAACAAAAGATTGCATCTCACAAGGAGGTGATTAGATTATTATTAGTGGTGATGACCGTGGATTGTTACTGATATCGTCCCAATGTAGGACACGACCCCGGATGTAGTCGGCGGCCCTTAAATAACTTAACGGTTAAACGGGGTTTCGAGGATTTAAACCCGGATGATCCTCATCCGAATGGTGGCACTTTTTGTCACCGGGTGTTGGTCGCTTGCTGCACGGTCCTGAGGGGGTTCAACGATCCGACATGCATATGGATGGCACCGACATAGTTAACGCTCTTAGAGCTAAGTTTTGGCGGCCGGCGGGCTCAATCTGGCCCTGTTTGAAGTTTGGATAACGGATCAACATCATAGCACACGGGTAGTAACCCATAAGTGTTCCGTTCTTCTTCTAACTCAAGTTCGAGTTCGACGAAGCTTAGCACAGGTTCTATAACACCAGCGAGGATCCTGAAATACTTTAGGCAGATTTTTTAACTCTAAATTTTGCCAGGGCAGCGCCGTTATTCTACTCTTTTCGATTTCCAACTGCCAATTGATTTTTTTTTTAGTGCGCAACAATGCACACGGGCGTCTGATCTCACTATACACAGACAACGGGAAACACTTGAAGTCCAAGTAAAAAATATCCCAGCCCTTTCCGGGGATTGAACCCGGAACCTCTAGCATTCGAGGCGGACACAATGCCCCTTAATCTGGCCCTCAGAAGCCTAGTATTGCCAATGTATTGTATTAATGATCTTTCCATGATGGGTACTCTGGCTCGTGAGGATCCCCCATTGTCAACATGTTGGCCTCTGTAAACTTAG
>CAJHNH020008525.1:322771-356259 GCA_905116865.2 Candidula unifasciata | reverse complement strand
AGAAAGAGCAATTCTGGCGTGCCGTAAAAAGAGCGAAATAAACAAGTGAGTATACCTTGAAGAGAGATATGAGAAAAAATTGATAATACAGAACATAAAAAAACAGTTTTACATAGCATTTTTTGTTTTGTTTTTGTTTCAATGAATGCTAAAATTTTAACCTGTTTCGCTAATTCATGCTAAAAAAAATATACCATTTAAAAAAATCGCCTAAAAAAACCGGAACTCGTTTGTTTTATAATTAATTTAATATGTGTACATACTTGCTCAAAGAATTATTTTACCAGCACAATGTTAATAGCTAAACAAGTAAGTTTTACCCCACCAGGACATCACACAGAGCGATAAACACCCGGTGACACAAAGTGCCACCACGCGGATAAGGATCACCCGTGGAGAGGTCCAAGAAACCCTGTTTAACCGTTGGGTTATATAAGTGCCCACAGCAATAGCCAGGGTGGGGCATCCAACAAGGGGACGACTTATTTCCCTATGTCGTTTCACTAAAAGTCAGCCTGATTTTGTAAAACCACATTGTAATTCTGACTCGGTGAAAATTAAAACTCCCCAAAAAATCTTGCATGGCTTCAAAAAATTTTCTCTGTTTATTTTTGTGTTTTCATAAATACTGTTATTGGTGTTGTCGATTGTCACTGTACAGTTTTACGAATTACCACAGTTGTCACTATTACTTTTATGGATGTTGTCGTTGCTGTTCTTTTTCTTCTTTGTCGTTCAATTGTTCTTGTTCTTCTTTGTGGAGATTCTATTAGACATAAAGTTTAAGTTATAGAAAGACTGCAATGAAAGTGCCAACGTATGTGCAGCACGTGATACAGACAAATGAGAGAACAAAGTTAAGACGCTAATGAGAGCAGACGACAATTCCTAGCTTCTGGTTGGTTAGAAACAACGTGACGAAGAAAGCAGACGAAAGATAATTTAGAAACCATAGAGGACTCATACTTGTGCTAATTAATGTAACAGCTGGTCCTAATTTATAGTTACAGTGTGAAAACTATAGAGGAATTATGTTGCTGTCAGTTCCTGGAAAAATATTAAGTAGGATTAGTTTAGAAAGATTAAAAGATGCTATTGATAAAATGCTAAGAGATGAGCAGGCAGGTTTTTCGGTCAAACAGATCCTGTACTGATCAGATAGCCAGATTACGTATTATAATAGAGCAAAGCATTGAACTGAACTCACTACTTTACATTGGATTTATAGACTAAGAAAAAGCGTTTGACAGTATTGATAGGGAATCTCTCTGGAAATTGATGGGGCACTATGGAATCCCACAGAAAATTATCAACTTAGTAAAGGCAACATATAAAGACATGATATGTCGAGTTATTCATGAGGGAAAGTTAACAGATGCATTTGAAATAAAAACAGGTGTGCGACAGGGATGTCTTTTTTACTTCTGTCTTCCCTCTATTCAAACTGAGGCCCATTCTTACACATCCATAATGTCAAATGTATGCTGAAATTATGCTTCACAAAATGTAGTACAGAATAATAAACATTTATAAACTTTTCATGTTTTGCATCCTTCATTCAGTCAATCTGTGTTAACTAACACCTTGGAGTGAAAGTATTCTTAGTTTTATAACAAGTAATTAAACTTGTAAATTGTCACTGACAGCTTAGTTAATCCATGAAAGCGGCATTAGCTTTCAAAAAAAAAAAAAAAAAAAAAAAACGTTCCATGTTGTCAGCATTAAGACAGCTTCTTGTTTTACTGAAGGTATTTCCAGCTGTACTAAACAGACGTTCACTTGGTACGCTCGTAGGTGGTGCACAAAGATAACACTTGCCAGTATGAACCAAGGTGGGACATCTTGATATGTTTTTTTTTCTACCAGTCAAGAAACGGCTGTAAGGTAACCACTATTCGTATTCAGCCCGACCGAACCTGTTCGACCGAATACCAAATAGTTATTAGGTCCACTATTCGGCCCCGAAGCGAATACGAAGCGAATATTCGGTACAGTCCTAATATATACACACACACACACACACACACATATATATATATATATATATATATATATATATATATATATATATATATATATATATATATATATATATATATATATATATGCACATGGACAATTATTGATTTCCTGACATAGAAGCCACATATTCAAATTTAGAAGTGTTACTTTTTTGTGCATACTCAGTCTTACAGTATGGTGCAGAAACCTAAACGATGAATTGGAAACTTGAAAGTCTCAGAGTTGTGGATACACAAAAAAATCGTATTTCATGGAAACATAGACAATCAATTACAGATATTGTTATAGAAACTAAATAAAAATAGAATAACTTGAGGAAAAAAAATAACGTGAAATTTCTAGACCTTATTAAAAGACTAGACACTGGTATAAAAACCATTTCGAGGAAGCAGAGTAGCAAGAGGCATATGGCGATCCAAGTGGGAGGACAAGATCAAGAGACACAACCATAACTGTTAGAGAGTTTACAGCCAAGAGGAGAGACAAAGAATACAGGAGATTTAATAAACGAACATTTCCTGCGGAAGTCGCAACCGATTGACTGAACTATAATTGTCGATTGATAAGTTTTGTTGTCTCGTGTTTTCGATAGTCTGCTTGCACAACTCTTACCCATGTTAACCTTTGAATGAAAATAAAGTTCCTTTGTTCGCTCTGCACAGTTAGCCTTATGTTATTTTTTTTTTTTTTTTTCAACCAGTTAGAAATATTTTTTTTTGTATTTGATATTAATGTGTTCTAGAACTTAACTATCTCCTCTATTTCTTTGGACACAGCTTGCATTGTGTAAATTTTCTCCGTGCGGCTTCACAGGACACATTTTTTGAGTAAATACAATGATCTGACTACACACTAATAAATGCGACTAAATGGGCGTGTTCTTGAAAATCCTAGTGAATCATCCTGTCAAAACATGAAATAGCAAAACAGACGAAGATCCAACAAGTTCCAGAACAAGACCAAAGGTCATAAGTGGACGAAACCCATAATTTTACGACTGACGAACGTTGAGGAATAGAAACCAATATTTGTCTGAACTTTATCACTCCCTCTAATTTCAAATAGGACTGATATATTTACTGTTTTTGTATACTAGAACTCTGCTGTTTCCTGGTAAATGTGAATACATTGACTAAAATAAGAGCGTTACAGTTTCTCATTTATAAATTATTATGAAAGACACGTTTTATGTCTATGTGTTTTAGAAGATTATTGTTTCTCATTTGTATATTTCGTACATTATAATCCAGAATAGTTAAATATAAATGAGAAACAGACATGGATTGCGAATGCTGCTACAGCTAACACTAGATATGGAATTATGATGATATCTTAAGGACAGCGTCGTGATCTGGACTTTAGAGATGGTATTTCTCTAATATCCCATTCTCGGAATCAGATACAGAATAAATTAAACATACTTGACGAAGGATCACAATAATTAGGAGCAATAAAAGATAAAGAAAGCGCACACATCTGTCAATCAGCAGTTTCTTCACAGAACGTCGATCTCTTTATGGTTCTACTGACGTCTCTTTCTAGCCAATTGTCCAGCCTTAAGTACTTTTATGGTCCGTGCATTATCGACGTCTTGTGTCCACGGAGGTTGGCCTCTGTCTGATTTTCTAGAAAATATGCCCCCATCACGGATCTTTTCCATTCACCATAAGCCAGCTGGCTTCGATGTTCAACACATCACTTCAAATGCCCCAAAAGTTCATCTCAAAATTTTACTCGTTAGCAGGTGATGTGACATAGTTTCTTCATGCGACAAAACAGCTGCATCCGTTTATAGGATTAAAGAACATAGAAGTAAGGACTGGTCTGAAGCAAATAGCCACACACTCTAAACCTTATTGGCGGCAAACTTAAAAACAAGGCAAGAACAGCAAGGAACATCCCCAGTGAATTGAGAGAAGCTAGAAATCATTTGCAAAAGTTAGTTAGCTACACAATGTCCCAGCGACTACTGGGTCCAGTTATGTGAAAACTTTCAATATGCTAGCAGTAGTGGCAATGTTAAAGGTATGTACCAGGGGATAAAGAAGCCCATAGGCCCAAATATTTTAAAAAGAAAGTATGCACTACTAAAGATTTTGAATAGGGAGATTATTAATGACAAGAAGCAGCAGCTAGATAGATGGGTGGAAAATTATCAGGAGATGGTGGGCTTAATGCCACGAAGACGCTATCAACTCTTGACTATATAAACTCTTTTAAATAATTGCAAAAGTTAGAAATGCTATTGATGAAGTGGGAAAGCCCCAGTAAGAAATGGAATTCCTAATGAGATCATCAGGAGTGGGAAAGACATTCTAACGCCAAACATTCGTCAGTTAATAACATTCCGCTAGCGAGAGGGTATGTTCTACAAGACACAAGCATTATAATTTTGTACAAGAACAAGGGTGATCCGAGTGACTGCAATAACTACAAGGGAATATCACTGCTGTGTACTGTTGAAAAAGTACTTGCAAGAATTGTTCTAAAAAGACTCCAGATCCTGGGAGACCGGGTTTACCCAGAGTCAAAGTGTTGCTTTCGTGGGAACCGGTCTACCACTAATATGATATTTTCATTAAGACAGTTTCAGAACAAAATCAACCACTGTATGTTGCTTTTATTGATCTTACCAAGGCATTTGATTTGGTTAGTTGAAAAGGTATGTTCAACACACTGAAAAAAAGATTAGTTGTCCTAATACTCTACTAAGTATTATTTAGTCTTTCCACACAGGTGTGAAAGTACAATCAAATTTGATGGTGTAACATCGAAGGAATTTGTTATTAACAATAAAGTGAAGCATGGTTGTGTACTTGCCCGTATCTTCTCTGGAATAAACTGGCTTTTTTTAGCAACATACTTTTCGAGGTTAAGATAGTGGATTTATTCTTTTTTTTTTTCTCGATAAGACGGCAGCCGTTAAAAAGCTCGCAGGCTGAATATCAAAACCATTATCAGAAAGATACTCATCAGAGAGCTGCTGTTTGCAGATGCTGCTGCAATAACCAATCACTCATAGGAGGAGCTGCGATGTTTACTGTCTGCTTTTGCTGATGCATGCTGTGAGCTTGGACTATCAATCAGCAACAAGTGTTAATGATAGACCTGCAGTCTAAATTGAGGATAAAGACCTGAAGACAGTGGACCATTTTTTCAAAAAAAACAAAATACAATTGCTGTGGGGTGGAGAGGATGAGTGTCTAAGAGTCCAACGTGATACGGGCTTGCCAGACCAAATTATTAAAATATAAAAGTAAAGTTTTTTTTAGTTCGTTATTTCCTTCTCACCTTCATGTCCTTTGTTACCTCAAGTGTCTGTTACCTCGAGTACCTGTTACCTCAAGTCTCTCGTTCCATAAAGTCCCTGTTACCTCAAGTCTCTCATTACCTCCTGTCCCTCGTTACCTCAAGTCCCTGTTACCTCAAGTCCCCCTGTACCTCAAGTCCCTGTTATCTCAAGGATCTCATTATCTTAAGTCCCCGTTACCTCAAGTTCCCGTTATCTCAAGTACCCGTTACCTCAAGTCCCCGTTACCTAAAATCCCTATTACCTCAAGACTCTCGTTCCATAAAGTCCCTGTTACCTCAAGACTCTCGTTCCATAAAGTCCCTATTACCTCAAAACACAGTGTTTGTTTCTCCTGACCTCAATTCCCTGTTTTCTCAAGTCCCTGTTACCTTAAATACCTGTTACCTCAAGTCCACCTCAAATCCCTATTACCTTAGAGTTTATCCTATTTTCGGTCGTCCAGGCACGCTGACTGTTCTAATTAGGCTGCCGTGGCGGCTTCTTATCTCACAGTACCTCCTTCGAAACCACCAAGTCGTCTTGTCTCTGGCCGAAAGTCTAACACCATCCGGTAATTCCGTGCAGCGGGGAACCAGCCCTGAGCGTCATGAACTCAGGAGGGCCCACCTCCGAATACGTCTAGGAATCGTGGGCCGAAACGTGTGTCGACGAGGATAATTTCTACTGATGACTGGTAGATCCCCGCTGTACTTGCTCCCTGTGAGTTTATTCTTATTTTCCGTGTCTTTTTGAATTACTCTTAATTGGTCACTGATCGCTCGTTCGTTGATATTTTGGAAGGGTCAATAATAAATTCGGTCACTTGTGTATGTTCCCATTTTAATTGCGTGACTTCCCTTACATTATCGCCACAAGACAGTCAATATGTCTTTTTATGCATCTAGACTGCTCATTGGGTCCTAGCGGGTTTCCTCTGCGTGTCGTCTACTCCAGTCTTTGTGCTGTTTCCTCACATGCAAAATAAAAAAAAAAAATGAGAACTCCTACACATGTTAAAATAACATCAGGCAAGGGAGGGTGTAATCGCACTATCAAATCATAGTTATATACTATAATACAGTGGCGCGCGCTTCCACACACAAAAGTCAATGGGGGGAGAGGGAATCAACAAGTCATTATCATATTCATCTACCAGCATCTTTCTTCAGTCAGACACAGGTGTTCGCTAATTCTCTCTCTCTCTCTCTCTCTCTCTCTCTCTCTCTCTCTCTCTCTCTCTCTCTCTCTCTCTCTCTCTCTCTCTCTCTAACTTTGGCAATAAGTTAATAATTTATCATCATTATCGCCATCATCTTGTGTGTGCTGTTGAACGTGACATTGCGCTTACATTCGATTCCTTCACTCCCCTCTTTTGCATGCAATTTTCTCGATTTCTGACATGGAGTTCAGCCCAACATTGTTTTGCCACTTGTAATAACATTCTTCTTAATGTTTCCTTTGGACGTTTTCTTTATCTAAGACCGTTTGTTTCCCATTTCAATGTCTGTTTTGTAATTCTTTGCTATTTTCGTCTTATATTTTGCCCAATATATCTCCACCTTCTGTGTTTTATTGCAGTCGATACAGGTATTTGTACAAACATTTCTTTGAACTTCTCACTCTTTATGAATTCAACAAATTGTAAGTTCATGACTTTTCTCAGACATTTATTGTCAAAAGCCTTTAACTTCAGTTCCACATCTTTAGCGTTTCTCGAGCTTTCGCTGGCATATGCTAGAATTTAAAATAAGTTTAGAACTGAAGATTTGTAGTAGGATCTTAAAGCCGTAGAATCTGGAGCTCCATATTTTGTTACAGCTTTTAAAGACTGTTGTTGCGTTGCCAATACGTATTATAATTACCGTCCTTGTATCTCCTTTAAAGTCAAAAAAGCTCCACAAAGAGGCGAAATAGACCTTTACTTCTATTGATTTGTTCTATAACATGACATCAACATAATCTTGTGTTGGCATCTTTAATGTTTCTTTTCTCATTACTTATTTGTAGTTAACAATTACAAATCGAATTTGACTTTCCGACCCTGATTCATGGTAAGTCTTGTACACACGGTTTTGAATAGTCCTGATCTCATCGCTTCAACGCTTTAAAGTGCACCTGCGCCTTATTAGAACCAAATTAATATTCATCCTTGGCTATTACTGGCTGAACAAAATGGTGACTTTCGTGACGTCTGTCGTTACAATTTATCCAGATCACAGATTAATGCTGACTTTTTTTGGGCGTCACGCCTCGCTTATTGAAAAGCACATTTTTTTCCACAAAAAAATCACAAATAATAAAGCATTGGAATTTACGTGTGTATGTCAGTTTATAAGTGTATGTATGTATGTATGTATGTATGTATGTATGTATGTATGTATGTATGTATGTATGTATGTATGTATGTATGTATGTATGTATGTATGTATGTATGTATGTATGTATGTATGTATGTATGTATGTATGTGTGTATGTATGTATGTATGTATGTATGTATGTATGTATGTATGTATGTATGTATGTATGTATGTATGTATGTATGTATGTATGTATGTATGTATGTATGTATGTATGTATGTATGTATGTATGTAGTGTAGTATGTATGTATGTATGTATGTATGTATGTATGTCTGTATGTAGTATGTATGTATGATGTATGTATGTATGTATGTATGTATGTATGTATGTATGTATGTATGTATGTATGTATGTATGTATGTATGTATGTATGTATGTATGTATGTATGTATGTATGTATGTATGTATGTATGTATGTATGTATGTATGTATGTATGTATGTATGTATGTATGTATGTATGTATGTATGTATGTATGTATGTATGTATGTATGTATGTATGTATGTATGTATGTATGTATGTATGTATGTATGTATGTATGTATGTATGTATGTATGTATGTATGTATGTATGTATGTATGTATGTATGTATGTATGTATGTATGTATGTATGTATGTATGTATGTATGTATGTATGTATGTATGTATGTATGTATGTATGTATGTATGTATGTCTGTATGTATGTATGTATGTCTGTATGTATGTATGTATGTATGTATGTATGTATGTATGTATGTATGTATGTATGTATGTATGTATGTATGTATGTATGTATGTATGTATGTATGTATGTATGTATGTATGTATGTATGTATGTATGTATGTATGTATGTATGTATGTATGTATGTATGTATGTATGTATGTATGTATGTATGTATGTATGTATGTATGTATGTATGTATGTATGTATGTATGTATGTATGTATGTATGTATGTATGTATGTATGTATGTATGTATGTATGTATGTATGTATGTATGTATGTATGTAGTATGTATGTATGTATGTATGTATGTATGTATGTATGTATGTATGTATGTATGTATGTATGTATGTATGTATGTATGTATGTATGTATGTATGTATGTATGTATGTATGTATGTATGTATGTATGTATGTATGTATGTATGTATGTATGTATGTATATGTAACTTCACTCATTTCAGCATGTTAGATGTCACTCTTTTATTTTTCTTTAGGGAAGCATTTCGCCAATTAAATATTATTAATTAAGAATCCTCATTGGTGCGGTGGTCGGAGCTATTCGTGCCGACGAGAGAGTCTTTTGCTCGAGACTGACTTTCCATCTTTGACCTTTGTTCTCTAGCCGAACTTGCCTACATCCTTTATCCAAAGGCCGCAAGCCGCGTTTCGGTTAGACTCTTGCCATAGGATGCAAAGGCTTAGTTTCAAATCGTGATGGCGCTAGTCATTTTTTGAAAAATACCTTGACTCCCAAGTCGACACAGCTGGCAGCATCACTCGACAACTTCCAACCAGTCTATAAAGTGTATTTCTAGCCTTATATGCCCAAAACGTCTGAAGGTGTGAAAACCGATGCTTTACTTTGTTTTTATCCCCCTCCTCAAGCGTATCTTTCGTCGGATCAGTCCCGGCATGTTCAGGTTGTTTGTGATTTCATTTGACAATTTTACATTCAGTAGTTTGCCATTGCCATTGTCTGCTGTCAAATCGCACTCAGCTGTGATAAAACGTGGTATCTCGAAGTTACAAACTGCGTTCGCACGCCTAACTCACATACGTCAAAGAATACCAATAAGTCTTTACAAATGGTTTACCAGATAATGTCCCCTATGTCAATGGTTTTATCAAAATGACCTGTCTAGTATAGTGACACTAGATATGACAAGGTGTCAAGACGTACTACAAGAAATCAGAAAACGCAGCTGTTACGTCTGAGAGTACAGTTTGAAGCACATTTCAGTCATCTAATTTGAAACGCCGTATCATTAAAAACCAGGAACTCTCAGTAGATCTAGCGAATCCTCAGTCTAGTGTTTCAGGCACACAGAAGTAGGACATGATATAAATGAGTTCTTTTTACATTCAAATATGGGGCTTGAAAATCTGTTTGTACACCACATTTGAATGAGCACGCAGAAAATCAATGCATCACTTCACAATATTTCAAAAAGTAAATGAAGACTGAGGAGGAAGAGAAGAAGAAGAAGAAGAAGAAGAAGAAGAAGAAGAAGAAGAAGAAGAAGAAGAAGAAGAAGAAGAAGAAGAAGAAGAAGAAGAAGAAGAAGAAGAAGAAGAAGAAGAAGAAGAAGAAGAAGAAGAAGAAGAAGAAGAAAAGAAAAAGAAGAAAAAGAAGAAAAAAAGATAACGGTGACGAAGAACGGGGACAATAACAAGAACAGTACTGTCATTACTGTCTGTATTTACCATTTTTTAAGGACAGTATATACGAATAGCAATAGTAAATATAATAACAACAAAAATATCAACATCAATACTAACAATGACCTAACAGCAACGACAATACAATAACAACAGCAGCAATACTAACAATGGCAAAACAGCAACAACAGTAACCATATTAACATCAATGGCATGACAAAAATCAAGAAAAAAAAAAAAAAAAGGTAACATCACACAATTGTTTCGCAATCGGTTATGACATTTGCAGTTAGATATTTAATTTTCAGCAAATAGGATTTTTTAATAATAATTTTTAATCATGCAATGCTCATCTCTGAATGCATCCATTCATCCCGCTGCGGGTTAAAATCACGTTAATTCATTATTGAAATCGTGCTGGTATATTATTTCATTCAGGAACTTATGTTGAATATTAAACTGCGATTTGAATATAAAGTTACCTTTGTTTGCATCTTTAACACTATCCCGTGTCCATTCTCATGAAATGAGTCAGCGAAATATTTTTCATATTTAAAAATGCTGACAATGTGGACATTTGAATTACCTATTAAATTACCATCTTTAACTAAGATATTCTTCGTAAAAAATAGCTTCATTTTCCCTCAAAGCCACAAAGGTTAGAATCAAATATCACATTTATCAGTTGAAGGTGTCTGTAATATGAAGAAACGTTTTATATGCGTAGTTTTCGTTGAGTCAGTGCATTTTTAATTATTAAGCCACTAAGTACAGCTTTGATGAAATTTTCAACTCTATTTTTTAGTCGCTTTACAATATATTAAAGGTGGAAATCTAAAGTCTCACTCCACAAAGATTTTAAAGAAGTACTCGTAAAAATTTGCAAGCAGTTAAACAATTTTTTATTGATGTTTATGTTCAACTTGATTTTGTATATGAAGAGAAAGAGAGAAGAAAGAAGAAGAAGAAGAAGAAGAAGAAGAAGAGAAGAAAAAAGAAGAAGAAGAAGAAGAAGAAGAAGAAGAAGAAGAGAAGGAAGAAGAGAAGAGAAGAAGAAGAAAGAAGAAGAAGAAGAAGAAGACAGAGAAGAAAGAAGAAGAAAAAGAAGAAGAAGAAGAAGAAGAAGAAGAAGAAGAAGAAGAAGAAGAGAAGGAAGAAGAAGAAGAAAGAAGAAGAAGAAGAAGAAGAAGAGAAGAAGAAGAAGAAGAGAAGAAGAAGAAGAAGAGAAGAAGAAAGAAGAAGAAGAAGAAAGAAGAAGAGAGAAGAGAGAGAAGAAGAGAAAAGAGAAGAGAAGAAGAGAAGAGAAGAAGAAAAAGAAGAAAAGAAGAAGAAGAAAAAGAAGAAAGAAGAAGAAGAGAAGAAGAAGAGAAGCTGAAGAAGGAAGAAGAAGAGAAGAAGAAGAAGAAGAAGAAGAAGAAGAAAGAAAGAAGAAGAAGAAGAAGAAGAAGAAGAAGAAGAAGAAGAAGAAGAAGAAAAAAGAAGAAGAAGAAGAAGAAGAAAAGAAGAAAGAAGAAGAAGAAGAAGAAGAAGAAGAAGAAGAAGAAGAAGAAGAAGAAGAAGAAGAAGAAGAAGAAGAAGAAGAAGAAGAAGAAGAAGAAGAAGAAGAAGAAGAAGAAGAAGAAGAAGAAGAAGAAGAAGAAGAAGAAGAAAAAAAGAAGAAGAAGAAGAAGAAGAAGAAGAAGAAGAAGAAGAAGAAGAAGAAGAAGAAGAAGAAGAAGAAGAAGAAGAAGAAGAAGAAGACGTAGAATAAGGATATTTATCAACGTGTTATTTTATCTGTCAGATCGGCATCGGTGGCTTTGATGTGAGGTTGTGAGCACTAGTACATAATTCTAACATCAGAGATTTTGGCATTGTTTCCGGAAGTGGGCGTTACCACCCCCATGGCCGCTGTGACGGTCAACGGGTCGGTAGCTGTTTCTATCAAATTTTGGGGGTGATTTGATACTCCGGAAGAGGGCGGTAAAAGTCTCATGTGCAGCTGATGGCATTAAATTTCAAACAAAAAAAAAGACTGGTAGCGTAAGATAGATATAGAGTTTCTCACAGCAGCGTAAAAGAGCGAAAGCGTATCGGAATTTAAAAAACGGGCATTACTAAATGTTGTCATCAGCAAGTCTGCAACAGTCTACCTAAACGAGAGATGTATAGAACCAGTACGTGTCAATTACATTGCTGTTTAGATGGCCACTGATAAGACCACAACCGCCTCATGTTTGCTTTCAAAGTTAGTTGAGAAAGTAGAGAACTGAGCAAATAATTGGGATCTAAAACCTGCACTGACGTTAAAAGTCGATTAACTGCAGGCTTCCTTCGGGGTCGAAGTGCATCTGCTCGATTGGCAAGAAACAACCATCAGCACACAAATAAGCCAATAAAACGGACATCATTATCAATTAGCATATCTTTACAGAACGTCGGTCTCGTCACGGCACTCATGAAAGTATCCCTTTCTCTAGTTAACTCTCCAGCCCCATGTGCTTTCAATGCCAATGCATCTTCAATGTCTCGTATGCATCTTCGCGGTGGTCGATCCCTGCCTCACCTTCCACAAACTGCACCTTCCATCGCCGTCTTTTCCAAGCCACCATGACACTTGATGTGGCCAGAATACTTTAACTTTAGGGACAGGATGCTGTTTATGAGCCAGTTTAATCAAACGGACGCATATGCAAACCTCAAAGGCTGAAAAATAGCACACGCTTACTTATTTCTTTCTGTTTCAGCAATTCTATTTCTATTCCATCTTTTAAAAATTTTTATATTTGATTGTTGTCATAAAATACGACCTTTTCTTGTGTATGTCGATATCACCCTAGAGATTTCGATTTTTTACATTCACTTTTTTTTTAAATTTTCTATGTTTATGTAGCTGCGAAATCTCGCAGCATGGTATCCGCCTCGAGTGCTAGAGTTTCTGGGCTCAATCCACAGTAAGGGCTGGGGTTTTTCACATGAACTTGGACCCCCGCCGGTGCTACAGAGCCTGTACACTGTGCTGGGCGTCTTTGTGCTCAGACTTGAGTTAGAAGAAGAACTTAGCACCTTTGGGATACACCAATGTGCAATGATGTTGATCCGTTGTTCAGAACCTCAATTGTCCAAATGTCTGCACTGTGCTGTAGAACTGATTGCACATTTGACAATTCTCAGAAATGTGGCTTCTCTGTCTAGACGACAATACGCTTCAGTATGTAATAATTCATTTCAAAGACCTTTACCCAGATTAGCAATTACCATCAACTAGAAATCAACACCAACTGAACATTGATTGCCATAACTGTGAGTCCTCTATGGAATTTTAAATATTTTCCATTTGCTGTTGTCGTTATGTTGTTCCTAACTGACCTAGAGAGGATTGGTCGTCTCCGTTCATTAGTAACTTAGCTTTGTTCTCTGAGTTTCTTAGTATCACGTGCTGTATACACGTGGACATATTCTTTGTAGTCTTGCTTTGGCTTGAACTTTAAATTGTATGTCTAACAGAACACTCAAACAGAAAAAAAAAATGCAAATCAAAAGCGAAGAACACCGACAATTTCAGCAAAAGTATTACCACACAATAAACGACTTATAACAAAAAAAACACTAACGGCAGTATGAATAAAAAAAAAAAAAACAGGAATAAGAAGAGCACTGAAAGACTCTTTGCAAGATTTGATAACATTAATGAAGGTTTCAATTTACGCAAAGTCATAATTATAATGTGGTTTTGCCAAGCCAAGCTCATCTTGAATGAAACAACATTACGACTGAAAGGTCCAAGCGGCATAAATGCTTATTTATTAAAAATCGTGTTGGTAATTTATTTCTTTGAACAAGTAACTTCCAATATTGAATTACGTACGACATAAAAGAGTTTAATTGCTTTTTACAGTGACATTATCAAACGGTTTATTCTTTAGACGTGGATCAACTCTAACATTTACTGTTCATTGAAAGAGAAGTCGACTGTTGCTCTTTTCCCTTATCCTCTGTTTTATTATCTCCTCTCAAACCATTCTTCAGGTGAGACTTGATCATTTCTTTTCACAGACATACAGCACAAGCAGCAATTTTATTATTTTTAACAGAATTTCGCTCTTGTCATGATACATCTGAAATTCTCTCCAGCCCTATGTGCTTTCATAGCAATGTATATTTAATGTCTTATATCCATCTTCGCAGAGATTGGCCTTAGCCTCTCTTTAAGCGCACTGCACCTTCCATCATTGTATTTAGTGTTTCCGGCCTCTGTGGGGCTTAAAATGGTCATAGTACTTTCTTCACCTTTAGAGACAGGATGCTGTTTATGAGCCAGTTCTCCTCCATGTTCAGATCATGTAAGACTTCGATATCTTCTCAAATTGTTTTGTATATCCACACCTCTGAGACTTGCGAGTTGCAAATTCATTGCTTAGGTTTCTGCACTATATTGTAGGACTGAGTAAACATACAAAGTAACAATTCTCAGTATGAATATATGGCTTCCCTGTGTGTGTGTTTGTACAAAAGAATTTACTGTAACTATAAATTACCACCAGCTGATACATTGATTACCACAAGTATAAGTCCTGTATGGTTTATAAACTATCTTCCGTCTGCTTTCTTTGTTACGTTGTTCCTAACCAACCACAAGCTAGGAATTGTCGTCTGCATTCATTAGCTTCCTAACTTTGCTCTCTGAGTTTGCTGTATCACTTGCTGCATTCTTGTTGGCGCTTTCTTTGTCGTCTTTCTATAAAGTAAACTTCATATCTAATAAAACACCCACAAAGAAGAACAAGAACAATTGCACAACAAAGAAGAACAACAACGACGATGTCAATAACAGTAAGAGAAATAAATATGGTAGTTTGTAAAATTGTACAGTGACAAACGAGAACACAAATACAGGCATTTATGAAAACATTTAGGTTTTAGTTTTCACGGAGTCAGAATTACAATGTGGTTTTACCAAACCACTCTGACTTTCAGTGACACGACACAACGAAATTGAAAATATCTGAAGGGATTAATCTGTGTTAAGTTATATTTTTTACCATAAGTCATCCCCTTGTGGGATTCAATCTGTCGTTATTTTAAACCCCCACCCTGGCTGTAGTGGCTCCTAAAATAATCTAACGGCTGAACTGGGTTTCTGGGACCTCTTCATGGGTGATCCTCATCCGCATGGTGGCACTTTGTGTAACTGGGCGTTAATCGCTCTGTGTGATGTCCTGGTGGGGTATCAACTTACTTGCTTGTTTAGTTATTACTTTGTGCTGGTAAATTATTTCTTTGAACAACTACGTTCAAATACTGAATTAAAAATGAAACAAAAAGGTTCAGTTTTTTAGGCGATATAATCAAATGGTAAGCATGAATTAGCGAAAAAGCTAAATTTTAGTTTTCATTGAAACAAAAGATAATTCTATGTAAAACTGTCTTATGCTCTATATTATCAATCTTTTCTCACAGCTTTCTTCAGGGAAGACTCACTAGTTTATTTCGCTCATCCTGATTGAGCTGAAAGTGCAGTATGAGTCATGAATAGACGAAGATCACATGTAAAAGCTCGAGAAATACAGGGATATCGCGGCTGGTCTGAGGACAGACGAAGTGTAAACAGTAAAAATCTTCGCCGTCGGGGTAGGCGCAAGAGGTCTTATCTCCACTTCTATGTACAATGTGCTAAAGTAGCTGGGCTTGCGATTAAACGAGTGCAAACGATCACTAAAACAACTGGCGAAGCTGCTGATAGGGCTTCGAGCTGGCTCTGGACACTACGGAACGTCGTGAGGGACGGGCCTCGGTAGGCTGGTCCGGGTGTCTAATTGAACAGGAAGTCTTTTCTCTAAAGTCCATTGTGTCCAAATTGTCTTCTAGTGGCCCTCTGTCAATTGCCAACAACATTTGTCCGATGCACCAACTGTAAGCTTGCCACTTGGTTGTTAAGGTAAGCGGCTGATCTATGAGGCTACCGCCGCAGCTACAATAAATATATATAACTTTGACTACCACAGTTCCCGTTGCATGGTCACCATTTTCGTCTTGTCCCTGTCCAAGAACATCCGGTAATAACTGCAGCCGGAGTAGATCAAAGCCTGAGAGTTATGACTCAGTTTGGCCCACCCTCTGAAACTGTCTAGGAGTTCGTGGGCAGAAACAATTGTTCTCTTGGAATCTGTTGCTGATAACGGGTAGACTTTTGCTGTTCATGCTCCCATGTAGAGCTCTTCTTATTATCGCTCTCTTCACGGCACGCCAGAAATTTTCTCTTTCTCTCGCCAGTTCTCTAACCCCATAAGTTTTCAAAGACACTGCATCTGCAGTCTCTTTCGTCAATCTTCGCAGAGTTCGGCTACTGCATCTTCTCCTGGAAACTTCAGGTTTCATGACAGAAAGCTATTTATGAGACATTTCTCTTCGATGTTCTGATCCTGTAAAACGTCGATGTTTTTCTTCTTCTTGGTCAATGCTACACTAAGAACTGTTCTTAATCATTTTAATTTTATCAGGTTAAGGCTGGGAGAGCAAGCAAGACCTTCTGGTATAAGTGGAACGACAACAAACGTGGATGCCTCAGATAGGGAGCATGTAACAGGACTGCCAAAACTAATTTTCTACAGCTCCTAACTTCGACTCAAGAAGTAGAACAAAAGAGAGCAACAGTGAAGCAGCTAAAAAAAGTACGACAGAGACCTCAAAGCTCACAAAAGGAAGTGAAGATGCCAGGAAAATGTGAGGGTAAAAAAAGATAAGGTGGAGGTTTTCAAGCACTGTGCTGCAGAGGCCAAAAGAGCAAAGTGGGAAACTATTGTGAATGATATGGGAGGCTTTAAAACATTTGGACATGCTATGAGTAGAAAATATCTAACTGGTCAGGTATGGCCACATAAAGGCTTTGAGCGACGCAGACCTAGTAGAGATGACCGACTGCTTTAACCAAAGCATAAAGACAGCATCAGTACTGCAGGACTGGGTGCACAGCTATCTAATTTCATTGCAAAGACCTTTTAAAGATCACTCAAAGACCAGCGGCTTTAGAATCATCACTTTACATATGACATTAGGACAGGTCTTAGAGAAGATATTCGCTGTAAAGCTGCAAGAGGGAAGCTTCTCCTAAGAGGTCTGGGAAGCTAAATGATAGAAAAGAACACATGAGCAAATGCGGTCACTTTTGCTTTTAACGTCTATGAAGAGTTCCAGAACATACAGGAAACTATGGCGGCAGCACTGGATCTCGGGAATGCTTATAACAGAGTAAGATACGACATCTTGATTACTGCACTGAAGGAAGAGGAGGTCAGTCTATGGCTGGTGAATTGGGTTGCAGCTGTCTAGTATTCACGTCGGGTTGCTCTCCGACTGGGCTTATGGACCTCAGAACCATGCAGTTTAGTCCCAGGACTGCCACGTGTATTCGCCATTTCGCCTGTGTTATTTAACGTGTAAATAAGCAAGACTGCAAGCCTAGAAACACCAGGAGTTGAAAGGATACTGACTTTTGCGGATGATATAGTTGCATACAAGCAGAGGGAGAAGAGAGGGAACAAAAGTGACTGAGTGGTGTACATACGTTTATGCTGTCGTCCACCAGGAAAAAGCGTCTGTTTTTTGGTGTTCTCTAGACGACAGGATCGTTAGAGCTGATGTTCCAAGTTTCACGATAGATGGTAGAAATTTCAACAGAGAGAGCAGGCTGAAGTATATGGGAATTACATTTGACAGGAGCATACACTTTAAGGACCAGCTTTCTGCTGGTTAGAGAACACGACACATACACACACACACGCACACGCACACACACACACGCACACAAACACACACACACACGCGCGCACACACACACGCACACACACATCATGATTGTAACTGACTCAGAAAGCATGCTGAGGAAGGTCAGGACAATCATGCTTCGTGCAAAGTGGCATGCGTGTCTCATGAGTACACGGGTGAGGGGTATCGTCTGGATTTTTTCACCTGGTATCGCCGGTGTGTTGGCTGGCTTTGCACAATATTGATGAGGAAAATTGATGAATGATAAGGCAGACGGGGCTGGGGCCCTGTGAGAGAGCGTGTAAAGTTTGGAAGAGCACATGTATCACCAGTTTTGTGAGGCTGATGCAGGAGGGAGTGACGGGAAGTTCTGGTGGATGCTCGAGGCTCTGAGGGAAAGCTAGAGGGGTGTTTAATGAGAATGCTACTGGCACCATCAGTATTGGGACTTTTATCATTTTAATTCAAAAGCGCCAATAATTTCTCTTTACACAGTAAGCATTTATGCCTCACTCCTTTAAGAAGCCACGAGAAGATCCATGATATTTGAATGTGTACTTCCACATGTTATCAGATGATGTGACATCGCTTCCTCGTGCTGTTTAATCAATGCATTGCTAAAGCAATTCGTGTATTTATGTACAAAGATTACGAGAATCAAACATCCAGTTAAGGAAAAAAGGGTAAAAAGGGTAAAAAGGGTAAAGATATTACATGTCAGGATCGTGTTTTGAAGCTAGTCAGTCTATATGTTCTAGCTGTACAAGATCAGCCTGTAATTTGTTTCGTCTACTAAACATTCTATTTTCTATTTTTTGTGGGAGTTTTAAATTGTCAAATTTCTAATTAATTATGTCTTTTACATTGTTTATTGGTGAACGTTTATCCGTGAGATCGCTTTCGTAAGAGTATAGATTGCTAACAACCCTATACCCCTTTCTTCGCTCCCACGTATTTATGTATTATGTGTTTGTATATGTATATAATTGTAACAGCAGGGTTATTTTGACTAAATGGACAGGTTAAAAACTATAATTGTCAGACAGAAGTGGAACCAGCTGAAAACACTCTAAATCACAAGACTCGTGGAAGTATCTGACATGTGGGTCAAAGTGTTGCTTACAAAAACATGTGGTTGTTAGGTTTCCAGATCGGTTATGTTGATAGCTCTCCTGTGATAAATTTAGGCCTTCAGTTTTCTAGCATTATTGTATGTATTTTGTTTATGTGTGAACTGTTATGTCTTATTTTCGGTATATCATCAAGTTTAGCCTTAAGCATTCGGTAGGTTTTATGTTGTTGAGAAAAAATTGACAATTTAGAATACAAATGGTTTGGAACGAAGGCTTCATTACCTTTTGTCAACGATGAGAGTTGAAACAAAAACATCCGTGTTATATATAACGTTACGTTAAGTGTATAGTCGAACAGAGGGACCGTTGGATAGAAGTTATCGTCGATGTCCAGTTCTGGAATATCAGATTTGATGAAGCAGTAGAGGAACTCAGGAAAACTTTCGTACTCGTCTGCTGTAAACGGAAATCCGTCGTCTGCTACTGCGATCATCATTTCGTAAGCTCGCTTGCAAACACCATCCGGTCTCCTGACGGAGAAAATACTGCAGATTTTCGATGAACATACTGTTTCCACATTCACCAAGTTTGTTTCTGTTTCTGTACTTATGGCGCATTCTTTCTCTACAACCACAGCATCCTTTATTTTAGCTACCACGTTCAGAGAACTTCCGGATAAGCTCATAGTCAGGCTGAAATCGAAGTTACTTCGACTGATAAGTGGCGCTAGGACAGATGACATTTGATTTTCCAGAGTTATTCCTCTACACAATAAGCAGTACTTATTTCTGTAAACCACTTCACCTACAGAAACGTAGGATATAAACTGTTGGCACCTGGACACGATACCTGAATCTTTTTGAACCCGGTCATGCAAACAGGTACCAATCGCATTCTGGATACACGGTGCTGCAGTCACATTCGCTCCTAACTCTCTGGGTGGTTGTAAACGTGGGATTTGATACTCTTTCATAACTTCAATAATGTTCACAAAGTTTTCATTTCTGACAAGGTTATTAGCTTGGAAAATTACACTCCATCTGAGAGGACGAGAATTATCCAAGGCTGCACAAGAGAACACGTCCCAGTTTCGGTATACGAATCCAGTAGTGCTGTCTGTGACATACGCGTTGTTGATGGCATCCATTATATTTTTCAGATCAGTTTCATTATTTCCTGTCAGTTTGAATTTTTCAGTAGCACTTTTACCTTTGTGAGTGTCTCGAATTGTCTTTGGGTCACATTCGGTGATCAGGAAAATATTTTCACTCGAGCACTCAACTTTCATGCCAAGCATGTGACCATAGCGAATTTGACTTTCATGGAGAATTTCAGGACAAGCCACAGTCATATCTTCACAACAGTTCTGGTGAATTAAGCACTTTAGATCACAGGAGCAGGAAAATGGCTGAATCTGGCCACATTTGTTGCTACAAGAGGTTTCTTCTTCCTGATTCTCAGGTAGAAATGTTGCTGAATCCATTGTTTCACCTCTAGACACACACATAGATGTGCTCGGAGTAATTTGCATGTTGCTACTATATTGATCTCTCGAATAGATTCTGTGGACGTTGATGATCTGAAAGAGGTTTTAGTGTGTTTTGTTTGGTCAGTAGATGACCACTCTGTGGCGTTTCTAGTTTTGAATATTTCCTGATGTTCCAGACTTCTTTGGTCACCACCGTTTTTTGAATATCTTTGGGAAGCATTGTCTTTGTCTATCTCCGTCTCAAATGACGTGTTCGTATAGTTAGTGAATATTGCCTTAGTAATTTCAGTTACCATCCATTTAGGGATGCAGTTAATGAGTTTGGGAAGCACAAGGGACACACCAGTTATGTGTATGAAACATTTCTTGGCTATGCCGACCAGTGCTGATAGACATGGTATACTAAATGGATGGGACTATCTTGTTGCAAGTGATTCAGAACATTCCCTTGACAGGACTCGTTAATTTGAAGAATGACAGATTTCAGAAGGCAGACTCTGGATGTCTCAAGTTTAAGAGACAATCAAGAGGGTCTGAAGCGTTAAACAGATTAGTCAAAAATGGGTAAAGAGATTGGATGAAAAAGAAATGCTGCACGAAGTGGTAATTATCTTGGAAGATAATGCACGCACTGGCGAAGGGAGGGAGTGTAAGTATGATAAGTGCATAGATATGAACATGGATGGATACGCAAGTATGAGTGCCTGTAGTATGAGTGCATTTATGTATAGGATGGATACATAAGACAGCATGTATGTAGGCGAATGGTAAGTGGTAACCTATGGATAGGACAGTGGGAGTATCGCTGTGCGAAAGGTACAGATGAACTAGTACATGGACATAGAAATGTAATGCTGTATGCATCTATATGTGTGTATGAGTGTGCATATGTATATATATATAGGAGCGTGTATGTTTATATATTTGTGTGTGTATGAATGACAGTGCACTCCAAGAACCCATAAATTGTGTTGTTGCATGGCTGTTGATTAATGAGAACAAATGGAATAAAGTGTGTACGCAGCAAGAACGTCATCAACACCCACCATCCACTAGAACCTCTTAAGACTGTACCGGACAGGTCACATACCAGTATCGGGACATAACTTAAAAAGTGACACGACCAAACGGTATTTCAGACATAGCGACACAAAATAACACATAAGAGATGTGAGAGTGGATGTCCTTTCGTGTGGATGTACACGTTTTTTTTTATGAATGTAAGTACAGGCATTGGTAGACTCATATAAAAGAGTTTGCGTGTGTACGTAATGTCAGTTAGGTATGCATACACGGATAAGTATGAAAGGACGGGCAAACATGTAGTGTTGTCTGCGTGTATGAATACTCGAGTGCATGTACGCATACACCTAGTTGTGTGCGTCCATATAGTCCGGGGATTCATACTCAAAAACCATCCCATTCCTCATTATGCATACAACAACCACATGACCGGTAGGACTCACAACAAGATATGACTGATAGCAAATAGGGAAAACAAGTGACTCGATACTGACAGGACTAGAACACATAACCATACCACCCCATCATTGGGATGATAGCAAATGTTGGTAACGTGATACACATAGTCCCGGCAAAAGGCCACGCTAGAATCCAGCAAGGCGGCAACGACGAGTAATGACAGAATGGTCTCCCGCCCCCTTTTCCCCTCAACCTTTCCTACCTCTTTCAGATGCACTATGAGTTTAACCCCTCAACCCATTCCCACAGTGAGCACTTGAGTTCGTTACCCAACATGCCACAGCAATTCTCATCGCCGAACATTTGTATCTCAAAGCGTGAGCTGGATGCTCCGGGTATATGGTATTTACGTACACCGGAGCTTAGCTGTCAACCCAAACCGACACAACCCGATCACACACTAACAAATGACGATTGTACCCGCATAGGGCTCCACACAAACTTTCACACACATATCCATGACATGATTAACCTGTTCTTATTACAGGAAGATAACTGTAAGACTATTATATTCACACGCGGAAAATTTTCACATTTCGGAACTATCCAAAATCAAAAACTGTTTTCAGTACTTTTTGGCCAAATAAAACACTCCAAATTTTAAAACTATAAATGGTTGTCCAAAGGACGTTGTGTGGAAAAGCTCGCTATCCTAAGAGATACGCCTGGCCAAATCAGAGAGAGATTACACCAAGAGGAGACACCAGATAAGAAGAGGAAAGAAACGAACAGCTAACAACAGGGTGCAGGACGAGCGGTCAGAACCGGATGGAAGCATCAAGCACAGAAATGGAGCAATACTAGAATTTAGCCACAAAAGTGACACACATAACCCAGACCACAAATATAGGCGGAGACTGTTAGCGGACTCGGCTAGCTAGCAGCAGTCTGAAAGTGGTCGACCTTATTTTTTTTTTCTCAAAAGGACTTGGACTTGGAAGCACTGGCGATAGGACGTGCAGACTCTGAGGTTCAACAGCTGATAGAGAAAACACTCGGCCAAGAGATGTGACTATGTACATTCTCTGGTCAGGGGCCTGGACATAAAGGGTTAATGTTGCATGATTGCGAAAGATTTTGAGAAGGAAGAAGGTGGGGAGGGAAGGGGGAGGGGTTGAAAGATTGAGAAGAGCTTGACATACGTCATTACCACATCCAGCATTACCATCTCGGTTAAGGCGGTCACTGCAGTGTTCCGATGTGTGAAGACAATTTCAAGCACCCATCATATCATAGCATTAGATTTGCGAAGCATGTCCAGGGGGGTTAGAATGAAATCGCTCGCATTCTTCTTCTTCATTTTTCATGTTCACCAGCTGTAAACCCCAGCGGGAAGTTCTGGTTGTTTCTTCATATTTCATGTTCACCAGCTGTAAACTCTAGCGGGACGTTCTGATTGTTTCTTCTTCATTTTTCATGTTCACCGGCTGTAAACTCTAGCGGGAAGTTCTGGTTGTTTCTTCTTCTTTCTGTTCACCGACTTTAAACTCTATTAGAAAGCTCTGGTTGTTCGTCCACCTCTAGACTTTAGTCTAGCTCCAAAACCTGGAAGACGAGTAGTCAACCAGACGAAAACCCGGTACCATCTGTTTGAAAGGTCTTGAAGAGAGACGAAACTTTACACTAATAATGATGGCAACACATTTTGCATATACCACAAGGAAAAACTGAATCATCAAGCAGATATTGAAATGCGAAAAAACTGGATTGGGGACATAGTGACGCGAAAAAGGAAACCGTAAGACGAACGTTGCTGAGAAAGACCAAAGGTGTTGAACTAGATTCCATCCGCGATATCAAAAGGGCTGCACATGCTATCACTGAATGGAGGACGAAGTATAAGACCTTCGAATCATATAACGGCATATTATGAGAATGATGATGATGATTGGATTATGTGGCGATACAAACCTGCTGGATAAAAACACTATTTTAAATAAGACTGGTCTCTCGTCTAGCAAAGACCAAAGTATCACATCTAGCATAAAAAAGAAAAACCGCCCACACTCGCTGGCTTTATACAAAAACTGTTGCACAGACAGATCGTAATAATGTTTAATTTTCAAAAATGCCCGCCACGTTCTGGACTTGGCTTGTGCTGAGGAGAATGGGTGTGGTTCAGGGAGGGACCTGGCTGGTGAGAGATGTATGAAAACTGCGAGCTGGGTGTTTTCTACAGCAATGTACCGGAATTATCACTATCAGCATGGTCTATGTTGTTGTAGCCAAGAGTTTCACATCATAATTTTATGGCCTGCATTGCACTATTACTGCTGACTGACTTTTTACCCCACCAGGACATTACACAAGCGTTAAACACCCGATGACACAAAGTGCCACCATGTGGATGAGGATCGCCGTGGAGAGGTCCCATAAACCGCGTTCAGACAATTGACCATATTTATAGCCTGCCTTTATTGCGGCCCCCGGCAAAAGCCTGGGTGGTTCTTCAAATAACAAAAAAATTTCATCCTAAAAAGGACGAAACACCTATTGTTAGGTGAGCTTATTACTGCGTTTAGAAATGTCTTTATATAACAGGGGTTTTTACCCTTTTTTTCAAATGGCGCCCACATTACATATACGACAAAACAGCCTTCCCTACTTCCTCCCTCCAACCCACCACCCCCCCTCCTCCCCCCCCCCCCCCACTAAAGAAAAAATTCAAAAGAGTAGAACAAAAGACAAATGCCAAACACTGTTAACAAAAACTTGGAGAGAACAAAACGCACACAAATAAAAGTGTTAAATAATATAAAAGAAATCTGTATTTCAAAGCATGTGGTGTCCTGTTAGAATTGTTTAAATATAGGTACAAACTGCGCATAAAAATAAACATTTACATGCATTTCTATTCCTAACAAAAGTTAGCAGAATATATCATCACAAGTACAAATTCAGTTTATTTTTCAATTGATTGGGGCTTTCCTCGAAAAATCCTTGCCCACTCGGAATTCCCGCCCCTCCCCATTTTTACACCCCCACCTCTACCCCGCCTTCAGTTGAAGGCCACTGTCCAATAATAAGACATAAACCTGGCTGTCATTTTTCGTACGTACAACACACACACACACACACACACACACACACACACACACTCACACACACCCATTTATATTTATGACCATCTCTTATCTGTCTTTTTAAAGTGTTAAAATATGTCATTTCTTCCTTTTCTTCTTCTTTTTTTTTTTTCTTCTTCATTTTCTTCTTCTTTGTCTTCACTTTCTTCTTCTTCTTCCTCCTCCTCCTCTTCCTCTTCTTCTTCTTTCTCTTCTTCTTCTTCTTCTTTCTCTTCTTCTTCTTCTTGTTTTTCTTCTTCTTCTTCTCCTTCTCCTTCTTTTCGGCTGGTTTACAGAGATGAATGACGTAATCAACCCAGAAAAGGCAGCAGTCCGTTGGTGTTCTTTGGACAACAGGAATGTTATAGCTGATGTTTCTAGGCTTACCATAAACGGCAGGGACATCAGAAGAGACATCAGAATGCGGTATCTGGGAATCATCTTTGACAGAGGTTTTTCTTTCAAGGATCATATAGAGGGTGTTGTGACAAGGGCTCAGAAAGTTTTAAATGCATTGAAGATTATGGCAGCGATTGACATGGAGCAGAGAATGCTGTTTACACTTTATCAGCACTTAACAATGTCAGTGACTGATTATGGATTGGGGTTACTCGCTGTCTCGAAGAGTCAGCTAGAGAAATTGGAGCGCATACAGAATGAAGCTATGCGGCTGATCGTTGCATGTACAGAGACATCCTGATTATGTGCATGCGATACATCCTTGCATTGCCGACTATTGAAGATACACTAATGGTGCTGGAGGCCAAGTCATACCTCAGATTAGCTGCAGACACGGAACACCCTTTGTATAAAGCTTTGGCTGAAGGTAAGGGTCAGAGGCTGAACAGGGGGAAATCATGAATCGCTCAAGCAGAAGACACAATAAGACAAGTATGCATGCTGGAAAACATAGAGCGAGAAGAGGAGTGGGTCAGAGTAAGTAAAAGGTAAAATAAAGATCTATTTTCACGGATCGGGCAGATGGGAAGAGCACCCATATCTTTACAGACCAATCGGCACTCGGTGGGTAATGTGGTCAGTATTACGCCGGCCGTCTTTACTTCCCTAGGATAGCCATCCTGGTACTCAGTTTAGGCTGGGTCGATCTGCGACGCCCCATACCATGATAAAAATCCACGCAGCAGTGGGTTTCGATCGCGATACGTTGGATTACGAATCGGACTCGCAACGCCTAAGCCATGGACGCCGCAGTGGGTCAGAGTACCAGCAGAAAAGTCTGATCTGTGTCAGGTTATGATCACATTCAGCAGGTTGTGCATAGAGTGGCTATCGGGTGCTACGGAGGTGGAAGCCCAACATCTGATTCACGACAAATCATGCCTAAGTGATCTGATCATCTATATAGAAGGTTCTTTGTTGAGAGGAAAGAGAGGTGCCTGCGGTTTTTTGTAGCAAAAGCCAGTGGACAATTTGTAGTGCAAGGCAGCATATCATATGACACCACAACATCTAGCATGAGAATGGAGGTGGAGGCGGTAACTGAAGCTCTCTGGTGGCTAGAGAACAAAATGCATACACATGTCATAATTGTAACAGACTCTCAAAGCATGATGGGAAAGGTGAAGACAAGGATGCTTCGAGCAGAGTGGCAAGCTTCGCTGGCTTTACGGGAAATGTCACGGATAGTGAGCATACTTCATGTAGTGCAGGTCTGAGGAAAATAATCGCCGATGTATTCAATTTATTTCACGTCACAGAATTACAAAGCATTTGGCATTATGTAACTTAATAATTAATACAATTAGATTTTGGTTCACAATGTCAAAGTTGCCTTCCTTTGATCATTTAAGTCGTGCTTTTAAATAATGTCATCAACATCCAACATTGAATTTTATAAAGGTATGTCAGTAACTTTGCCTTTTGACGTGACCTTTGGAAATATATTGCGTAACTGAAAAAAAGACAGTCGTTTAACGCAAAATGTATTAAAACAAATGATAACGCCGTGAAGACTTTAATATCGTCTCTTTTGTTATCTTCAGTTTCATTGGCATTCAGTAAAGACTGAGGATATTTTATTTCAGTTTTTTTTTCTTTAATTTTTAATATAGGCCAGTGAAGAAGTGTAGACGTGGAACGAAATGGAAAGAAACTAAATGCATTTAAAAAAAAAATTCTGACGTTGGTGAAAATTAAATGAGACGAGTTCAAGGGAGAGAAATAAGAGAAATATTTCGACAGCTGCAGGACAAAGTTAATGATATATTAGGCAATTCGCGAGAAAAAATAAACAGAGCATTATTAAACAGGAATCCCCGTGTAGGTTCCAGGGCCCTATTATGGGAAAAACCAGAAATAAAACCACTGCCTACCCAAAAGCATGAAAAGCATGTCGTAAGAGTCGACTTATTGGGAGCTTCCTTCAAAGTCGGAGTGCATCTACGAGAGAGGCAAGGAACAGACAGTCTGCACGCAAATAAGATCTGTCAAACCGATGCACACGCAACCCTCTGGTTCTGAAACAGGACTGCAGTCCAGAAGTGGACTATCAACCAGAACTTAGCGTCGGAGTTTACAGCTGGTGAACGTGAAGAAGAAGAAGAAGAAGAATTAAAAAGTCACTATATTTTTGAATGTTTTTAGTGTACTGAACTTTAACTGCCTGTATGGCACTATCATTTTGTCAGTTCTTTCACAATTAGCTGTTATTTTAACCCCTTCTTTCCATACAAGCTGATCATTAAACAGAAAAAGTACACACTGGTGTCTAGTTTAATACAACATAGAACCATGCTGTAGTTAAAGTACCAGTTAAAATTCCAAGGGGTAAACGGCGTTTAAAACCACGTGATCTCACACTTTAACAAATAAATGAAAAACATCTGAACAAAACAACAAGAATTTGTGCATGTGATCTGTCGTGAAGTGGCCTCATTTAACCAATCTTAGGTATCTGTTGTGAAGGAGCCTCATTTAACCAGTCTTACGTATCTGTCATGAAGTGGCCTCATTTACCCAATCTTACTTATCTGTCATGAAGGAGCCTCATTTAACCAATCTTACGTATCTGTCGTGAAGTAGCCTCATTTAACCAATCTTTAAAAAAAAAAAAAACTTTCAGAAGATTCATTTACCATAGTAAAATATGACTTTGTGCTTACGTGTGGGGTTTGTGGATCAACCATTCCATGGTAAGGTTGGAAAAATTTGGACATCATTCATTACCGACACATTAACCTAGCCACATATTTGTACGGAAATCATCTAGATTTAAAAGTAAGAATGATTGCACACACACACAAAAATTAACTTAGATCGTAAAAAGTTATCAAGAAAGATTTAAGAATAGTATTCTGTAAATAGGGAGATCAAATTCTTGAGTTGTTGCATCAGCTTTAGAAAATAAAAAAACATTTTTTACAAACAAGGTCAAAGCAAACAAAGAGATAGTGAACGGTTCAAAGAGATTTTAAAGAAGCATAGATTTAAAGTGACACGTAGATATTGATAATAAAAATATATCTTTAGTTTGTCGTATGTAATTGCTATTAATGGATATTAAAAGTCATTTAAGTATTAGTGGTTAAAGACGCAGAAGCCAGACAAATAATTTTTGTCTAATAGTCGAAGCACTCCTTACAGATGTAGAGTTCCCCGTGTGGGTTTCCGAGGCCCTTTTATAGGGAATGCAATAAGAGACCCACCGCCTACCTAAAAGCATGTCGTAAGAATCGACTAATGGGGTGCATCCTTCGAAGTCGGTGTGTATCTGCCTGAAGGCGAGGAACCAGCAGTCTGCATACAAATGAGTCAGATCTGTAAAACGAATGCACACGCAACACTCAGGTTCTGGAACAGGACTGCAGTCCAAAAGTGGATGAACAACCAGAACTTTACAGCTGGTGAACTCGAAGAAGATGAAGAAAAAGTCTGAAGTAAACTAACCAAGTATTAATTAATCACTTACCCTAGAGAGTAAGATTCTATAGATACTGTTTTGGAATTGATATATATATTGACCACGTATTAAGAAGAGAGACATTGGAGAACATCGTGACAACTGGAAAGATCAGCGGAAAAAGGGGGTAGAGGCAGACCAAGAGAGATGATGCTGGATGGGCTAAAACGATGGCATGGAGGGAAATCATCAAGAGAGCTGTTCCAGGCAACCAGGAATCGTGATCTGTGGAGAAGCATGAGTGCCTACGCCAGTTGACAGGGCACATTTTGATGATGATGATGATATATATATATATAGGGTGGCGCGGTGATTTATGTCACAGGCGTGAGGGGAAGTTAAGTCCAACATGATGTGTATAAGGAGATACTCCGTACGTCACTCGGGCGCCAGTCCTTCACTATCCTGGTTGTACGGAACCTCACGCAAGACCCCTACAGCACGTCCTCGTCGTGCGCCACGGATAATGTCTCAAATGAGCATTAACAGAGCTGTCAGGGGATCTCGGAGTTTGGCGGCCCCCAGAGGTGATGTGTCTTGTGGCTCTCATCAGCCCGCCCCCCAAACGCTTGGGTGAAAAATGTATCAAAACTCATTAGGAACATGAGTAGGGTTGACAAACATACAGCTAAAAATTACAACCTTTGGTTAAAAGACTGCTGAGTAAAAGAGATCATTGCTCACTGCACATCCTCTGTTAATTCTCAGTGTCGTCGTCACCGCGCTGAGGTACAACCACAACAGCAACCTTCCATAGGCTGGCCATCCTTGTACATCCTCGGTTGGCCCTCAGTGTCGTCGTCACCGCGCTGAGGTGCACCACAACAACAACCATCCATAGGCTGGCCATTCACGTACATCCTCGGTTAACCCTCAGTGTCGTCGTCACCGAGCTGGGGTACACCACAACAGCAACCATCCATCGGATGGCTAAGCCTAAATGTCCGACAAAACTAGATCATATGGATCAAAATCTGACCATCAAAATTTGCACTGAACTGAAAAAGACCGAATATCCACACCCAAAGACCCCACTCGCCCGAGTGTTGGGACAAAACTGATAACGATGCGCCTGATTCAGGATGTGAAATTCTGTCAGGCTAATGCACCTATCTGTGTGGTCACAAAAGTCCAAAACCCACGGGCTGCTCCCCGCTGACTTCCAGAGGGCGCAGCCCCTGTCGAGTGGGAGGCCTGATACGGTTGTGAGGTTAAGCAGGCATGTGCAGGACGTGACGATTCCTTGGGTGAGCCCAGAATCAGAGCAATATGTGCCGGCTCTGCATGCATGGAAGCCTCCTTGGATGGCAGGGAATGCCCATGATCTGCCCCTGCCTTCCCTTGAGGGCCAACTGTTCCACAGGGGGCTGCCCCAAAGGGGTACTCTGGGGGCAATACCTGCGGCGAAGGAGACAAAATGGACACCACACAAATTAGGCAATGTCTCGACCCACACAAAACAATGGCCACAGTCACCCTAGAAATAGGCCTGACGTCTTCCTTCGAAGTCGGCGTACAGCTGCCCAAGAGGCAAGGAAATGAAAAACGGTTGTACACGCAAAAATCAGGTCCAAGTGAAAGCCAAAAATCCAAGCGGACGATTAACCGGGACCTTTCACTGGAATTCATAGCCGGTGATCGATAATAATAATAATATATATATAGGGAATTCAATTTCATTTTGGTTTGATTTTGTTTGATGTTGGTGAGAACATCTGAAGTTTGAATTATTTTTGTTTTGTGTCAGAACTTGTTTGATTCTTGCATTTTGCGTAAGAGCACTTTTAGTTTCGTTTTAAATTGCTAACATTAATTTTCTGTTTTGCTCAGGTGTTGAGAATATTTTAATTAAAAAATTATCTTGTGATAAATGTGTTATAATGGGAGTATTTAATAGTAACTAAAACATTGTTTGGTGAAAATAAGAAACATTTAATGTTTTCTCAGTCTTAGAATTAGAAGCAAAAAATTATGACTCTAAATAATTGATTTTAGTTAACTATATGTAAAACACGGGCAGGATGGTTGGGACTTATATGCTATTGGTCTGTTTCAGTATATTTGGCAGCTTATATTAAATACGTGTGTAATCTAAACAGGGATACGTGTATTGGGGATGGAGAAGGGTAACAGTAATATTGGGATCAGAAGTTTTGTAGTTATTTTCAGAATGTAACTTATAAATACAAATATTATGTTAAATATAGATACATATGGTAATGAATCTTTTTGCTTTAAAACTCTTATATTAAACATGGGTGCTCTTTGAATAATTGATCTGAGCTTCCACCCAGAAACCTTTGAAGTTAGTCTGATGAACAGACACACACCAGTTTGTTTCGTTTCTCAGAGAAGTAAGCTGTCTTGTTGAGACCTTTAAGGATGCTATTCGCAAAGCCTGGAGTATATATATATATATATATATATATATATATATATATATATATATATATATATATATATATATATATATATATATATATATATATATATATATATATATATATATATATATTAGGGCTGTACCGAATAGTGATTTTCACTATTCGGCCGAATACGAATAGTGGGACCAACTATTCGGCCGAATACGAATAGTGTATCATCATCATCGAGTGCCTTGCCGACTGGTGTTGGCGATTTTGCCTCGCCACAATCTGCTATCTCCTGCAGCATGTATCAGTTCGTGTGCTGACACACCTCCATGACATGCAACAAGACTGTCAAGAATCTTCTCTCGTTGTCTTTTTCTATCCCTCCTTCCACAAATTTTTCCAGTGGTCACCACATGTTCAATTTTCACTCTTCTTATAAGATGGCCGAAAAATGATGACTGTCTCCTTCTGATGTCTGCGATTAGTTGTCTTCGGGCTCCCGCCTCTTTTAAAACCTCTTGGTTGCTTTTTTTAGGCTGTCCAAGGTATTTTAAGCATTGTTCTGTAAAACCACATCTCTGAGGCCTCAAAAAATTTTTTGGCCTGCCTACCGACTGTCCAGGACTCATAGACATATGTTACAACTGGATGTATGTAGCAAGCAAGACAAAGAAATATTGCATAAGATGTTCTTTTTTTTTTTTTTTTTTTTTTTTTTTTAAATACAGTTTTTGTCTGTCATATTTTGTTTTTTATTTTAGTAATACATCTTTCATCTGATTTTATCCATGTGCCAAATTCGCATTGAAATCATCGTTCGTTCAGGCGTTCGTTCGATGTAATTTAAATGCACCTCCATATTCTCGTTCGCAATATCTTCAATTTGATTTGGGAAAAGACACCCCGAAAGAACGAAAAAATGCATGCTCTATCTTTCTCTCTCGCTCTCTCTCTCTCTCTCTCTCTCTCTCTCTCTCTCTCTCTCTCTCTCTCTCTCTCTCTCTCTCTCTCTCTCTCTCTCACGCAGATACACTTTCAAGTTTCTTCATGCCTTCTTTAACACAACAGTAGCGTTGCCTAAATCTGTCCTAGCGGGAAAAACTGCGACCCGGTTGCGTGGTAACAGCTGACTCCGAGGCATTACAGCAGAGGTTCTAAAACTGGGTGCGTATGCCAGGGGTGCCGCGGCTAAAGTCAAGAAAATTCGGCTATAAATTGTGACATTATTAATGAGAGAGTTATTTCAGTCCATCGCAGTGTATGCAGAAATCACTATACGTATTCGGCCCGACCGCCACTATTCGGCCGAATACCGAATAGCTATTAGGTCCACTAGTCGGCTCTGTGGCTAAGTCGATGCGAACGCTTCGCTTCGTAATGCCGGGATGCCAGGTTCGATCCCAGCTGCGGGCAATGCGTCTTGCGTTGGTTTCGACAGTGGTATCAAGAAAGCCGACCGTCCAGCAAGCAATGGCAAACTACTGGATGTAAATTGCCTAGAGAAACCACACAACAGCCAAGGGCTGTTAGGGTTGGTTCTGCAACGTCCTGTAAAGGATACGCAACTAACAATTAGGTCCACTATTCGGCCCTGAAGCGAATGCGAAGCAAATATTCGGTACAGCCCTAATATATATATATATATATATTTGTTTCAATGCATGACGAGTTAATACTGAGTTTTAATGAGAAGGTTGATACAGAGAAGGAGGATGTAGTGAATGATGGTAATGAGGAGGAGGATGCAGTGAATGATGGTAATGAGGAGGAGGATGTAGTGAATGATGGTAATGAGGTGGAGGATGCAGTGAATGATGGTAATGAGAAGGAGGATGGGAACGTTTGAGGGGTTGAGGGTGAGAAGGCTGAGGAGAATTATGAATATGTAGAGGACAGGTGGATCGGGAGAATAGTAAGGAGGTTGATAAAGAGATTGATATGGAAGTTGATGAGGAAGTTAAAAAGCAGGTTGATAAGGAGATTGATAAGGAGGTTGAAAAAGAGATTAATAAGGAGGTTGATAAGGAGATTGATAAGGAGGTTGAAAAGGAGAAAATTGTGATTACAACGATGATGATCATAATAACGTAGCCCATGCCGATAAATATACCTCCGCTACTTTGCTGCAACAAAATCCAGCCCGCTGTTTCCTCACACCTGTCACGAGCCAGATCTCTCCCTGAACCACACCCAATGCCCACAGCCAAGGTCCGGACCTGGGCGAGGCGGGCATGGAAGTGAAACATTACTACTGTTTGTCTGATCAATTGAGTATTTATACGACCAATCAAACATTTCAGGGCGGTTTA
>CAJHNH020008525.1:302771-317771 GCA_905116865.2 Candidula unifasciata | reverse complement strand
CTCAATGCTGACCTCACCAAAGCTCATTCCTGACCCTACCAAAGCTAATTCCTGACCCCACCAAAGCTCACTCCTGACCCCACAAAAGCTCATTCCTGACCCCACCAAAGCTCATTCCTGACCCCACCAAAGCTCATTCCTGACCCCACCAAAGCTCAATGCTGACCCCACCAAAGCTCAATGCTGTCCATCACCAAAGCTCATTGCTGACCCCCACCAAAGGTCATTCCTGACCCCACCAAAGCTCAAGGCTGACCCCACCAAAGCTCAATGCTGACCCCCACCAAAGCTCATTCCTGACCCCCACCAGAGCTCATTGCTGACCCCACCAAAGTTCAATGCTGACCACACCAAAGCTCAATGCTGACCACACCAAAGCTCATTGCTGACCCCACCAAAGCTCAATGCTGACCCCCACCAAAGCTCAATGCTGACCCCACCAAAGCTCAATGCTGACCCCACCAAAGCTCAATGCTGACCCCCACCAAAGCTCCATCCATCGTGGATGCAATTAAGAGGAGATGATTTATGCTGACGCCTGTACACCTTGATTCTACGATCACGACTTTCCACGATGAACACGCTCGCGACTGCCATTGTCGTCGAGACCACCTGCGAAGCAAATTTGCCCATTGAAGTCTTTTACGTGGTCTGGCTGATGTCAAGGGCGTCGGACTGGCCAGAGTGGCCGTCCGTTTGTGTTATCCAGTAGGGGTCAACACAGTGTTCAGAGATATACGATATGCTATTTCTTCTCAACTTGACGATGCTCTTATTTCAGTGCATGTTTGACGATTCTCTCTTTGTGTTTCAGAATTTTCTGTACAAAAGCTAAATATTTTACAGGGGTGGAAGCTGGCTCCGAGGTAGAGTGGTTGGAGCCTCTAGACCAGGTCTTCACGTAGTCTGACTGACTTTCTACCCCACTAGGACATCACACAAGCGACAAACACCCGATGACACGAGGTGCCACCATGAGGATCACGTGGAGAGGTCCCAGAAACCGCACTCAGGCAATTAGCCATATTTATGGCCTGTCTATATTGCGGCCCCTGGCAAAAGCCAGGGTGGGGCTTCAAATAACAAAAAATTTCGTTCTAAAAAGGACAAAACTGGGTAGTATTCACATAGCGCTTTCGCCAACTTAGCGTAGTGACTCGGGTTGTGAATCTGGCTTCCAATTTGGCACGCTGGCTGTCCTTCGGATCTGACCCATAAATCTACCACCACTACCGACGATCCTTACAATCCAAGTTTCAAGGGAGATAATAGCGAAATGTAAATACAAAATAAAAAATAAAAACTAACGTAAAAGATGTAATAAAAATATTAGTAAATAGTAATCAAAAGGGATCTTGTCTTCTCTCGTCTTGTCTTGTCCACAATTGCCTCACAGCGTAGTGGGGAGTCGCAGTTTTCTATCCTGGGCCAGGTATCAAAGGGATATAACCAAATATATATCTAAAAAGTGAAAGTTTACTTTTAATGACTGTTCCAATAAAAGTATTTAAAAAAAAGTAATACACATAAACTAGGCTGCCAATGTGACTGTTGAATTAAAAGGTCAACTTTCTCGCCTTTAGCCCTTTCACGTGTTAGGGCCACACCAGACACTCCTTTCAAATGTTGCCATAGCGGCTGAAAGGGTTTTTGGGAATTCTCCATCGGTGATCCTTATCCACATGGTGGCACTTTTGGTGGCACTTTCTGTCACAGGGTGTTTATCGTAAGTGTGATGTCCTGGTGGGGTACAATAAGCATGAAAGTACCAACCTTTAGTCCTGTTAAGCTTCTTCTTCTTCTTCGCATTCACCAGCTGTACACTCTGGTGGAAAGTTCTAGTTGTTCGTCCACTTCTGAACTGCAGTCCTGCTCCAGAACCTGAGTGTTGCGTATGCATGAGTTTTAAAGATCTGATTCACTTGAGTGAAAAGTGTTGGTTCCTTACCTCTCAGGCAGATGCACTCCGACTTCAAAGGAAGCTCCCTAATTAGTCGACTCTTACGACATGCTTTTGGGTAGAAGAGGGTCAATTCTTGTTTTTCCCACGATCGGGCCCAGGAACCAACAAGGGGATCCTGTTAAGCAATTCAAGTCGTCCTCTTGTGGAATGAAATTTTTCGTTATTTGAAGAACCACGCTGGCTTTTGCCGAGGGCACTAAATATAGGTCGGCCACAGTGGCCCACATACGCTTTGTGTTACCGGGTGTTAACCGCTTTGGTGATGACGTTGTTTTAACAGTATTGTAATGGTCCGTTTACTGATTATTTGCAAATCCTCTCATGGCTGGGAAATGAGACCAACTAAGCTTAAATGATGTGCTTGAATTCGGATAGATGGCACAGAGTACGAAGTTTAATTTATGCATGAACAGATCGAGAAGTCTAAGGCAATAGTGCAAATTGGATGAAGCGTGCCAGATGAGACAAACATGAAAATTGGAACTTTCGAGAGCAAGAGAGGTGAAATAAATTCGCCACCGCCATCGCCATGGATTATGTCTTCAATTTCTCCATATAGTATAATATAAAACCAACGTTTGGAAAGAGGGAAAAAGTACCACAAATGTCACTTATAACTTCACTGAGGTGCTTGATCCTTTCTCAGGAAACATCATTTTCTGAATGTGGACTGGTGGCAAACGAAATGAATGAAAGGAAACTGACGACAGACATAACCGTCTGAATGCATGGGCCCACTGAGCACTTGACCGGGGAAACTCAACCTGCGTAGGGGCTCTAAACTGATTGGGATATGTGAAGAGAAGTAGAAGAGGCAGGGAAATACCAAGAGAAATGATGGTGAATGGCTAGAGGCAGTGACATGGAGGAATATCATCAGTGGAATTGATCTAGAGCACCAAAGACCGAGATCTGTGGAGATGCATGAACGTCTACGCCAGCAGACAAGGATGACGATGATGTAACCCACACCCACTGGAGTCGGTCGAAAGTTTATTGCAGTTCCAAAAACAAGGGCAGTTCAGTCTCGTTACCTAGTCGTCGTGATACTGGCTGACACAACGTATGGCAGAAAACATCATTCGTCGAGCATACGAGCATTTACCTTTCAGTCCAGGCTTCTCGTTTTAACTAACATGCATGGAATCTTCCGTAATGTAAATCTGGTATCCGCTCGTCTCTCTTCGTGGACTCAAAACTAGTTATCCACTTGTTTTTACGACGCAGACGACATTTATTCCAAAGAAAATTCTTCTGCTCAGCACATCTGACTGCTTCCATTCCTTTAAAAAAAAATGCTGTTATCTAATTTGCCCTTGGAAAATGTTGTCTCCTTTGCACGGAGCTTGGGCTGTTACCACTGCCCCCGTTTATTTGGTGTAGCCCGTTTTCTCACTGGCATGTGACTCTGGTGCGTCATAAAGGGTTCCCTCATTATATTCTGGAGGCACGTCTGGGATAAGAACCCCGGACCTTTCACATGGAATTATAACACAATTATAACCCCTTTGCCCCACGCTATGCAGAATTTCCGTGTTATAGAGCGATCGACAGAGATAGGTTCTGTGTTGCTTGTTTTGTGGGTAGCTGGTTAGGTCTTCTTCTTCTTCTTCTTCTTCACTTCCTCTTTTACCGCTGTGGGTGTCGAGGGAGATATAAGGTTCTGTTTCTGGCTTTTCTGGCCGCCTCGACCATAGGCACATCGTACTGTTGTAGAGCTTCTCTGATATTTATCCTTCCATCTTGTTCTTGGTCTACCTCTTGCTCTACGACCTTCTTCTCTTTCCATGTATGCTTTGTATGGTATGGTGTCACAAGGCATTCTCTCTAAGTGGGCAAACCATTTCACTTGCTGTCTTTGTATGTAATTTAGAATTGGTTCTGTGCCGACTTTTTCTCTTATGATCTCATTCCTGATCTTATCTCTTATGGACACTCCTACTGCTCTTCTCAGACATCTTATTTCCATGGTTACTAATTTTCTTTTATGGTTTGTTGTGAGTGACCATGTCTGGCACTGGTAGCACAGAGTTGGAACAAATATGCTTTGAATAAGATGTCTCATTGTGCTGAATGGGATTGTCTTATGCTGTAAGAGGGGGGCTAGCTGTCCCAATATTTGGTTTGCTTTACTGCATCTAATGTTAATTTGTTTATCCAATTTACCATCTTCGGTAAATGTAGTTCCCAGATATTTAAACTCAGAAGCCTGTTTAATGCCATTGTTCTCTATTGCTGTGTTTAGATCTTTCTTCTTTTTTTCTATTGAGATTACTTCTACTACTTACTAGTAGTAGCAGTAGTAGTAGTAGTAGTAGTAGTAGTAGTAGTAGTAGTAGTAGTAGTAGTAGTAGTAGTAGTAGTAGTAGTAGTAGTAGTAGTAGTAGTAGTAGTAGTAGTAGTAGTAGTAGTAGTAGTAGTAGTAGTAGTAGTAGTAGTAGTAGTAGTAGTAGTAGTAGTAGTAGTAGTAGTAGTAGTAGTAGTAGTAGTAGTAGTAGTAGTAGTAGTAGTAGTAGTAGTAGTAGTAGTAGTAGTAGTAGTAGTAGTAGTAAGAGTAGTATAAAGAAGATAAAAAAGAAGAAGAAGATGAAGAGGAAGGAGAAGAAGAAGAAGAAGAAGAAGAAGAAGAAGAAGAAGAAGAAGAAGAAGAAGAAGAAGAAGAAGAAGAAGAAGAAGAAGAAGAAGAAGAAGAAGAAGAAGAAGAAGAAGAAGAAGAAGAAGAAGAAGAAGAAGAAGAAGAAGAAGAAGAAGAAGAAGAAGAAGAAGAAGAAGAAGAAGAAGAAGAAGAAGAAGAAGAAGAAGAAGAAGAAGAAGAAGAAGAAGAAGAAGAAGAAGAAGAAGAAGAAGAAGAAGAAGAAGAAGAAGAAGAAGAAGAAGAAGAAGAAGAAGAAGAAGAAGAAGAGAAGGGAGAAGAATGTTTTACAGAGTCTTCACTTTGAAATTAATCTGAGCACTGTGGTTAAACGGGCTTCATTATTTTCTGCGGCGTCTGTGGCTAAGGCGTTGCGAGTCCGACTCGTAATTCCAACGTACCGCGATCGAAACCCACTGCTGGCTGCGTGGATTTTTATCATGGTATGGGGCGTGGCAGGTCGACCCAGCCTAATATGGGTACCAGGATAGGCTGTCCAGGGAAAGTAAAGACAGCCGGCGTAATGCTGACCACATTACCCACCGAGTGCTGATGGTCTGTAAAAATATGGGCGCCCTTCCCGTATGCCCGATACGCCTAAGGCGTGGAAAGTGATCAATTTTTTTTTTGTAATTTTCTGGCACTACGCAGAACTGATGTCTTTCTTTTAATAGATTATTATATGCGCGTGTGAGTGTGTTTATGTGTGTGTGTGTGTGTGGGTGAAATAAAGAGGTAGACTTATGAGAATGTCTTTTAGAATAATAATATTTCGGTGTGCGTAGGTGTGGCTATCGCACCTGACTGAGCGAAGTAGCCAGAAGTAGACATGAAATAAATAAAATGCAAATGAGCTATATTATTTTTTTATTTTTTTACAAAGAACAGTATAAATATGAGAGAAACATAACCTAAACAGCTACTCTAGGAGGGAGGCTCTGATAGGCGCACATACATTGCACTAATCTTCTTTGGTCCAAACATGCTCGTGTTACTTTTCCTCTAAAGTAAACAAAGCATGACGAGATATTAATAAGATTTATGGATACCACATTCACTCTACAACACTGGCTAAGATTAACGATATTTAGAGGAGCAACTTCGTCCTCTCATTGTATTAACCTCGAGACTGTTGTTAATGCGACAGGGTCATGCCAGTCATACGCGCTTAGACGTAAATTCCCATGCCTTCCCCTAACAGAGTATAACACTATCGTCCTGAAAAAGGAAACAGGTGCCAACAACAACAACACAATTTCATATAAATAGTTAAGAACTAATATTTGTATTATCAGCCAACAGTTTGATAACCATATAAAACAAAGTAACAAAATAGTAGCACCAGCGCCATATGCTATGTTCCCCTTTAATTAATTGATGGTTTGTGTCCATTCAGTTTTCACATAGTTCTCCAAACCAGAAACAACGGCCGTCTCTTCCTACGAGAGAAAAAAAAAACTGTATGTGAATGTTCGTTGTGAGTTCCGAAAAGTTATAATTTTTATATCATTATAAAAATGTTCATTTTCAATTCGGCAGGGAGGAAATAGATAGAAGTACACACATACCTGCCACGTTGAACTCCACGAGTCTGGCACGACCAGTACTCACGTTAAAAAGGGAGAAACATGGCGACTGGAGGTAGGCACTAACTGCCTGTACATCGACGTTATCTTGTACACATGACATGACGCACGGTAGACGCATTAATCTCGGCGTGTATGGGTTAAATTCGGTGCAGAAACACACAGTCACGTTGTTGGGGTTGGTAGCTGCGTAATATGTTTTATCACTAACACCATTTACTTCGTTAAATGTGGCCAGGGAAAAAATACTGTCTTTAATGTTGGATGTGTGAGGTGTGCGTGGTGTAGTGCCGCGATAGAGTTTGAAAACTTTAGCCATGAGCATGACGTGGTAGATTATGTCTGGTGTGTCACCCCTGTCTAACGATGACACACCAGACAGGGGATCTGCTGTTTCGTAGTAAAATAGGTCAGTGGCATATATAACCATGTTACGTCTACGTTCAAATAATGCAACAGTTGGAGCGAAGTCGCCGTCAAAGTCCACATTATTGTGTAATTCTAAAAAACATCTTGCAAATTTTGGGAACATCTCGTATTCGTTGCGGGTTAACGGAACTGTATCATCAGCTACAGCCATTGTCGTGAAATAGGAGAACTTGCAGACACCTTCATGTCGTAAAACACCGTAATCATTACATTTGCCAATAACACAAGGTATGTCTCCAGTGACAGGTTCCGTGAGGTTTGTGTCTGGTAACTTACATATCACCGTTTTCCACGGGTAGAAAGTTTCGCCAAAAGTGTCAATCGTCACAGACTGCTCTGATAATGTTACTGTAAAACCTTCTGACTGAGTCAAACTTACATGTCTTGGCTCTATCTGAGCAGTAATATACTGTGCATCTGGCGATTCTGGGCTTAAATTACATAAAGCACAGTATTTGTTCCCGTATATCAATCCTTGGTTAATACCTGGCATCCAAACATAAGATAAAAATTCGTTACATTTTTGTACTAGGTTACCGTCACTTGTGTTGCGAGGATAGTTGCATTTAGTTCGAACATTTGGTTCACATTCTGCTCCAGGACTCTTTAATGTTTCTATATTTGGTGCTATGGAAGAGCTACGTGTAAAAGCTGGTGCAATACTCCCAAGTGTTGTATAATTAATTTCTACTGGGTTATTGTATATCGTGTTCCATATTACAGGAATAGAATTTTCCCTGGCGTTGCATGCAAAAATGTCCATGTTTTTGTAAGTGAAACCAGTTGCGGTGTCAGTGACGTAAGCGTCATACATCATGTTTATAAAAGCTTGGATACGGGTGTCGCTGAAACGTAAAGTTCCTCCCATAGAACGGATATCGTTTGTAGAAAGGGACTCTCTTATTGAACTAGCAGTGGTCAGAGACAATGGTTCTCCTTCTCTAAAGCTGGTAGATTCAGTCCCGTTAATAGAATTTGTTTGCGATCCTGAGAGATGTGTTCTAACGTCTTCCAATGGTTGTCTGGTACCACATTCTGTTATGAGGAAAAAAAGATCGTCTGTGCATTCGACCTGGACATTCAGTAAATGCCCATACATGACTTTAGTTTCTTCCACAACTCCGGGGCACTCTGTCAGCATGTCTTCGCAACAGTGTTTATAAACTAGACATTTCAAATCGCAAGAACACGGCACCTGCTGCTTCTGGCCACATTTATGTCTACAAGATTCCACATCAGAAAGATTGCCTACAACGTGGGATGTACTTAACCTTGACACTGAGTTTGTGAAAGAGCCAGCGGGAATGTCCTTTAGACCTGCCTGGTTCGTCGCGGGTGCATTAGCTGGCACATCCTGTCTCCCCTCCATGGAAACATTTCTAATCTGTTGAAAGTTCAGGGACCTTGAACCGTTATTGACCGGTATATCTTTTCTTTTCTCTGCCGTCAGTTCTGAAAGATTAGTAGAGTTCGATGATATGATCTTGTCATTAAAGATCATTTCTAGTGTCTTGTCTATAGCCGAATGTGAAAAGCTAGTGTCATTGGAAGTAGGCAATTCCAAACCAAATCCATTAGTGACACCCAAGACAAAGTGCACACATACAATCAAAAGCAGTTTGTAGTCATCCATCATGTTATTGTCTAATAGAGAATTATGTGTGGCAGTTGACTGGACACTCCTGTGAAGAATTTATTTTTAAAATGTTTATTTTCAATATCACAATTCTTATAATAAATTAAAACGATAATATTTATAAACTTTAAACAGAGGGGTTTAGCATAAATTGGTCTCAAGAGTAACAACATAGCAAGAAAAATGTCACGTAGAAACAATGTTGAATGCATTCGAAGACAAATACCTGGAGCATATGCGGAGCATAAAATGATAAATTAAAGGGGTTTTGGGGAGTGGGGAGCAGGGGGAGGGGTGGTTGAAGAAACAAAAGATATGTCTAATCATCCATTGGTATCAACAGTTGTAAGATAATGAAGATGTCACTATACTGAACACATCATGAGTAGAAACGAGAAAAATAATCACAGAACGGACACTAAAATGTGTAATATCACAGAACAAGCAGTAACGTTGGAAGTTAAGTGAATCAGGAAACGAGGACGCCAGAAGGAACCTTAAGGCGGATGTTGATAAAAGAGACCAAGGGTGCTGCCTGGATTATATACATGATACAGAGATATTTTCTCGGGATATAACGGAATGGCAGATAAAACATCTTGCCCATGTAACACAGAACAACACTGCAGCACAGTGATAATGATCAATTTTATTAAAAACATTGGAAAACCAAAACGTAACTAATGAATGGTTTCCCCCTTGGCTTTTAAACCTCCCCCCCCCCCCCAATCAGGCCCTCCCATCCCCCTCCCACCCCTCCCACCCCCACCCCTTCCCGTGTTTGTCTTATGCTTGTCTGTCCCTCTTACATTTTTATGTGTTGCATTTCGTTTCTACATCAACACAGCTAAAAATACTGTACTCGCATACATACAAGATGGAAATAAATGGGTAACACATAGCCCTCCTCATCTGCACCCCCCCCCCCCTTTTTCCACAAAAAAAGGGGGATAGAAATACATGGTGTTAAGTCTAAGTTAATGCAAAAGAAACTTTAAATAGTGGATTGGTCCTCGTCTTTACGCAAATCCTTTCCAAAAAAGTCATTCTCATCAACGCCAGCCTGACAAAAATTTAATGTAAGTGACCTACTGGCACGGGAAGCCTCACCATCAGATGTTTCAATTTCTTGTTTTGTTTGTGTGTGGCTTCCATGATAATTTTCTGGGTATGTGCTGAAGTAGTTTCTCACTGAATCCAGAACCACATAGCTTTTAGATTGCCAAGTCAAGTGAGTGCCCTGTAACATCATGGCAGGTGAGTGTCTGGCATTGTCATGGCAGGTGAGTGTCCGGCATTGTCATGTCAGCTGAGTGCCTGGCATTGTCATTGCAGGTGAGTGCCCGGCATTGTCATGTCAGCTGAGTGCCTGGCATTGTCATGGCAGGTGAGTGTCCGGCATTGTCATGTCAGCTGAGTGACTCGCATTGCCATGTCAAGTGAGTGCCTGGCATTGTCATGGCAGGTGAGTGCCTGGCATTGTCATGGCAGGTGAGTGCCTGGCATTGTCATGGCAGGTGAGTGCCTGGCATTGTCATGGCAGGTGAGTGCCTGGCATTGTCATGGCAGGTGAGTGCCTGGCATTGTCATGTCAGCTGAGTGCCTGGCATTGTCATGGCAGGTGAGTGCCCGGCATTGTCATGGCAGGTGAGTGCCGAGCATTGTCATGGCAGGTAAGTGCCCGGCATTGTCATGGCAGGTGAGTGCCCGGCATTGTCATGGCAGGTGAGTGTCTGGTATTGTCATGGCAGGTTAGTGTTCGGCATTGTCATGGCAGGTGAGTGCCCGGCATTGTCATGGCAGGTGAGTGTCTGGTATTGTCATGTCAGGTGAGTGCCCGGCATTGTCATGGCAGGTGAGTGCCCAGCATTGTCATGGCAGGTAAGTGCCCGGCATTGTCATGGCAGGTGAGTGCCCGGCATTGTCATGGCAGGTGAGTGCCCGGCATTGTCATGGCAGGTGAGTGCCCGGCATTGTCATGGCAGGTGAGTGCCCAGCATTGTCATGGCAGGTAAGTGCCCGGCATTGTCATGGCAGGTGAGTGCCCGGCATTGTCATGGCAGCTGAGTGTCTGGCATTGTCATGGCAGGTGAGTGCCCAGCATTGTCATGGCAGGTAAGTGCCAAGCATTGTCATGGCAGGTGAGGGCCCGGCATTGTCATGGCAGGTGAGTGCCCGGCATTGTCATGGCAGCTGATTGCCCGGCATTGTCATGGCAGGTGAGTGCCCGGCATTGTCATGGCAGGTGAGTGCCCGACATTGTCATGGCAGCTGATTGCTCGGCATTGTCATGGCAGCTGATTGCCCGGCATTGTCATGGCAGGTGAGTGCCCGGCATTGTCATGGCAGGTGAGTGCCCGGCATTGTCATGGCAGCTGATTGCCCGGCATTGTCATGGCAGGTGAGTGCCCGGCATTGTCATGGCAGGTGAGTGTCCAGCATTGTCATGTCAGCTGAGTGGCCGGCATTGTCATGGCAGGTGAGTGCCCGGCATTGTCATGGCAGGTGAATGCCCGGCATTGTCATGGCAGGTGAGTGCCCGGCATGGTTAGTAGAAGCGGGTGCTATGCTCTGTGATACTCCTGATAATAGCTGACAGCGCCCCGGAGATATAGCAACGGTTAAGACGACAATGAAGTAGAAAGAGGAAGAATAAAAATTGTCTTGCAATATCACCCTGCAGGGAATGTAAAGCGGTTGAAACATTCAAAGAATGTTCCTGCTGACGATCGGAAGGCTATAGAGTTTCCTCCACCGTGGAGTTTCTACTACATTTACGGAAGAGGTGGAGACAAAGATAAAGTAGATTTAATAGAAAATACATTTTCTTTCTGGGTGAAGCAGCGCAATTGAATCTATTTCTAGTGTTTCCTTTCTACAAAGGCGAGGTATTCTGGCGTCTCTAAAGTGCATCCGACTTTCAATACTTGTGCCAACCACCCACTTTCCTAGAACGAATATGTTTGGGTGTACACAGTATAGACCGCACTGCCGACACATCTTTTGCATTTGGGGGATAGAAAAGTATTCAGTATACGGGAAAGTATCAGCGTGGGACTATCTTAGCACAGTGGTAACATTGGCTGGCGGAATGCCTAGCAGCGACAGGGTTAAAGCGGACCAACTGAAATAAATATTTAGTCGAGGTTACACATCACCCCATATACACACAGGGGTATATCTCAGTGGCAAGGTAAGCATATAACGGCCTTTCGCACCGTTTACACTTTTTATTGCCAAAGACAACTTATTGTACTTTCTGTTATTACTTATTACTATTTATTACAAATAGCCCACTTGGTTTACGTTTCGGACACAGCGAAAAGAACGCTCGATGCATTCTTTCGCCACTCATGCAGCAAATGTAATGTGTAAAGCTACAAATGATTAGTACCACAATGCAAGCTGCGCACTCATATTCTTAAAAGAAGAAAAAAACGAGCAGGAAAATATCACGTGATACCTTCTCAGGTGTAATAGTTATTTGTTTCTAATAATGTCACGAAAGACTTTTCTTTGCAACACAGCAGCCTACATAAAAGTCTGGAATATGACTGGCATTGAACATCCCTAAGTAAATATACAAGCGAGAGTCAGGGCGGAACATGTAACGAACTCTGGCCAAGCTACACATTTATTAGTGACGAAGTCGGGCCGGGACACTGTGATTGGACGTTCATTCGTGCGCCTTAACCTTTGAGACGCGCAAGTTTATGTGGCAGGGGTGTTAGCTTGGCGTGCCATGATGTATTCTGTCTACGGTCTTTCTACGGACCACGCATGCTCTATTTTACAGGATGGGAGTACTTTTGACGACGGTATAGGATATACCCTCTAACAAACATTAATTCTGCTTACGAGTAAGAACGCAATGTGGGCTGCTGCAGCTCATAGAAAAACGTTTACTACGCAGCTCAGAAAGCTTTGTGAAGACAGCAGTATACTGGGACACCCCTCTCACGTAGACGCGCCTGACCAATCATCAATGACAGGTCAGTTAGTAAGAAGCTGAGCCCGAGTTCGTTACTAGTAATGTCAGGGCGGCTATTTGTTTTCTGGCGGGCACGGACGGGCGTTGTCGACTGTTGATTGGCTGTGTGGATTCGCTGAGATGGTGGTACAGTCAGTCCAGTCAATGAAACGCTATGTTCAAATGTTACAGACGTGGAGAATGATTCTTGTTGGCGATTGGTTGTGCGTCACTTTCTTTTCGTATTGTTGTCTGTCGTATATGTTTCAACTATTAAAAAAAATTTTGTCCATAGCAAAGTCACAGTAAGATAGATATGCAATATCTAATGGCATTGAATGATGACACAAATTAACAATAGTATTGTCAAACGAAAATAGTATGACCAGTTTTATAACTCTTTCAGTCCTAAAACTGTTCACACCTATTGCATAAGTACAGAAATAAGCATTTGACAAATCACAAGTGTCAAACTTTGAAAGAGGCAGTTGGGAATGCAAGATTTCTTTAGTATTATACAACAAAATACATAACGGTACTTGTTACTTGTGCGTATCAACATACTAGCACATCGTTCCACTTGTGCTCCGTCCGCTGATTCAGCAGCCATCTGCCCAAAGTACCCGGCAAGAGTTCACTGGCATGTCGTTTTTTTTTTTTTTTTTTTTTTGTACCCTGCAAACAGATTCTAGATCCTTGTTTAGTAACAACTTTGAAACAAGCTTCTCATTGTTTCTGACTACTTTTATTCTAATCGAAGTTTGCCAGTTTAGATCTTAATCATGGTCTTGAGTCTGTCGCTAACAATGCAGACAGTAACAAAATATATAGCATCAGGTTTCGAATTCAGGAGTGATGTTCGCAAACGATGCGCTCCTTGTAACAACAATAACTAAAGATGTACAAAAATTTAATTTTTTTAAAGGCCTTAAAAATGCAACTGCCGAATTTGTCATTAATCATAATCATCATCATCGTCATCTTAAACCACTTCTGCTTTTAACTATTTGAGGCCCAAACGACGGTGTGAGCGTAGTTTCAGAGGGTTTCGTTTTGCCCAAACAACAGTGTCATCGTCAATCGGGTGTCCCTTACATTTTGCTTCGCACGCGGCTTCGTGCTAGTTTCTAATGTTTGGAGGTACGATTAAACTATTCAGGGAAAGTCACTCTGCCGAAATCCTTTTAGTTTCATTTCCTGGACTAAACCACGCGTGGATAATTTGAGAAAAAACACAACGAAATTTTTTTTTTAGCAGTTCATTTTCTAAGTTCGTTTTTGAGTGCCATGAATACCAATGTTCCAACTTCAAGTACAGGACGCAGAATGCGTCTTTCTGCGGCCGAAGCTCTGAAATTGTTTCAGTCAGATGTTCTAAATTGTGATAAAGATAATGAAAATTTAGATTTTTCGGAAAGTGATTCGGACGGTGAATTTTCACCAGTGAAGCTGAGCGATCAGCTGTTCGGAATCTATCGATTCTGATGAGTTTATTACACAAACAATGTCCCATACTACCTTATTTATGGTGTAAGAGAAGGAAAGTGCTCTAAACAAAGAGACAGTACTATACTATGGCTAAGCTACACTAAAATCATTGCAGCCACAGTCTGTAAATAACTGTACAAAGTAAAGAGTAAATAGTCTGTGTGTAATGGCTTATTTTTCTTCCATATTTTTCTCTGAAATTTTGCTCAGCACTCTGTGGGAACTAAGAGCTCCTGAGTGCTAAACTTACCTAGAAAGTTATTATAACTTTTGAATATGTTAGGAAATTGAACAGGCTTTGAAGTTTTGTTCTCAAATTTATAAGAGCCATGGGAAGGAATAATTTGCGATCTATTGCGCGCTGGCAGCCACTGGCTATTGTCATGCCTTGAAGGCTTGGAGTGTCTCTTTAATGTTGTCGATCCTTTTTTTTTTTGCGGCTGTCTACTTGCTCTTGTAGCAGATCTTCTTGAGATGTAGTGCCTGTAATTTTTTTTAAATCTTGCTGCATTCTAAAAAGATAGTCAAAATACTTGATCTGGTTTTTAGATAAATTTAAGACAATGTGTCTTTCCCAAAATTCTATATTTTCTATACGGTGGTTTTACCTACATGGACATTATATAAATATATTAATACACAAACACACACACACACACACACACACACACATATATATATATATATATATATATATATATATATATATATATATATATATATATATATATATATATATATATATACATATACTAGCTGTACCCGGCCACGCGTTGCAGTGGCATAGTTTGGCTAAATAAAAATAAAAGAAAATAGAAATCGCACGTGTCTAACACAATCATTGTCTGCTCAGATATAGAGATAGTCTTTGATCCCCGCCCAGCCCCCCCCCCCCCCCACCACCACCACCACAACTAAATCCACCTACTACTCTCTCCCTCATCAAAGGTTTTTGGAAAAGGTAGACAATGGAAATCGCACGTGTCTAATATAGTTAATGTCGCAATCCTTTTCTGCACAGATATAGAGATAGTCTGGTTTTCCAACTTTAGAACACGCACCTTAGAATTGTGTCTTTATATTAGTGGTCGTTTAAATGGTGTTATTAGCACAGTAACAAAAATGGTTATTTGGTTTTATCATATGCTAAAGCTGTTTGTATTTTTATAGGGGACGAAAGTAAAGCTACAACTGTACTTATGAATAACAAAGTCAGTCGTAAAAAATAGAAAAGCGGAGGTAGCATTAGTAAAATTGAAACAAATTAGGTAATGAGAACTTGAAAATCACGTGTAA
>CAJHNH020008525.1:285271-292771 GCA_905116865.2 Candidula unifasciata | reverse complement strand
CTGGCTCTTAAAAGCATGCAAGAAATATTTTCATAGCCTCCAATGACATTGATTTATTGCATAAAATGTTCTCTATTTTGTAAAATGCAGTTTTGCCTGTCCTATTCTATTCTTTATCTCTGTGATACATCGTCCATCAGATGTTATCCATGTGACTGGGTATTAAAATTTATGTACGTGTCCTGAAAAAAAAAAAAAAAACTAACTTTTATTAAACATGTAAGAACTATTCTTTTCTTGGAAATCGCCAGTTTTACTATTATTCAGACTGAAGCCGGTTTTATCACTTTCTGAAATTCTGGACAAGTCCATGTTAGCTCTGTCTCCCTTCCCAATAACCCGCCAAAAGTTTCCATACACATAGCACCGGATTTTCATCTGGTTAACTACTCGTCTTGCAGGTTCTGGAACTAGACTAAAGTCAAGAGGTGGGCGAACAACCACAGTTTTCCGCAGGAGTTTACAGTCGGTGAACAATAAAAAAAAGACACAACCAGAACTTTGGGCTGGAGTTTACAGCCGGTGAACATTAAGAAGAAACAACCAGAACTTTCCGCTGGGGTTTACAGCCGGTGAACATTAAGAAGAAACAACCAGAACTTTCCGCTGGGGTTTACAGCCGGTGAACATTAAGAAGAAACAACCAGAACTTTCCGCTGGGGTTTACAGCCGGTGAACATTAAGAAGAAACAACCAGAACTTTCCGCTGGAGTTTACAGCCTGTGAACATAATGAAGAAACAGCCAGAACTTTCCGCTGGGGTTTACAGAAAGTGAACATAAAAAAGAAACAACCAGAACTTTGGGCTGAAGTTTACAGTCGGTAAACATAAAGAAGAAGAAACAACCAGATCTTTGGGCCGGAGTTTACAGTCGGTGAACATTAAGAAGAAGAAACAACCAGAACTTTCCGCTGGGGTTTACAGCCGGTGAACATAAAGAAGAAGAAACAACCTGAACTTTCCGCTGGGGTTTACAGCCGGTGAACGTATAGAAGAAACAACCAGAACTTTCCGCTGGGGTTTACAGCCGGTGAACATAAAGAAGAAACAACTAGAACTTTGGGCTAAAGTTTACAGCCGGTGAACATAAAGAAGAAGAAACAACCAGAACATTGGGCTGCAGTTTACAGCCGATAAACATAAAGAAGAAACAACCAGATCTTTGGGCCGATGTTTACAGCCGGTGAACATTAAGAAGAAGAAACAACCTGAACTTGTCGCTGGGGTTTACAGCCGGTGAACGTAAAGAAGAAGAAACAACCAGAACTTTCCGCTGGGGTTTACAGCCGGTGAACATAAAGAAGAAGAAACAACCTGAACTTTTCGCTGGGGTTTACAGCCGGTGAACATAAAGAAGAAACAACCAGAACTTTGGGCTGGAGTTTACAGTCGGTGAACATTAAAAAGAAACAAACAGAACTTTGGGCTGAAGTTTACAGCCGGTGAACATTAAGAAAAAGAAACAACCAGAACTTTCCGCTGGGGTTTACAGCCGGTGAACATAAAGAAGACACAACCAGAACTTTGTGCTGGAGTTTACAGCCGGTGAACATTAAGAAGAAGAAATAGCCATAACTTTCCGCTGGGGTTTACAGCCGGTGAACATAAAGAAGAAGAAACAACCTGAACTTTCCGCTGGGGTTTACAGCCGGTGAACTTTAAGAAGAAGAAACAAGCAGAACTTCCCGCTGGGGTTTACATTCGGTGAACATAAAGAAGAAGAAACAACCAGAACATTGGGCTGCAGTTTACAGCCGGTAAACATAAAGAAGAAACAACCAGATCTTTGGGCCGAAGTTTACAGCCGGTGAACGTTAGGAAGAAGAAACAACTAGATCTTTCCGCTGGGGTTTACAGACGGTGAACATAAAGAAGAAGAAACAACCTGAACTTTTCGCTGGATTTACAGCCGGTGAACGTAAAGAAGAAGAAACAACCAGAACTTTCCGCTGGGGTTTACAGCCGGTGAACATAAAGAAGAAGAAACAACCTGAACTTTTCGCTGGGGTTTACAGCCGGTGAACATAAAGAAGAAACAACCAGAACTTTCCGCTTGAGTTTACAGCCGGTGAACATAAGGAAGAAACAACCAGAACTTTTCGCTTGAGTTTACAACCGGTGAACATAAGGAAGAAACAACCAGAACTTTCCGCTGGGGTTTACGGCCAGTGAACATAAAGAAGAAAAAAACAACCAGAACTTTGGGCTGAAGTTTAAAGCCAGTGAACATTAGGAAGAAGAAACAACCAGAACTTTGGGCAGGAGTTAACAGTCGGTAAACATAAACAAGAAACAACCAGAACTTTGGGCTGAAGTTTACAGCCGGTGAACATTAAGATGAAGAAACAACCAGAACTTTCCGCTGGGGTTTACAGCCGGTGAACATAAAGAAGAAACAACCAGAACTTTCCGCTGGGGTTTACAGCCGGTGAACATAAAGAAAAAGAAACAACCAGAACTGTGGGCTGGAGTTTACATCCGGTGAACATAAAGAAGAAGAAACAACCAGAACTTTTGGCTTGAGTTTATAGCCGGTGAATATAAAGAAGAAACAACCACAACTTTCCGCTTGAGTTTACAGCCGGTGAACATAAGGAAGAAACAACCAGAACTTTCCGCTGGGGTTTACGGCCGGTGAACATAAAGAAGAAAAAAACAACCAGAACTTTGGGCTGAAGTTTAAAGCCAGTGAACATTAGGAAGAAGAAACAACCAGAACTTTGGGCAGGAGTTAACAGTCGGTAAACATAAACAAGAAACAACCAGAACTTTGGGCTGAAGTTTACAGCCGGTGAACATTAAGATGAAGAAACAACCAGAACTTTCCGCTGGGGTTTACAGCCGGTGAACATAAAGAAGAAACAACCAGAACTTTCCGCTGGGGTTTACAGCCGGTGAACATAAAGAAAAAGAAACAACCAGAACTGTGGGCTGGAGTTTACATCCGGTGAACATAAAGAAGAAGAAACAACCAGAACTTTTGGCTTGAGTTTATAGCCGGTGAATATAAAGAAGAAACAACCACAACTTTCCGCTGGGGTTTACCGCCGGTGAACATAAAGAAAAATAAACAACCAGAACTTTTGGCTGGAGTTTACAGCCGGTAAACATAAAGAAGAAACAACCAGATCTTTGGTCCAGAGTTTACACCTGGTAAACATAAAGAAGAAACAACCAGATCTTTGGGCCGGAGTTTACAACCGGTAAACATAAAGAAGAAACAACCAGAACTTTGGGCTGGAGTTTACAGTCGGTGAACATTAAAAAGAAACAACCAAAACTTTGGGCTGAAGTTTACAGCCGGTGAACATTAAGAAAAAGAAACAACCAGAACTTTCCGCTGGGGTTTACAGCCGGTGAACATAAAGAAGAAACAACCAGAACTTTGGGCTGGAGTTTACAGCCGGTGAACATTGAGAAGAAGAAACAACCAGAACTTTCCGCTGGGGTTTACAGCCGGTGAACATAAAGAAGAAGAAACAACCAGAACTTTCCGCTGGAGTTTACAGCCGGTGAACATAAAGAAGAAGAAACAACCAGAACTTTAGGTTGGAGTTTACAATCGGTGAACATAAAGAAGAAACAACCAGAACTTTCCGCTGGGGTTTACAGCCGGTGAACATAAAGAAGAAACAACCAGAACTTTGGGCTGGAGTTTACAGCCGGTGAACATAAAGAAGAAAAAACAACCAGAACTTTCGGCTGGAGTTTACAGCCGGTGAAGATTTGAAAATAAGAAGAAGAATGCGACTAATTCCATTCTACCCTCCTTGGTATGCTTTGCAAATCCGATACTATGATATGATGTGTGTTTAAGAATTTATCTACCCATTGGAACACGGCAGTTATAGCAAGGTAATTAAAAGGTAATTACCACTTCGTGCACCCAGTCGCTTTACCCATTATCCTCGGCTAATCTGTTCAACGCCTCAGACACTCTTCATTGTCTCTTCAGCTTGTTCCATTCACGATCTGCCCTTTTTTAAGTCTGTCACCCTTTACATTACCCAAGTCCTGTAAAGATTATGTTCTGAATCACTTGCAACTCCAAGATATTCCCAAACCTTTAATATACTATGTCTGTGTGCACTGATCGACATAGCCAAGATATGTCTCATACACACAACTGGTGGGTCCCTTGTGCATCCCAGACTCATGAACACAGAACTGCATCCCTGAATAGACGGTTATTGAAATTCTTCTTCCGCCTTTTCATCCCCTATTGGAGCATAAGCCCTTAACCAACTCACGCCAAGTCGTTCTATCCTTCGCCATTGCATGGTGCTCTCCCCATGTCCTCCCCATCTTTCTAACTTCATTCTCCAGCTCTCTTCTCCATGTGTTTTTTGGCCTTCCTTTATTCATATGCCCATGTGGGTTCCAATGCAAAAACATTTTAGTTATGCTGTTCTCCTGTTTTCTCAGTGTGTGTCCTATCCAACGCCAGCGTCTTTTCCTCGCCTCTTGGTCCACTGGAGCCTGTTTAGTTCTCTCCCAAAGCATTACATTAGTTATTCTATCATACCTTTTAATTCCTTCTATTCTGCACAGGCACCAGTTAATTAATGTTTTTAGTTTATTAGTAATTGCCTTAGTTGTTCTCCGTGTTTCTGCCACATACAATAGTACTGATTTAACATTAGAATTAAAAACTTTTAGTTTAGTATTTCTTTTAATTTTTTTTTGACCTCCACAAAATTCCTAGGAAAGCTACTCTTGACTTTTGTATTTTTATTTTATTATCTCTATCAGTTTCTCCATCTTTATCTACATTACTGTCCAAATAGGTGTACGACTCCACGTCTTGTAGTGGGGTGCCATTAAAGAAAACCACATTACTATTTGCCTGATTCATTCTCATTATCTTTGTTTTTCTTTTTATGGATTTTCAGACCAAGCTGCTGTGATCTCGCATCTAGTATATTTAATTTATCTTGCATCTGATTCCGTGAATGGGACAGAAGAAAAATATCATCAGCGAAGTCCAGATCATCAAGCTGTTTTGTAGGTGTCGACTGAATTCCATTTTTGGTGTTAGCAGTTACTGTTTTCATTAGCCAGTAAAAATACGAGAGGCGACAAAAGACATCCCTGTCGCACACCTGTTTTAATTTCAAATGCATCTGTTAGCTTTCCCTCATGAAGAACTCGACATTTCATGTCTTTATATGTTGCCTTTACTAAGTTGATAATTTTCTGCGGGATTCCATAGTGCCCCATCAATTTCCAGAAAGATTCCCTATCAATGCTGTCAAATGCTTTTTCATAGTCTATAAATCCAATGTAAAGTGGTGAGTTCAGTTCAATGCTTTGCTCTATTATCTTACGTAATGTGGCCATATGGTCAGTACAGGATCTGTTTGACCGAAAACCTACCTGTTCATCTCTTAGCTTTTTGTAATTGAAATTACTAAGATAATATTGAAATGCTTTATGCATAATAGTTAATTTTCCAGGTGACTGAGTTAATGAAGAATATATATGATTGTACATTTACAGTCCTAAACACATTTAGCTTAAATAACTGAACAACACATCATACAGTATGGAGATGCCAACTCTGTTGGTCTTACAGATACTCTAATATTTTTCAAGAAGTTGGTATCATACATGAAGTTTAAAAAAGATCATCTCGGTCATAGCTTCTCTGATGTGCAGTCTTTGTGGAGAACAAAATGGGAAGAAGTCACGCTAGAAGTGGACTAATTCAGATGGTCTGGGTGCTATACTTGTGGTTAACAGTACACACTGGAGCTGTAGGCAATGACAGTGACACTAACTTGGGGTTAACAGTACACACTGGAACTGTAGGCAATGACAGTGACACTAACTTGGGGTTAACAGTACACACTAGAACTGTAGGCAATGACAGTGACACTAACTTGGGGTTAACAGTACACGCTGGAACTGTAGGCAATGACAGTGACACTAACTTGGGGTTAACAGTACACACTGGAACTGTAGGCAATGACAGTGACACTAACTTGGGGTTAACAGTACACACTGGAACTGTAGGCAATGACAGTGACACTAACTTGGGGTTAACAGTACACACTAGAACTGTAGGCAATGACAGTGACACTAACTATACGAAAACGTTATTTAAAACGGAGATCAACAACGTTTACAAAACATATTTGAAAGATCGTGGTGATCAGAGAAGTTTGGAGTCACAGGAAATAGTTGCAACCGGAAACGCCACAGAGTTGTCACCTACTGACCAAACAAAAGGCACTGAAACTTCTTTCAGATCATCAAAGTCAACAGAATCAAGTCTACAGAATCAGTACCGTACAATTGTGCAAAGTTCTCAGAGCACATCTGTTTATGTGCCTACAGGTGAAACAATGGTTTTAGCAACTCCTCTACCACAGACTCGGGAGATCATTGAAGAAGAAGCCTCTTGTAGCCAGAAATGTGGCCAGATTCAGCCATTTCCCTGCTCCTGTGATCTAAAATGCTTAATTCACCAGAACTGTTGTGAAGATATGAGTGTGGTTTGTCCTGAAATTCTTCACGAAAGTCAAATTCGCTATGGTCACATGCTTGGCATGAAAGTTGAGTGCTCGAGTGAAAATATTTTTCTGATCACCGAATGTGACCCAAAGACTATTCGAGACACTCACAAAGACAAAAGTGCCACTACAGTATTTCAACTCACAAAAGACTATGAAACTGATCTGAAAAGTGTAATGGATGTCATCAACAACGCGTATGTCACAGACAGCACTACTGGATTCGTGTACCGAAACTGGGACGTGTTCTCCTGTGCAGCCTTGGATAATTCTCGCCCTCTTAGATGGAGTGTAATCTTTCAAGCTCAAATGCTTGTTATGAATGAACACTTTAAAAGCGTGTATGCAGCCATGTCACCTGTTCAAAGACCTCGTTTAGAACCACCTACAAAATTAGGAGCCAATGTGACTGCAGCACCGTGTATACAGAATACTATTGGTAACTGTTTAGATGACCGGGTTCAACAAGATGCTAGTACCGTTTCCAGGTGCCAACAGTTTGTATCCTACGTTTCTGTAAGGGAAGTGGTTTACAGGAATAAGTACTGCGTTTTGTGTAGTGGGATAACTCCAGGATATAAAATGTCACATGTCGTGAAGTCAAATCCTCATCGAAGCGACTTCGACTTTAGCCTGACAATGAGCTTGTCTGGAAGTTCTCTGAACGTAGTAGTTAAAATAAAGGCTGCAGTTTTTGTAGAGAATGAATGCGCCATAAGTACAGAAACCCAAACAAACATGGTTAATGTGGAAACAGTATGCTCAACTGAAAACTGCAATATTTACTCCGTCCGGAGACCGGATGGTGTTTGCAAGCGAGTTTACGAAATGATGATCGCAGTAGCAGACGACGGATTTCCGTTTACAGCAGACGAGTACGAAAGATTTCCTGAGTTCCTCTACTGCTTCATCAAATCTGATATTCCAGAACTGGACATCGACTATAACTTCTATCCAACGGTCCCTCTGTTCGACAATAACCTT
>CAJHNH020008525.1:265271-280271 GCA_905116865.2 Candidula unifasciata | reverse complement strand
CCATGAATGCTTTGTATGATATGGTGTCACAAGGCATTCTCTCTAAGTGGGCAAACCATTTCACTTGCTGTCTTTGTATGTAATTTAGAATTGGTTCTGTGCCGATTTTTTCTCTTATGATCTCATTCCTGTTCTTATCTCTTATGGTCACTCCTACAGCCCTTCTCAGACATCTCATTTCCATGGTTAATAATTTTCTTTTATGGTTTGTTGTGAGTGACCATGTCTGGCACTGGTAGCACAGAGTTAGAATAAATATGCTTTGAATAAGATGTCTCTTTGTGCTGATTGGGATTGTCTTATGCTGGTCTCAGTCTTGTTTCTATTATCTTGGCATACATTTTGCCAACATGGCTTAAAAGAGAGATGTCTCGATATTGACCGCATTCTCGTTTGCTTCCTTTGTGCTTCCACACTGGTATAACTATTGCATGTTGCCAATCAATAGGGGCAGTTTGTTGTACCCATGCTGCAACACCAATGTCGGTGTTGTTGATTGTAATAAAACAGTTTTACAAATTATCGTAGTTGTTACTATTAATTTTATTGAGGTTATTGTTGTTGTTATTCTTTGTCGTGCCTTTATTCTTGATCCTCTCTCTCTCTCTCTCTCTCTCTCTCTCTCTCTCTCTCTCTCTCTCTGTGTGTGTGTGTGTGTGTGTGTGTGTGTGTGTGTCTGTGTGTGTGTCTATTCTGTTAGACATGAAGTTTAAGTTATAGAAAGACGACAAAGAAAGCGCCAACAAGAATGCAGCACGTGATACAGACAACTTAGAGAACAAAGTTAAGAAGCTAATGAGTTCAAACGACAATTCCTAGCTTGTGGTTGGTTAGGAACAACGTAACAAAGAAAGCAGACGGAAGATAGTTTATAAACCATACAGGACTCATACTTGTGGTAATCAATGTATCAACTGTTGATAATTTATAGTTACAGTAAATTCTTTTAAATCAATATATATATATATATATATATATATATATATATATATATATATATATATATATGTGTGTGTGTGTGTGTGTGTGTGTGTGTGTGTGTGTGTGTGTTTGTGGCGGCTTCTGTGTCTTAGGCAATGTGAGTCTGACTCATAATTACGTGAGCGAAACCCACTGCTGGCTGCGTGGATTTTCATTATGGTATGGGGCGACGCCGGTCGACACAGCCTAAAAGTGCTACCAGGATGTATGGGGGGGGGGGGGAGTAAAGATGGCCGGTGGTGTGGAATTTTTGCTACGCGCTGCAACCAGTCCCAGTTTCGATAAGCAGTTGAAGCGTGCAGATCGTGGAAGTTGTGAACCTCTGTACGACCTAAGTGTCGTGAAAAAAATAAAATGTTCTTTCAAACAGCGTTTTGCAATTACACTTTGCGGTAAATTTGGGACATAGACGTAGGAAATGTTAAATACAGCATAGAGCAATGAGTGACTGGGTCGATCGAATGTGTTTAACTGGCATAATGCCTTCAAGGAAAAGAGACAAGATGCTAAAGACGAGAGACTGGTGGATCGATCTTTCGCCACCAAAAGAACGGAAAATGTGGACCGTGTGCGGTACAGTTTGAACAGTGATCGATGAAAATTCTGCAGTTTATCGTGGAGGCATTAAACTTGCCTAAAGAGCAAGTTTACTAAATATTGACACGAGAATTGTGAATGCGAAAAGTGTGTGCAAAGTTGGTGCCACAGATGCTGACACACCAAAACAAAGCAGGCCGTGGTACGATTTCGCAAGAATTGTTGAAGCCTGTTGCAGCACAGTCCAATTTTCTGCAAAAGGTGATTACATGAGACGAATTTTTAGATGTCTGAGTACGACCTGGAGACCAAAAGGCAAAGTTCCGAACCGTGCCAGAAAGATTCACCCTGGCCGAAGAAGGCCAGCATCAGCAAATTAAAAATCAAAACAGTCAACAGGGATTCCCTACTTCCATGATCAGCACATTCAAACTGCTTGTCGACAACTGGAACTGGCTGCAACACGAAGTTGAACCCCCCCCCCCCCCCCCCCCCCACCAACCCCCCTTTTCCTCATATCACCCCACCCAGCCACAGATTTCCACACCTACGGAGCATGCGCGAAACTACGGCGCTTTCCTGAGTATTTATTTTAACACGTACGTACCGGGATCGAAACCTGCGTGGACTGCGTGGATTTTTATCGTGGTAAGGGACGTCGCAGGTCGACCCAGCCTCAAATGGGTACCAGGATGGGCTGTCCTGGGAAAGTAAAGACGGCCGGCGTAATGCTGACCACATTACCCACCAAGTGCCGATTGGTCTGTAAAAATATGGGTGCTCTTCCCAAATGCCCAATGCGCCTAAGGGCGTGTAAAGGGATCTTTATTTTACTTTTTTTACGTGTTATATTAATGTATTTAAGAACATATTTGTTTGTCATCTATATATTTGGTGTTTCAAATTTATAATTGTGAAACATAAATGAGAAACAGTCAGGGTTTGTGAAGGCTGCAACAGTTAGCACCAAACATTGAACTATGTTGCCCGCTTCAGAACGGCTTTATGGTCTGGTTTTCAAAGATGATATCTCTCTCCTAGCCCATTCACGGAATCAGATACAATATAAAATATTTATTGCGAAAGAACACAAAAATTAGCAGAAAGATAAGACAATGAAAACAGAAACATCAGTTAATCAGCAGGTTCTTCACAGAACTCGATCTCGTCATGGCACTCCAGAAGTCTTTCTCGAACGAATTGTCCAGCCCTATGTGCTTCCATGGTCAGTGCATCGTCGATGTCTTGCATCCATGTTTGCAGAAGGTCGACCTCTGCTGGTAATGCCTATATCAAATTTCCAGTGCTGTGTCTGTTGTGGAGCGCCAGACTGCGAACATCGATTTTAGACAAATTTTGCAAGGTCATCAAAGTCCTGACCGACTCTAATTAAAAACGGTATGTCTCAAACACAGACCCTGATAACTGAGGTGCGTGAAAAGCATAGCTATTTGGTTTCTTGACAATTTGGAATTGTGTAATAGCTATAGGTGACTATAAAACGACTCGTTTGCTTTTTATTATAGCCGACCAGTCTACTGTATTTGGTAAGTAGAGTCAGGAGGGCTGTAGTATGTATAATAGATAAATAACTGTTGATTGTGTTGTCTATTTTATTTGCGCTCTAGTCTATATACATTTTGTTGCCAAGTTGTATAGAGAGTCGGCTTCGTCTTCGATGAATTTCTGGTATTTATGTCAGGCTGATACCTCAGACAAGAGAGGTCGTCTCTTGCTGGTTGATGATGATTATAACCAATAATTTTGAAATACATAAATGAGACACGCAAATGGAATACGAAGATAGCAACAGCTAACATCAGATATTGACTTTTATTGATCCGTTACTGAATAGCTTGACGATTTGGATTTTGCTGATGACATTTTTCCGATATACTATTCTAGAAAAAAAAAATGCCAAAAAAAAAAAAGACAATTCACTATTTATCACAATAGTTAAATCTTAAAATGCATAGAGGAAATATACAGATAGCGAACACAAATAGATCAATCAACAAGTTCTGTACAGAACGTCATGAGACGCCTAAAAGTATCTCTTGCTCTAGTAACTTCTTCAGCGCTATGTTATTTCATGGCCACTGCATGGTCGACTTCTTGTATCCACTATCGCAGAGATCCGCCTCTCGTCATTCTTAGAAAAAGTTACCTTCCCCCCCCCCCCCCCCCCCCACTCCCAACCGCCCTTTCCCCGCATCGTCGCTATTTTTTTATTTTTTTTTTAGCCACCATGAGCCAGTTTGCCTGGAGGTTTAGTTCATGTAGTATGTCAATGGTTTTCTTTTTTAAATGACCTAGAAAGAGTAGAAGACATCCTTAAGTTGCTATTGGAAAGATTGTGCTCTCCAAAGTTTAACTCGTATGCAGGTTTTGTGCCATTGGTTCTTCGTGCTGTTTAATCTTTCAAAGCTGAAGAAACGTTCTGAATTCTTCTGTGCAATTTCCATTGTTGTTCAGTACTCAGCGTAGACACATGAAATATGTCATCCCCAGTTATCAATGTATAAACTGCACTCGTTAACCAAACGATGCAGCCGTGAAACGAACATACGATCTTCAGATCGCGAGGTGAAACGACTAGATCACTTCGCCAAGGAAACTCGCAGGGACATAGGTATCAACATAAAGAAAAAAAATACATAGTTAGCCGCCAGAGAGTTATTTTAGCTGAAGATATTTGAAGCTTTGTCTTGATAAGAAACTTATCAAGAACAGCGAACACATAAATTACTCTTTATTGAATGTTAACAATACTAGTCTTGTATATTTGAATAGTGAATGTTAACTGTGTATTCGAACAGTATGTGTGAATACTAAATTTAAGAAGTATATTTGAAAAGTAAATGTACACAGTATATTTGAAAAGTAAATGTACACAGTATATTTGAAAAGTAAATGTACACAGTATATTTGAAAAGTAAATGTACACAGTATATTTGAAAAGCAAAAAAAAAAAAAAAAAGAATAGTAAAACCTTACTAAACCACTTTTGGATTTCTTTGCAATGTCACATAACAGTTACGCTTTCTCTTTTTCTTCACTTCCTTCAGTTAGCTCATAGACATATGGGAGAGTGGCGCAAGAATCTTCTGAGTAGTTTTTCCAAGGCCATATGTAAGATTATCTTTAAGTTCTTTAAAGTTTTTGTGCCGTCATTCCCTTCTTTGCGTGGTCTTCCCGCTTTCACTTTCTCTGTGATCTAATTTTAACAGTATGGAAGGTTTAGGTTTTATTTCACAAAATAAACTGTGATGAATTCAAAAGTAGTGAAGAAATAAGAGAAATGTCTGATCGATCACTAGTATCATTAATTATAAGACTGAAAAGATGGTGCCATCTTGGACATATCCTGAGAAGAAACCAACAAAGATTCACTAAACAGGCATTAAAATGGGAAATAAAGGGATTAAGGAGGCGAGGACGCCCAAAAGAAACCCTAAAACGAACGTGATAAAAGAAGCCAAAGTTGCTGGACTGGATTCCATTTATGGTGCTGAACTAATTGCACAGGATTTAATTGAGGAATAGAGGAATAGACTGAACCTTATGTGACATATAATGGCACAACAGGATAATGAAGAGGAAGGGAAAAAGGGAATGAATGCATCACGGATAATGAAGATGACGGGAAAGAGGGAATAAAGGCATCACGGATAAGGAAGAGGAAGGGAAAGAGGGAATAAAGGCATCACGGATAAGGTAGAGGAAGGGAAAGAGAGAATGAAGGTCTCATTGATAAGGCAGAGGAAGGGAAAGAGAGAATGAAGGTCTCACGGATAAGGTAGAGGAAGGGAAAGAGGGAATGAGGGCATCGTGGATAAGAAAGAAAAAGGGAAAGAGGAAATGAAGTCATCACGGATAAGGAAGAGGAAGGAAAAGAGAATGAAGGCATCACGGATAAAGAAGAGGAAAGGAAAGAGAGAATAAAGGCATCACGGATAAGGAAGAGGAAGGGAAAGAGGGAATGGAGGCATCACGGATAAGGAAGAGGAAGGGAAAGAGATAATGAAGGCATTACAGACAAGGTAGAGGAAGGGAAAAGGGGAATAAAGGCATCACGGATAATTAAGAGGACGGGAAAGAGGGAATGACGGCATCACGGATAATGAAAAGGAAGGGAAAGAGAGAATGAAAGCATCACGAACAGCTTTGTGGAACTAAAAGATCCACCAATACAACGCTCTGGAAAAATCACACCCAAGATTCTTACATTCCCTCCCCCCCCCCCCCCCCTCTCCCCCCAAAAAAAAGTCAATGAGGGAACGGAAGGAGTGAAGAAAAAAGAAGTGTAACCTTTTCGTGACATTGCAAAGATCACTAGAAGTAGTTTACTTCGGTTTTACTATTCAATTTTGCCATTCAAATATACTGCACAAATTTACTATTCAAATATACTATTCAAACATACCGCACAAATTTACTATTGAAATATACTATTTAAACAAACCACAAAATTTACTATTCAAATACACTATATAAATATACTTCACATTTACTACTCAAATATACTATTCAAGCATACTACTTAAATATACTAATTAAATATACTATTCGCGCTTGGTATTCAAATGTGGTATTCAAATATACTGCTCAAATATATTATTTAAATGTAGTTTTCAAAAATATTTTTTAAATAACTATTCAGATATACAGCTAAAATATACTGTTTAAAAAAAATATTCTACTCAAATATAATATTTAACTGTACTTTGTTAGACGGTGCGGCCGGCTACGGACTGGGCCTTCAAATAGAGGATCACTGGATGACACGACTACTATAACGGGCAGCGAGGAGTCTGCCCGCACGATCCTGAAAAGATTGGACGCGGTGGTCCAATGGAGCGGTATGCAGTTCAAACCGCAGAAATCTAGGAGTCTGTCAATCCTTAAGGGCAAGGTGGCGGCAACCACTTTTACGGTGGCAAGGAACAAGATCCCTATGGTTCTGGAGGAACCGGTGAAGAGCCTTGGTCGCGTTTACGATTCGAAGTTATCTGATAGAGCGGAGGTCCGGCGAATACACGAGTCACTGGCTACAGGCCTGCTCGCGATCGAGCGTTGCAGGCTGGTCGGGAAGTTCAAGGTATGGTGTCTCCAATTCATGTTGATTCCGAAGCTCCTATGGCCGCTGTTAGTCTACGAGGTGACGATGACTGCAGTGGAAACCATGGATAGGAAAATCAACACAGCCTTAAGAAAGTGGATTGGTGCACCGCCTTGTCTGACCGACGTGGCTCTGTATTGCAAGCAGGCTAAGCTGGTACTCCCGTTCAAATCGATAACTGAAGAGTTTAAAGTTGGCAAAGTAAGACTCGCCATGCTCTTGCGCGAGTCTTCAGACCCAAATGTCATAGCTGTCCAGCCCGCTCTAAAAACTGGCCAGAAGTGGAGGGTCCTGGATGCGATTGAATCTGCGCAGAACGCACTAAAATTGAAAGAGATAATGGGATACACTCAAACCGACCGTCGAGGCCTAGGGCACGGAAAGGTCAATTGGTGGTCAAAGACCTCAGCCAAAGAACGCCGAGACATGGTGATACAACAGGTGAGGGACAACGAAAACGAGGTTCGTTTCCAAAAAACAGCCCAGCAGTCGCAGCAGGGCCATTGGGTCAGCCTGGAGAGCGCATTGCCAAGAATACTCACATGGGGTGAGATCTGGCGAATGACCCGGTTGCGACTGAGCTTTATCGTTCGTTCGGCGTACGATGTATTACCGTCCGGTGTTAACATAGTTAAGTGGTCTGCGACTAACGATCCGACTTGTCCGTTGTGTAAAGCGAAGCAGACTCTTGAACACGTCCTGTCCGCGTGCAGGAAAGCCCTAGGTCAAGGCCGATATACCTGGAGGCACAACAATGTGCTAGAAAAGTTAGCAGCCGTTGTAGACCAGGCTAGAACGAGGGCTAACGCTAGAGCCAGTTCTACCATCGTCCCCATTCGTTTCCTCAAGGCTGGGCAGGTCAAAAAAGGTAAGGTCAACCGAAACGCATTCGCTCCATCTGTGCTAGACTCTGCGAGGGACTGGTTACTGGCGGTTGATCTGCCAGGCCATGAACAGTACCCCGAGTTGATCAGGAAGACCAGTCTGCGACCTGACATAGTTCTCCACTCTGCGGAAAAACGGCAGCTCATCCTGATTGAGCTCACCGTCCCGTATGAGTCGCGTATGGACGAGAGTCACACATATAAGCTAGAGAAATATTGTGACTTAGCAGCCGGTCTAAGGAGAAACGAGGCGTACACAGTACGTGTCTTTGCCGTCGAAGTGGGAGCGCGAGGTCTCGTCTCCACTTCATTCTACAATGTGGTTAAAGAACTAGGATTGCGCGGTAATGAACGGAAACGAACACTTAAAAAACTGGGCGAGGCAGCCGAAAGGGCCTCGAGCTAGCTTTGTACGCAACGGAACAACGTAGGGGACGGGCCTCGGTGAGCTGGTCCGGGTGTCAAGCAAAAAAGGGTTTCTCACCCCTTGAAAGTCCATCGTGTCCGAATTGTCTGCCAGTGTTCCTCTGCCACCTGCTAACAAAGTCCAACACGTGTCCGGTATACCAATCGTAAGCTTGTCGCTCGGTCGTCCAGGTACGCTGACTGTTTTAATTAGGCTGCTGCGACGACTTCTTATCTCATAGTACCTTCTGCAAATCACCAAGTCGTCTTGTCCCTATCCGAAAGAAAAACATCATCCGGTAATTTCGTGCAGCAGGGTACCAGCCCTGAGCTTCATGAACTCAGGTGGGCCCACCTCCGAAAGTGTCTAGGAGAATCGTGGGCCGAAACACTTGTCGACGAGGATATCTTCTACTGATGACTGGTAGATCCCTGCTGTACTTGCTCCCTGTGAATTTATTCCTATCCCTATAATATACCAGTGAAATTTACTATTCAAATATATTATTTAAATATACTACTCAAATATGCTACTCAGTTATACTATGCTCATATTCTTTTTAATAAACTATTCATAACTAATGTTTAAATATTCAGTTTATATTTACTATTTAAATATAAAATTGAAATAGGCTGTTGAAATATACTATTGAAATATACTATTGAACTATTCAAATAAACTATTCAAATACACTATCTAAATATACTATTCAAAGGTACTATTTAATTGAACTATTCAAAAAAAAACTATTCAAATACACTATTCAAATAAACTATTCAAGTATATTATTTAAATATACTATTCATATAAACTATTCAAACATACTTTTAAAAAAAAAACTATTTAAATATGCTATTCAAATATACTATTCAAATAAACTTTTTCAAAAATACTATTTTAATATATTATTCAAATATACTATTCCTTTAAACTATTCAAACATACTTTTCAAATAAACTATTTAAATATTCTATTCAAATATACTATTCAAATAAACTATTCAAAAATACTTTTTAAATATAATCTTCAAATATACTATTCATATAAACTATTCAAATAAACTATTCAAATATATTTTTTAAATATACTATTCAAAATTTATGTTAAGTAGTTTCCATTGGATACCGAACGACGTTGGCAACATCTAAGCCAGGGACACCTACATGGTTCTATAGAGTTAATACAATAACTATATGATACAGCAGGAACTAAACTAACAAATAGGAAAGTGTGAGTTAATGTAACAAATGTATGTGATAGAAGATCCTAAAATGGGTCTACAGTTCTTAGACTAATTATTAGGTGTTTCAGGGTTGCTTAGTACTGAGAGAGTTAAGTAAAAATTGGTGTTATCTTGCTTGCTGCCGAGAAAGATGACCTCTTGAGCCATAGTTTTATTTCAGAATTATGCGATTTTGCAGCCGAACTGGGGCAGATTAAGCCTGGGAGTGTAGGTTCAACCTGCTCCTCCGGCTCAGGTTCACTTTCCGTTTCCGATCCTTCTTGGGGTTCTTCCATGATGGGTTCGGGTTCAATCATCTCATGCTCCTCAGGCAGCTGCTTCATCCTTCCCCCACTCCCTAGGTCCACTGACGGACGAGCATACCTGCTGGTGGCTTGGCTCAGCATGACGGAACTCTTCATCGAGGATTGGCTTTTTCCTTTGAGAAAAAGCGGTTCAATGGCCACCTCGTGTGACTCTATAGACACCTGTGGCTGTTCCTTCAGGTCTTCTCTCGGGGTTTCAGCTTTAGTGGATCCTTTCTGGTCATCGATGGTGGACACTGTAGCGTCATCAACCCAGCAATGTGTCTCAGACTCGTCACTGACTTCCTCCTCTGTACCTTCATTGCTCAAAGCATTGACGCTGCAATGCAATTCAAAATAATTAGGATCAACAACATAACTGGATGTATTTGCCTGGCATACAATGAGACAAATTTCAACAGAATATCCCAGCTGAGAGACATTTCTGGATTAGTTTTAATGTGTTATTTAAAAATGAAAACTTGATTATAGAGGTTCCACATAAAACAACAACCCTAATGTTCGAAAATAAACATACAAAAACATCCCTGCCATTCTATCGTAATTATTAACAAACAGAAGTCCTAACATTGTATCATAATTCCAAAATACAGTCTTGGCTCTGTATTATAATTCTAAACAGCCTTGACATTCTGTCATATTTTTAAACAACCACCCTGACACTCAATCATAATTCTAAAATACAACCCTGACACTCAATCATAATTCTAAACAACAACCCTGACACTCAGTCATAATTCGAAACATCAGTCTAACAGTCAATCATAATTCTAAACAACAGTCTGACTGTCTGTCATAATTCTAAATAACAACCCTGACATTCTATCATAATTCTAAACAATAGCCATGGCAATCTATCATAATTCTATTCAACAGCCCTAGAATTCTACCATAATTCTAAACAGCCCAGACATTATATCATAATTCTAACAACGACCCTGGCATTCTATCGTTATTCTAAACAATACAATAGTAAACTATGACAACATCAAAGGGGCGCCACGGTAGCGTGTGGCTAGGCGGCCGCCTTCCTCCCCTAAAAGGTCTCGAGATGAAATCCGCACAGGGCAGATTTAGAAAACTAAAATGCATACAGTGATTGCTGGGATATATTCAGGGGAGTTGAGACAACCAGCCTGATGCTAACCCATTAAACACTGTGTACGGGTCGGTCTATATAAAAATAGGTGTAGCATTCAATCAGACGCCTTAATCGCCATTAGCTGCAAAAATATCCTTTACTATCATTATCATTAGGTGCCTTGCTGACTGGCGTATGCGATCATGCCTCTCAACAATCGGCGATCCCCTTCAACGTGTATTAATTCGTGTGCTGATACACCTCCATGCCATGCAACAAGACTGTCAAGAATCTTCTCTCTTCCTCTATCCCTCCTTCCACAGAAGGGCACAACATATTCAATTTTCCCTCTTCTCACAACATAGCCGAAAAACGATGACTGTCTCCTTTTAATGTCTGTGATAAGTTCTCTTTGGGTTTCCGTCTATTTCAAAACCTCTTAGTTGTTCCTTTTTGTCTGTCCAAGGTATTTTAGGAATTCTTTCGTAAAACCATATCTTTGAGGCCTCAAGAAATTGTTTAGCCTGCCTACCTATTGTCAAGGGCTCCCTTCACTGTACATACAGTAAAACAGTCATTTCTTAAATCGTCAGTTTTTGTTTTCTGTTCTCGTCTAAAAAAAATGCGTGAGAATTTAACAAGCCGACAGACAGCATTAAAAAAAACTCCACACAGATTACTTTTACACTTTATACAGTTGGAATTGATTGTACTTTATAATGAAACAATGTTATCAAAGTGCATTGACTGGTCTGAAGTGCAGGGCGAAGCAAATGCAACACAGATCCTTCTTCTGTGTAAACTTTCGAACACCGCCGCGCAGAAAGCTCGAGTCTTAAAGACACAGGAGAAAATGACAGATTGTTTTTTAGTAACGTGGGTTTATAGTATTAAAATTCATTTATGTACCTTCCTACTCTTATATTAAGGTTCATATTGATCTTTTATTAAATTAAACACAATGTGTATGCATTATTCCTGTTCAAAGGATTTTAATTTTCATTTTTTGTCGCAAGCCTGGAGAGAAATCACGTTTCTGTATATATTTTTAAGGAGATTTCCGCTATCCGTCTGTACGATTATCTATCACAGCCCAAGTCTGGATTTTTACTGTGATTCGACGTTTTAGTGTACTGTACACGAGTACCATCAGTATTGAGACTCTACGCTGGCTGCTGAAGATGAGGATGGAGCATGCATGGGAATGCCCCGAGTGATGTGATGTCAATTCTTGACTAAACTCGACTGATCTAGGTTTGATTTCCCTCATATCCTGTAATGTTGTAGCGGCCTGGCAGACATTAAAGAACAGTCTTCTTAGTCCGCGGAAATGTGTGCTTCTTGAACTGTAGTTGCCTATCGCTTAAAATTGTTGGCAATACTGAGCGAACATCTGTCGGTATAACTAGTTCTGACTCAGAGCTGCCTCTAGTCATTAGATTAGGTGTTTCGTCCTTTTTAGGACGATATTTTTTGTTATTTGATACCCCACCCTGGCTTTTGCCAGGGGCCGCAATATAGGCAGGCCATAAATATGGCCGATTGTCTGAACGCGGTTTCTGGGACCTCTCCACGGCGATCCTCATCCACATGGTGGCACTTTGTGTCATCGGGTGTTGATCGCTTCTGTGATGTCCTAGTGGGGTAGAAAGTCAGTCTGTCAGTCAGTTGCCTCCGGTGAATTACTTCGGCGAAGTGATATCCGGCTAATAATTTAAGATTGTCCTAAAGAAAGACTTTACTTTTTGATAGAATTATTGGTCCAGTCGGAGTGCATCTTCCTGAGAGCGGAGAAACCAAGAGTCTGCATACAAACAAGTCAAAACTGTGCACTGGATGTGCACGCAAAACTCAAGTTCTGGGATAAGACCAAGGTGGACGAACAGGAAGAACTTACCACCGGAGAGTGATTAGAACAAATAAAGCTATATGATGGCTTAGCAAAAAAGACATGTTCAGTTGACTGGTACTGAATCAGTTGAAGACTAACCTGAATTTTAGGGTTACGGCCGTCACACTCAGTTCCTTGACAACATTCTCTTTGGGCTCGTCAATCTTCTCAGATTGTGCATTGTCTTCGGCTTCGATGGCAGACTCACTCTGGGCCGTGTCCTCATCCTCTGTAGGTACGAGAAGGAATTGATTGCTTGCTGAAACCTGACCCAGCCTCCACTGACCCTCGCAGGTCTCGGGTGTCGCAGTGCAGACCACTTTGTACCGACTACTGATCTTGTTAAGGTACCGACATATACGCAGATGCTCTCTGCATTGGCCTCTTAGATGGTTTAATTCTCTTTTAACTTCAAGAGGACTAACATATAATTCAGCTGTTTCTGCACATGCCGAAGATCTTCTTTGCTGTTGTTCGTCACTTATATTGACAGAACACCTTGCCAGTTGATCGACATGCTTCTCTGACGCAACTAGCATACTCTTTGGCATAAACGTTTTGTCTTTCTTATCCAGCAGCGATTCAAAACATTGCTTATTGTATTCCAGCAGTTTCTTTGACTCGTTTTCCTCCATTCGCGTTATCGCCTTCTTATGATCCTCTAACTGACGAAAGTTTGCTAACATGGCCCGTGTTTCCGCCTGCGTATGTTTCATGGGGTAGTTTTCAATCGTGTGCACCGGTCCTTGGTTCATCTTCTGTGGAGTAACACAATAACATTTTCTATGAAGCTTTAACAGGTACAGTAAACGTGTCTACTCCGTGTACACAACTTAAGTTATCTACATTAGAGTTATTTTACTTTATAGATATATGAAAGAACACATTCATCTTCACTACATATATTCTGCTGTCTCTCTCATTCTCTCTCTCTCTCTCTCTCTCTCTCTCTCTCTCTCTCTCTCTCTCTCACATATATATATATGTGTGTGTGTGTGTGTGTGTGTGCGTGTGTGTGTTTATGAAAAATATAATACAGCACACATAAAAAATACAATATAATATAATCATCATCATGTAGCAGGTCCTTTGCAGAACGTCGCTTTCATCACAGTCTACCTAAATGAAACTCGGTCTCTCGCTAGTTCTCCCGTCTCATGCACTTTCACACTCAAGGAGTCACTTATAGCTGTGCCCATCTTCGTGACGGACGGCCCCTGCCCCTCCTTCCTGGTGCAATGCCTTCTGCTATAATTTTTTTCAATCTGTCGTGGTGGTTGATATGACCAAAATATTTCAGCTTTCGAGAAAGGATGCTGTTTATTAGCCAATCTTCCCTAATGTTCAGATCTTTTAAGATGTCAGTATCTCTCATCTTCTTTGTCCAAGATATTCTTATAATCTTTATATAGCATTTCAGCTCAAAAGCCCCTATTCTCTTTCTTAAGGACTGAGAGATAGTCCACGACTCGCATCCTTATGTAGCCACAGGTAAGATGCATGCTCTCAAAATTATAATTTTTATCTCCTTGCTGGTGCTTAACCATAGACTTTTAAGGCTGTTCAATCTTTGCATTGCTATGGTCATCCCCCTTTTAATTTCCGTCGAACAGTCTCCATTGCTGATTTTTATAGAGCCTAGATATTTAAAGTTTGCGGCATTTTCAGTTTCTTCATCATTTATTGTTATTTTTTGGGTGACAGCCAGTTTTATCTGTGGACATAAGTTTTTTTTAATATATATAATATAATACAAGATAATTTAATGCAATTGTATATTATATTATATTATATTATATTATATTATATTATATTATATTATATTATTATATTATATTATATTATATTATATTATATTATATTATATTATATTATATTATATTATATTATATTATATTATATTATATTATATTATTTTATATTATATTATAATATAAAATAATATAATATATTATAGTATATTATATTACATTTTTTTATATTATATGGGAGTAAAATATGGGGAAGCACGTCTGTACCTCCAGAAATAGGTGACATTGTAACCAACTACTCAAGGGAAAAGTTAGCAGAAGTACCCTGGAGTGGCTGCTACAGCGGAGGACCGATCATGCATGGAAATGCCTAATGTGCAGTGGCGTCGATTGTGATAATTAAACAAAACATTATGGCTACGAGTCGCCCTTGGACTAGACCTACTTCACCTTTTTAAAATATAAGTAATAATAAAATCAAAATTACCATTTCCAACAACACTGACTGGTGAAATTTCTCCTTGAACTGACGTCAGATACAGCTAGTAGTAAGTAAGCCACAACACATGTACACGAACAGCAACGAAAACGGCAGAAATTGTTAAACACATCCGTCGTGTTATTTATGTCATAGTGGTTCAAGGCTCAGAAGTTTAGACTGACGGATGGGAGCAAAATTAGCAACTATAGTCCGTTTCAAAATTCGTGCCCTCAACATGTAAGATGTGTCTAGGGTTAACACGATTTTTTTTCCAATTTAAGTGGCCTTAGATTTCCCATGCTCTTATGATTTTACAAT
>CAJHNH020008525.1:180271-262771 GCA_905116865.2 Candidula unifasciata | reverse complement strand
GCTAGGCTATCTCTTCCACTGGAGTTTTATGTACATGGGATGTAGGGGCCGCCTGCGAATCCGAAGGCCATAGGTTCAAATCCAAACGAAGCCAGAATTATTTACTCACAAAAAAATAAGACCTTGGCTCCAGGTCAATCCAGCTTTAAATGGGTACCAGTAGGGTCCTGGGATGAAAAGGTGGCCGGCGTTATGGTGACCATCTTACAAGCCGATTGCAGATAGGTCGATAAAATATAGATCTAACATTATATGCACAATAAGCCTATTGGCTTGGAAAGCAGCCCATTACTTTAGACGGGATTTATATTTCCGTTGGTAGTAGACTCCTACTTAATATCCAGATTAATTGGGCTGATTTTAAAGTTGTACCTGGCCTCATCCTTTTACACCACACGGCCAAGAACAGACGCCAACAGCGACCGTAAAACTATATTTCAACATAAAACCCTCCCCTGATCGTTATAATAGTGAATACAGTTATAATACAAATGCAGATAAGGATAACAATAAATGATACGCAACCGACGTTTCCAACTACAAGCCGATACTTTACATTACAAGTAGGTTAAATAAACACACCTAAACATAGGCTGACAACTGCGGATTGTGAAATCAATGCTTCCGATAACCTGTGGAGACTTTTTAAACGTGGGTCTTGTCTTGGACAGAAATCTGTGGTCGCGCCTGGCTCATCCTTTCAGGCATGGTGTTTTGCGTGATGTTCGGGGCTCGGATACAGGGAAAACCTAGGGCAAGGGGGTCTTAGCGACCCCCATCAAAACAACCCCCTGGCCCAACCTCACAAATCTTCTGAGCTAAAATAGCACAGCAGGACTCCTGACCCTTGGACTTACGGCTCGGAAACAATTTTGTAAGAGAGCTCTGAAAGACCTTCTGTTAATCGTGTATAAAAGTTCTCTTTAAATTTATTTGTTTATAATTTTCAAATTGTTTCAAGTAAATAAGATTAATTTCGGCACAATGATTGTTGTTATTATTATTCATAATTATTATTATTAATGTATTGGATGGCGTCTATGCTGATGCACTTCAAAAATAGTGACTTAATCGTCTTTTCAGAAGTCGTACAACAACTCTATCCTCGCGTTTGCCAGGGGCCCTAAATATAGCCGGGCCATAAATATGACCTAACGGCTAAATGCGGTTTCTGGGAGTTCTCCACAGGTGATCCTCATCCACATGGTGGCACTTTGTGTCACCGGGTGTTTATCGCTTTGTGTGATGTCCTGGTGGGGTACAACTTACATACGTAAACACACCCTAAAATGTGCGGGGGAAACAAAGGGGCAAATGACAAAAGTGGGGAGGGGGGGTCAGGGATAAATAAAGTCAAGTTAACATCAACGAAAGAAATCACTGAACTGTGACTAACAAGCTTAATGAGGGTAAGAACAAAGGGACGAAGGGGAACAAAACACGGAAACAGGCATTTATTGCCGTTAGATGGCTTTCAACAGCTATCAGCCAGAACCTGACATTACGACACACCCCAAAAAGCCTCCCTGTAATGCCAGTAAACAGATCAGTGTTTTTATATTGCTACTTTTCTTTTAGTTAACCCCATTTCGGGGTCTTGCAAATTTCGTGATGAGTTTCCGGGACGGTCCAATATTATATGGGGATTTAGGGTAAGGGTTAGTGTTAGGCGGCGATCATTTCACATCCTAACACCCTCTACACTACTGGACTTTCTCTGGAACTCGCCACGAAATCTCTGAGTCCTTGAGATAAGGTGAATTAAAATAAAATGACCTTCAGATTAAGTACTGGTACACAACAGACCTTGCATCCATGTGTAGAAGAAATGTAAGATAGCAAATTCAGAGCTCTGCGCATATGGACAGGCGCCACAGAATGAATACTGAACGTGTGCTACAGAAATAAAACACTCGCGTTAACAGGCGACCAGTAGATGTGTTATGAGTAAAATATCCCGGTTGGAACTACAATGTCGCTCATTTAAACGAGTATTTGTCGTAAGCGAATTAGTAATAACGAAGTTTTAATTATGAAGTTGTTATTATCCAGTCATAATATCACTAAAAATCACTTCAAAAAATATTAATCAGCACTCACAAATATAGAGGAAAGACGGAGAGCTAACAAGAGAACAAACTAGAGTCTGCAATCTTGTATTTCAAGTAACACGTATTGTATACAATATTATATGTGCAAACGTATCAATATCCAATATATATCAGAACAAAGATAATATATATCCTAAAAAATAACAGAAGGGATGAACAAGATGTAGCTGATTAAATTCCTACACTGTGACATGTGTAAACACTGATTAACAATACCGTATTCTTTGACTTGTCGCTCTGGAACGTGTTACATGAGCATGGTTTTCTTAAAACTGGATCCAGTGTTTTCTGCAAAAACAAAGTCTTCCTGGTTAGGCTAATGAAAACATTGGGGCTGGGGGTGGGGGTGGGGGTGGGGGTGGGGGTGGGGGTGGGGGGATATATACTCAGACAGGCATATTTTCTATTTAAACACAAACAGTAAGGACCTTGGCACTCATTCACTCCTTCATTCATTATCTTGTTGTGCCATTATAGGTCACACAGCGCTTGCAGTCTATTCCACCATTCCGTTTTGTACTCATTGAGGTGTTGAGTTGAGTTGAGTTGACATCACAGCACTCGGTGCATTCCCATGCATGCTCCGTCCTCATCTTCAGCAGCCAGCGCAGAGTTCCACTACTGATGGTACCGGTCACATTTGGTTCATTGAGGCAATATTATTCAGTATATGTAAACAATCGGTAGGCAGACCTAATTATTTTTATTTTGTTATTTTTTAAGGCCTCAGAGATGGGATTTTACAAAAGAATGCTTACAATACACTGGACAGCCACACACACACACACACACACAAAAAAAAAACAACAACCAAGAGGTTTTGAAAGAGGCCGGAGCCTAAAGACAACTTACCACAGACATCAAAACGTTGTCTTTCTCTTTCCCTCCTTCCACTGATCTTTCCAGTGGTCACCACATGTTCCATTTTCCCTCTTCTCATAACATGGCCGAAAAATGATGACTGTCTCCTTCTGATGTCTGTGATTAGTTGTCTTCGGGCTCCCGCCTCGTTCAAAACCTCTTGACAGACATGTGTTAAAACTGGATGTACGTAGCAAGCAAGAATTATTTTTCTAACCTTCAATGATAAAGATATATTGCATAAGATGTTCTTCATTTTATAAAATGCAGTTATTGCCTGTCGCCTGTCCTCTTTTTGACAAAAAGAGGAAAAACAATTTAAATTTTTACTTCTAAGTATCTTCATGCCTTCTTTAAAAATGACACAATTTATAGCCAACTTTTCTTGATTTTCGCAGCGGCACCCCAGACATAAGCACTCAGTTTGAGAACCTCTGCTGTAATGCCTCGGTCGAGCCAGCAGGTAAAGACCTTGCCAGCTGCTATACCACGCAACCGGGTCGCAGTTTCCCCTGCTACGACAGACTGAGACAACAGCACCTATTGTGGTAATGAGAGAGTTATTTCAGTCCATCGCAGTGTATGCAGAAACGGGTGTAAAGTAACCACTATTCGTATTTGGCCCGACCGCAGGTATTCGGTATAGTTATTCGGTCCACTATTAGGCCCATAAGCGAATACGAAGCGAATAGTCGGGACAGACCTAATATTTACATAAAAGCACAACAGTGGAGAATTGGAAATATGATGTTTGATTGTATGTTTTACAGATCCACCCCTAAGGCCGAAGTAACAATAGCATTTTTCACATGTGACTAGAGAGAGACTTCATCAGAAGAAAAACAAATGAGGGTATCCGGGGAAAAAAAGGAATAATTAAAAAAATCAAATACTACTACATGTGCTCAATGTCCTCGCACAGCTCGATATTTAAAAGCAGCAGCCGAAGAAGCAGCTTGTGCCAGGCAATATTTGAAAGTTAGAAAAACTGCAAACAAAAAAAGGAACCTTTGTATCATGTGTCAAACATTTATGTCTAGAAAGAAATGACAAACTGCTGGACGTAAATTTGCCTAGAAATACAACAGCCCAAAAAATGCTGGGGTTGGTTCTGCAACGTCTTGTAAAGGATACGCAACTAACAGGATACATATAGGTGTGGATCACCGTCGGTGTGACGGAATGCGAGCACTATGCGGAGACGACGTTTGTGTGTGTCTAGACGAGACAGGAGTTGGAGAGAAATAAGGGTGAAATAACATGTATTCTTTCCAAACTAAAAAAAAAAACAAATACAAGAATTGAAACATATTCCTTAATGTCAACCTTTCACAGCAGTGATGACATTGTGTTGATGATGAGACAAGGGACGAGCATTTTTACTTCATAGTTCGCTGCTGAGTCCAAACGTTAGGTATAAGTGACCGCCAAGAGCCGCTGTATAACTACTGTGTGCTTCAAAGGGGATTTCAAGGTTTGTACATGTAGGGTTATCATCCTTGATTTCAAGAATGCTGACAAAAATCATACATTGCACAATCTATTGCACGATATATTTCGCTGTATCTCGTCAGGTGCATTTCTATAGAGTTAAAGAAACATAAAATGAAGCACAAGAGTCAATTATTTTCAGTAAAATTTAAATATCACATTGTCATTGACAAGTTATGCTGCACATTTCCCGACCGAAAATTTGAGATTATCCACGTGATTACCATGGTGATTCAAATGTATCCTTGATTTGTTGATTTGCAGACTGCATGCCTGGAGGGGAACAAACTACCTACCTACCTACATACCTTCATACCAAACAAGAAGCAAAGTCACTCACGCAAAGAAAGGAAAGATTTTTCTTCCAGGTAAAATTTCTACTGATTAGCTCCATGTAACGTCCTGAGCTATCAACAAAAAAGAAAAAAGACAAGAAGCATATTAACTCACTCAGGGAAAGGACACTCTTTTTCTCGTCACTTTTCTAACGACTTGCTCCGCGTAATTTCGGAAGAAGTCAACAGAAAAAACACACAATAAATAACGCCACTCACTTTGGGAAAGGACACGATTTTCTTCCTGGTCATCTGTCTCACCATTTGCTCCACGTAATGCCGGGAGAAGTCTACAGAAAACGATCTCTGCTCTTTACTGATCTCGTTCTTCCATCTACCTCTGCCATCTGGCACGAACAGAAAGCTGGGCATTTTTTCGAGACTGTTGGCGAGGGAAAAGGAAAAGTGAGAACAATAATTTCTGCTTATTTCTTTAGATACTATATTTTATAGTGATAGAAGAAAGGTGCAACAGATTAACAAAGGAAGGCAAAAGAAGAGACAAAAGCAGAGAAAGGTGGTGTGAAACAGCAGTTGCAATAATAATACTGGTAGCGGTCGTGGTGGTGGTTGTTATAGTTTGTCGTACCTTTGATAGTTATTGTAGTAGTAGTATATATAAGTAGTAGTAATTTTCTGAGGTTACTACTGTGATAGTTGTAGCAATATTAGCAGCGACCCTTTGAACAAAAATGTTCATTCGTTTTCGCTTTATCCCTCTCTCTCTCTCTCTCTTCCTCTCTTCCTCTCTTCCTCTCTCTCTCTCTTTCTCTCTCTCTCTCTCTCTCTTCCTCTCTTCCTCTCTCTCTTTCTCTCTCTCTCTCTCTCTCTCTCTCTCTCTCTCTCTCTCTCTCTCTCTCTCTATCTCTCTTTCCCTGCTTCTCTTTTCCTCCATTGTCGCCACTGTCTAGACGTCTTCCAGTTTGTGACTAAGTAATGTAGACAGTCTTCTTCTGATACGGATAATCGGTTCTTTTGGTGAAGTAATTTCTTTTGAGCAATAATCATTTCATTCATTTTTCTTTCTCTTTATAGTTAAATTAAAATGGCAAAAACATGCTGACCATAATCGAAGTCTAAATGTTTCTCATTTAATAAAAGCAGCAAGGCTAAAAAGAGACACATTTCTTCTCCTTCATCTTCTTCTTCTTCTTCATTTTCTTCTTCTTCTTCTTCTTCTTCTTCTTCTTCTTCTTCTTCTTCTTCTTCTTCTTCTTCTTCTTCTTCTTCTTCTTCTTCTTCTTCTTCTTCTTCTTCTTCTTCTTCATCTTCTTCTTCTTCTTCTTCTTCTTCTTCTTCTTCTTCTTCTTCTTCTTCTTCTTCTTCTTCTTCTTCTTCTCCTCCTCCTTCTTCTTGATCTTCTTGTTCTTCTTCTTTTCTTTTCCTAGTTCTTCTTGTTCTTCTTGTTCTTCTTGTTCTTGTTCTTCTTTTTCTTCTTCTTCTTCTTCTTCTTCTTCTTCTTCTTCTTCTTCTTCTTCTTCTTCTTCTTCTTCTTCTTCTTCTTCTTCTTCTTCTTCTTCTTCTTCTTCTTCTTCTTCTTCTTCTTCTTCGTCTTCTTCTTCTTCCTCTTCTTCTTTTTCCTCCTCCTCCTCGCTTCCTCTTCTTCCTCCTCCTCATCTTCTTCTTCGTCTTCTTGTTCCTCCACCTCAAAATCTTATTATTCTTCCTCCTTATCTTCTTCCTCTGCTTTATTGTTATGACCTCTACTCCTCCCCCCCCTCCCCCCCCCCCCCCCCCCCCCCCCCCATGTCTCAAGGTCTCGCCAGGTGTACACCCTTTGTCCTCTCCATCTTTTTCACGCCAAACACTAATTCCTTTCGTTGGGTTTATTTTGATCTTCCATCATCATCATCATGTAGCAGGTCCTTTGCAGAACGTCGCTCTCATCACAGTCTGCCTGTAAGAAACTCGGTCTCTCGCCAGCTCTCCCGCCTCATGCACTTTCATACTTAAGGAGTCACTTATATCCTGTGCCCATCTTCGTGCCAGTCGGCCCCTGCCCCTCCTTCCTGGTACCATGTCTTCTGCTATAATTTTTTCCGAGCCGTCGTGGCGCTTTATGTGACCAAAATATTTCATCTTTCGAGAAAAGATGCTGTTTATTAGCTAATCTTCCTTGATGTTCAGATTTTTTAAGATGTCAGTATTTCTCCTCTTCTTTGTCCAGGATATTCTAAGAACCTTTCTATAGCATTTCAGCTCAAAAGCCCCTATTCTCTTACTTTAGGACTGAGAGATAGTCCACGACTCACATCCGTATGTAGCCACAGGGAAGATGTATGCTCTCAAAATTGTAATTTTGATCTCCTTGCTGGTGCTTAACCATAGACATTTCAGGCTGTTCAATCTTTGCATTGCTGTGGCCATCCTCCTTTTAATTTCTCTCGAACAGTCTCCATTGCTGTTTATTTTAGAGCTTAGATATTCAAAGTTTGTGACATTTTCAATTTCTTCATCATTTATTGTTATTTTTGGGTGGCAGCCAGTTTTATCTGTGGACATTATTTTCGTTTTCTTTAAATTCAAGAACAGATGGTGATTTTCACTGTGCTTTTGGACGGACAATAATAAATTTTCTATTCCATTTACGCTGTTCAAAAGGAGGACTGTGTCATCTGCGTAGCGGAGTTCCGGAATAGGGTTTCCACCAATTTTGAGCGGATCATAACTGTCACAAGTCTGGTCATTTTTGACATTTCTCATTAGATTTTTTGTGTAGATATTGAATAGGTATGGTGAGAGAATGCACCCTGCCTCACCCCCTTTTGCACCTCGAACCAATCAGATGTTTCACCAGCTGCTCTGATGGCTGCTTGTTGTTCATGATAACGATTTTCAATTAAATGCACTAAATGCGCTGGAAACCCCATACTTTTCATAATAGTCCACAGTTGGTGGTGCTGGACACAATCAAATGCCATGCTATAATCAATAAAACAAGCACGAAGATCTACATTGTATTCTCGAGCACCTTCCACTGACTGTAAATTGCAATGCAATGACACTTTGTCTGTCAAGTTGTTTTAGTTTGTGTCGTTCCAACGCTAGCATTTTGTTCTCGTCTCTTGATTTACTGGAAATAATTTCGTTTAGTCTGTCATCTATTTAATACATTAGCACGTGGAATCAGCAGTGCTTTTCAACCTGGAGGTGGTTGGAGTGGGGTAGGGGGGTCCTACTATGGAGGTGCAGGGAAGTTTTTTTTTTTTTTTACTGGGGGTACTTATAATATGTTATCTTAAAGTATTTTTTGCAGCTAGTAACGAACTCAGGCCCAGCTCCGCCCATCAACACACTAGGTCACCTTTCATTGATGTTTGGCCAGGCTGGTTCACGTTGTTCAAGGTTACATGGGTGTCCGGGTGTACTGTATGTAACTGCACTCTCTCGTGCAGCCTAGTTTCAGTGTGCGGGTGAGGGGGAGGGGGTTGGGTTTAGGGCTAGTTGTACATGTTATGGGGTCATCAAATGCCCTCACATACTGTAATATAGAGCATGCGTGGTAGACGGTAGGAGCGTCGACTAAGCTGACGTCCCTGCCACTTACGTTTGCGTCCCTCAGGTTAAGGTGGAGACTGAATGTCCAGTCACATTTTCCTGGTTAAGCTGGGCCTCAGTTAGTTACATGTAACTATTTTTTCAGTTTAAATTATAAACGACATGTTTGTGAAAATATCGAAAATAGCCAAGAAAATTTTTTTTCAGCAGTTTGTACATCTATGGTTACATTTCTAACTACTCTTTGAGTCTCAGGAGGTTTAGCATCGGGCTCAAAGGGTAGAGAGAAGAAACTAAAAGCGACGTATCATGCGTTATTTAGGCTTCTGGGTAGGAACCTATGAACGTATGCTGCGTTTTTTGGGACTCACAGTTAATAGGAAACCATGTGTATTTAATTATAGAATAATTTAAGGGAAGGCGGGGGTGGGGGGGGGGGGATATTTAGTCTTGCCATCTTTCTATGGAAAAGGGTATCTCATTTTAAAAAAAAACTGGAAAAAGCTGTATCATATGAAGTGACTTACCTGTGTGTGGATAATAGCGACATCCTGACCTCTTAGCTTGTGAATTAATCTGTGTTGTATTTGTGTCTTCTAGACTGTTGATTGGTTAGCATTGACCGAGGTCAAGGTTACAAACCTTGTCAGTTCAGACAGACATTAGAAGAATGTTGATTGACCTCCTAGTATTTACACAATCACTAATATTTCTCTAATCTGTAATATTTAGAGAAGACATTTCATTTTGCTATTCTTTCATTTATCTGTTCATTTACATGTGACTATAAGCTAGGTTAGGAGCCGGACTTTTTTTCAAAGATGACCTTGGCTCCCAGGTCGACCCAGCCTTGAGTGAGTATCAGGTGGAGTCCCGGGAAGTAGAGGCGGCCGGCGTGATGCTGACCACATCACCCATCTTGTGCCGATTGGTCTATAAAATATAGGTCTAGCCCTATTTGCCCTATACGCCTAAAGGCGTGGAAAAGGGTCCTTTACTTATAAGCCACATTATTTATTTTGTTTCTGCCCACACATACACACGCACACACACAGACACACACATATATAAATTCTCCTACAAAAGAAAGTTCACGCTTTTGAAAATCACATACGAGTATTTGAAAACGACTAACTCAGATTCGATGTAAGTTTTGCACGTTACTTCCGTAAAGTTGAGACAGCACACTTTTCATTTGTCTCGTAGAATATGTTTACACTGTCCGGATCACATAAAATTAGTGTGCGTGTGCGTACATGTGTGCGTGTGCGTGTGTGTGTGTGTGTGTATGTGTGTGTTTTTATTTTAAACCTATAACTAAGATTAAAATGATCGACAGATCAGAATCAAGTGATGTGTTACCATCATGTCGAGATTCGCAGAATCATAAAGAAAATCATATGGTTCGCTTCTTTTACTTATTCCAAGAATTTCAAATGTTGCAGGGACATGTCATGTCTCCCGGCTCAAATTCGTACTATCGCTGTAAAACGCATTCCTGCAAGTGGCGTTGTCAGAAACCTTCCAAGACTAAAGACCATGCAGTCGGGACACATTCGATATAATTGTGAGTGTACTTCTATTTTTTCTTCTTCTTTCTTCTTCTTCTTCTTATTATTATTATTTTTATTATTATTAATATTATTATTATTTGTGTTTTTCTTCTTCTTCTTCTTCTTCTTCTTCTTCTTCTTCTTCTTCTTCTTCTTCTTCTTCTTCTTCTTCTTCTTCTTCTTCTTCTTCTTCTTCTTCTTCTTCTTCTTCTTCTTCTTCTTCTTCTTCTTCTTCTTCTTCTTCTTCTTCTTCTTCTTCTTCTTCAGCATCCCGAGGCCTTGTTATTCATTGCTGAGATATCATCCGCCGCCAATAATCTCTGTGACTGGTCTCCTTTTTCTACGTGAAGACTCCAGGTTTTTTTTTTTTTCAGAAACGCTTAGGCTCGGTACTATGGATATCGCAACCCTTTCGGCCTTGATTCCGTGATAGATACCGTCAATTTGGGAGAAATGTGGCTTTTCTGCCAACCCCTGGGCGTGAACCTGGACCACAAGGAGTTGTCACCCAGTCACCGCGTAGTCCGGTTTAGCAAACTACGCTAGCGAGCCGGGAACAGGTTTATAAATCTGCCTGTATGTTACCTCTCTGCTATCTTCCTAATCTGCCTCGTGGTCTACACTCTGTCATCGTACTTTATTTTTAGGTGTACCTTTAAAACAGTTGTGATAATAGTAACGTACTGTAATCCATAAACAAAACAATTTCGCACTACAGATGACAAACAAGACAGGATATGCCTTTTGAAAATACGATTAACAAATCCATGCCTGGCATCTAATTAAAACCTGAGCCAGTGTTAGCTCTGACTTAAATACAACAAGGATAAACCTTCAAGAACACAAGATTATCATAAGTATACAGGTTTTGTTTTTATGTTATATTTTTTCTCCAGCTTCACGCTAATGGTCATCCATTGAATCGGAGCCTCCATTTTAGGAAATGACGTCAGGTCATGTATCACCATCATCATCAGTGCTGCGTCCTCATCTTTAACAGCCAGCGCAGAGTTCCAATAATGATGGTAATCTTGTTTCTCTACTAATTCCGTTGCTTGTTCGCAATAGGTCTTGACCACATATGCCTTGTCGTGTATCAGTTCTCCACTCAGTGGTGCAGATCCAGCCAATCTGTCTTACTGTTTATTACCCACTACGCCGGCATAGCCTGGTGAAAAGATCCAAACTATGCACACTACCCGTAACATTCCCATTGAAACTTGCCACTCTGCTCAAAGCATTCCTGTCTTCATCTTTCCCAGCATTACTTCAGAATTACTGTGAAATTATGTCATATAAGGTTCGCTGTTTTCTGTGTCCTTCTATTCTGTGTAAACATTTCGATAGAATTGATGATTCCAATCTAGCGCTTTTGACCTCTCTCATCACAGTTCATTTTGTAAATGTAATTTTGTAAATTATGTAAATACAGTATCTTACAGTGCCGTTTGCAAAGTCACCAGTTTCGTGCCCCTGTCCGAGAACATCCGGTAATACGTGCAGCAGGAGAAAATCAACGCTGAGCCTCATGAACTCAGGTGGGCCCACTCTCTGAAAATGTCTAGGAGCTCGGGGGCCGAAACATTTGTCGACGAGAGATTACTTCTACTGGTGATTGGTAGACTCCTGCTGTACATGCTCCCCTGTGGAGTTTCTTATGCTTTCCCTTTGATGCCCTCGTTTCTTCTTTAATCAAGTTATTCTTCTTCTTCTTTCACTCGCTTGAAATAGATTTTCTATCTCTGCAATGTTGTCTATAGTATGACCTTCACTCGCCGTTGTAATTCAGTCAGCGACCCTTACAGTTGTACTTGTACCGGTGGAGCTCTTGGCAAGAAGTTTTGCCTTGATATGTTGTATTTTAGACATTCTTGGAGTACGTGATCTATTCAAATGTCTTCTATTCTGGTTCATGCTTGGTGATTGTCTACTGATTTCTTCTCAAAATGTTCTCAGTATAGCTTTATCTTCTTTGTAACTCTTGATTTATTATCTTATTGTGTCACTATATGTCACATAGGGCTCGTGATTCCTCCATGCTGTGCAATCAGTTCAATATCATAGATGGAGTTCAATCTAGCATAACACTGAGCGACTGTTCTGTGTGTGTTTGCGTGCGCTTGAGAGCATGCGAACACGCGAACGAGTGTTCAGCTAGAGTATTTTTTCCCCAATTTGTCAACTAAGTCGGCTCTGTGGCTAAGTCGATGCGAACGTTTCCTAATGCCGGCATGCCGGGTTCGATCCCAGCTGCGGGTCATGCGCCTTGTGTTGGTTTCGACAGTGGTATCAAGAAAGCCGACCGACAAGAAAGAAATGGCAAACTATTGGACGTAAATTTGCCTAGAAAAACCACACAACAGCCATGGGCTGTTGGGCTTGGTTCTGCAACGTCCTTTAAAGGATACGCAACTAACTAACCTTGTCAACTAGGTCTCTAGTGCAACCGTCACTGTTTTGAGAATTGATGACATTTTGGGGCGGGCCCTTGATCGAGTCACCAAGTAAGGCCGCAGTGATAGCGATGGAGAGCGAACGCACCACACAAGTAACATACACAGTGCTGGCCGCTTACAACATAGAAAACAGAACGTGCTAACCACTTACAGCATGGAATATAGAATGCTTAGCTGTTAAAAATGACAAAACATGACACCCCTAGAACATAGGTCAGCCTGTGGAAAATCTCGCACCTGGCTAGATAGTGCAATATTTACGATATGTAATTTATCTTCTGCAAGAATTTACAACAAGAAAACAAGAATTTATTTATTTCAGTATACAGTTGTTTATTTATCACATAGAGTCAGAGACTCACACAATTCATATATCACACAAGGGCTTATATAAATAATACACTGTTATTACAGTAAACCTTCTAAACACAAATTCCAAGGGATGAAAAATCCAAAGTTTGTGTTAAATATATTCTTACTAACAGGGGGCTAATAGATGTATAATGCATAATACATCCCATCTAGGACATTTTATTCATGTTCACCCAGTGAGTGTCTTAAGCAAGTTCGTTCTAACAAGGTTTTACTGTTCTACAGACATACAGGATACTGAAGAATCTGATTCTTATAAACAGTTGCAGCATAAATACGTTCTTTCACTTGAAACAAAAATGACATACATTATGTCTTAAATGTATGATCAATGATTAGTAGGTGATGCATTTATCTTGTGGTCCCAATGTAACACATTCTACATAGGAGTTTGTTACTCCGACAGTCTCTAGATTTGGGCCGGTAGATTGGCACTTGACTCACCCAACGACGGATCCATCAGCTGTAAAGATAATATTTTGCAAATTAGAAACTTAAGGACATATTATCTTTCTCTGTCAATTGAGGTAAGAAAAAGAATGCACCAATGGATATATAAACCCCCTATCCTGATATAGGAAGTAAATCATGGAGAGTTGGCCGATTAGCTAAACATTATGTGAAAGGCGAAGATGTGGTTTTACAGAGAAATGGTGAGAAAACACTGCACAGATAAAAATAGTATTGAAAGTGTATTGACAGAAACTCTCTCAAGAAGAAGGAGACAATATACATTCTTTGTTTATGTGATGAGAAGAAAAAAAACTAGAGTACATTGTGACATTGAGAAAGCTGGATGGGAAAAAATTCAGACGCGAAGATGCTGGAAAGTGTTACACCATGACAAAATGTACTGAAAGTACACTATACGAAATATCGCGGGTAGACATGACTACCAGCACAACACGGCAGGGACTAAATGAAGAAGAACTTTTATAAATCACTCAATATTTATAAAGATCTGAGACATGTTAACAAGATCTGAGTTAAAAACTGATTTCAAAGCAGTCGGAGCATTTCCGTACGCGCTCTGTCTCAACCGTCAGCAGTCAGCGCAAAGTTCCAATTCGAGCGGTACGAGAAGCCGTTTGATTATATGTCCGTCTTGATTTTCATCTGAGTGTAAACTACTGGACATATCCCTTGGTCACTCGCAGTTGCCCTTTTTCCCTACACCGTAATGATCGATTCGCACTTCCTTTTCTTTCCCATGCTCCCAAATGGCCTTGTTCATATCTAGCTTGGCACGCATGGATTCCCTAATCAATGTCGCCGTACCAGCCAATCTGTCTCTCAGTTTATTTCCCAACGCAACTACATTACTTAAAAAATAAAAAATAAAAGAATCTACGAGAATAATTCAACATTTGCATATGTAAAATGCCGTGGAAAATTGTAGTTTGCTCACTTCTGGACTTTGGCCTATTTGTATACAGACAGTTGGTAGCTTCTAGACTTTGGCTTATTTGTATACAGACAGTTGGTGGCTTCTGGACTTTGGCTTATTTGTATACAGACATTTGGTGGCTTCTGGACTTTGGCCTATTTGTATACAGACAGTTGGTGGCTTCTGGACTTTGGCCTATTTGTATACAGACAGTTGGTGGCTTCTGGACTTTGGCTTATTTGTATACAGACAGTTGGTGGCTTCTGGACTTTGGCTTATTTGTATACAGACAGTTGGTGGCTTCTGGACTTTGGCTTATTTGTATACAGACAGTTGGTGGCTTCTGGACTTTGGCCTATTTGTATACAGACAGTTGGTGGCTTCTGGACTTTGGCTTATTTGTATACAGACAGTTGGTGGCTTCTGGACTTTGGCTTATTTGTATACAGACAGTTGGGGGCTTCTGGACTTTGGCTTATTTGTATACAGACAGTTGGTGGCTTCTGGACTTTGGCCTATTTGTATACAGACAGTTGGTGGCTTCTGGACTTTGGCTTATTTGTATACAGACAGTTGGTGGCTTCTGGACTTTGGCTTATTTGTATACAGACAGTTGGTGGCTTCTGGACTTTGGCTTATTTGTATACAGACAGTTAGTGGCTTCTGGACGTTGGCCTATTTGTATACAGACAGTTGGTGGCTTCTGGACGTTGGCTTATTTGTATACAGACAGTTGGTGGCTTCTGGACTTTGGCCTATTTGTATACAGACAGTTGGTGACTTCTGGACTTTGGCTCATTTGTATACAGGCAATTGGTGGCTTCTGAACGTTGACCTATTTGTATACAGACAGTTGGTTGCTTCTGGACTTTGGCCTATTTGTATACAGACAGTTAGTGGCTTTTGGACGTTGGCCTATTTGTATACAGACAATTGGTGGCTTCTGGACGTTGGCCTATTTGTATACAGACAGTTGGTGGCTTCTGGACTTTGGCTTATTTGTATACAGACAGTTGGTTCCTTCCGTCTCAGGTGGACGCACTCCGACTTTGAACGAAATCCCCACACTCAGTCGCCTTTTACCATCTGCTTTTTAAAGGTGGCTGTGGGTCTATTTCCCCACCCCACTTCTGTCCAAATGAAGTCCTAGAACCCACCCAGGAATTTATATAGGAAATATAACATTTGGATGGATATCTATAAAGTGTAGAGAAGTAAATGCCATAATCACCTGGTAAACGTCTTGTTGGTGATGCTGATGACAAACATCCTGATGACAAAGATGCTGATGACAAAGATGCTGATGACAAAAATGCTGATGACAAAGATGCTGATGACAAAGATGTTGATGAATGAGTAAAAGACAAAGTAAGCAACGGTACCTTCACACAGTTGTAATCCATTTCGTGTGACATTTGAAAACCCAGCTGGGCAAGTATTTCCTTTGATACAAGTGTACCGACCTTCAGTGCTGCAAGGAAGACAATTTCTAGTATCAAAGTCGCCTCAAATAATGACTGTAAAAGTATTAGATTACAGCAGCCCTGTTATTGTCTTGTAACCTGACAATATTGCTTTTGAAGCAAGTTGCGTATCGCTTACAGAACGTTGTGGAACCAACTCCAGCATTGTTGTGGTTTTTTTAGGCAAATTCACGATCAGTATTTTGCCATTGCTTACTGAACGGTCTGCTCTCGGTACTACTGTCGAAACTTACACAAGACAAATCGTTTAGAGCTGGGATCGAACCCAGCATCCGGTATTACGAATCTCGTTCGCAACGCCTAAACAACAGTATCCGAAATTGCTGTTAAGAATGTCTCTGTCTCTCTCTCTCTCTTTCTCTCTCTGTCTCTCTCTCTGTCTCTCTCTCTTTCTCTCTCTGTCTCTCTCTCTCTTTCTCTCTCTGTCTCTCTGTCTCTCTCTGTCTCTCTCTGTCTCTCTCTCATTCTCTCTGTCTCTCTCTCTCTGTCTCTCTCTTTCTCTCTCTATGTCCCTCTCTCTCTCTCTCTCGTTTCTACAAAGAAATACTGATGCATATAAGAGAATAATAAACTATTTGACAAAGTAAGAATACGGCGTCAGACAAGGATAACCTACATATCAATAGACCCGGGTATCTGTAGACCCATATAACTGTAGGTGCTGGTCACTTTGTCGGCAGATCGCCGGTAGTTTGGGTTGGAAGTGGGCAGGTAGCCATCTTCACAAATGACGCAACCGGAGCACCCAACAACAGCCCGGGCGTAGACTTGATGCTTACAGTGCCAGCCGTCGCGGGGCTGGGGACACAGGACTAGAAGAGAACCATCAAAAGACATTGTTAACTACATCGAACAAAACAGTGAGTTAACTACATCGGACAAAACAGTGAGTTAACTACATCGGACAAAACAGTGACTTAACTACATTCTCACAAAACAGTGAGTTAACTACATTCTCACAAAACAGTGAGTTAACTACATTCTCACAAAACAGTGAGTTAACTACATTCTCACAAAAAAGTGAGTTAACTACATTCTCACAAAACAGTGAGTTAACTTCATAGGAAAAAACAGTGAGTTAACTACATTCTCACAAAACAGTGAGTTAACTGCATCGGACAAAACAGTGAGTTAACCACATCGGAAAAAACAGTGAGTTAACTACATTCTCACAAAACAGTATGTTAACTACATTCTCACAAAACAGTGAGTTAACTACATCGGACAAAACAGTGAGTTAACTACATTCTCACAAAACAGTATGTTAACTACATTCTCACAAAACAGTGAGTTAACTACCTTCTCACAAAACAGTGAGTTAACTACATAGGACGAAATAGTGAGTTAACTACATTCTCACAAAACAGTGAGGTAACTACATCGGACAAAACAGTGAGTTAACTACATTCTCACAAAACAGTGAGTTAACTACATTCTTAGAAACAGTGAGTTAACTACATCGGACAAAACAGTGAGTTAACTACATTCTCACAAAACAGTGAGTTAACTACATTCTTAGAAACAGTGATTTAACTACATCGGACAAAACAGTGAGTTAACTACATCGGACAAAACAGTGAGTTAACTACATCGGACAAAACAGTGACATAACTACATTCTCACAAAACAGTGAGTTAACTACATTCTCACAAAACAGTGAGTTAACTACATTCTCACAAAACAGTGAGTTAACTTCATAGGAAAAAACAGTGAGTTAACTAAATTCTCACAAAACAGTGAAAAAACAGTGAGTTAACTACATGCAGTGAGTTTAACTATCGGACAAAAAAACAGTGAGTTAACCACATCGGAAAAAAACAGTGAGTTAACTACATTCTCACAAAACAGTGAGTTAACTACATTCTCACAAAAACAGTGTGAGTTAACTACATGAGGTCTTCATACAAAAACAGTGAGTTAACTACATCAGACAAAACAGTGAGTTAACTACATCGGACAAAACAGTGAGTTAACTACATTCTCACAAAAAAGTGAGTTAACTACATTCTCACAAAACAGTGAGTTAACTACATTCTCACAAAACAGTGAGTTAACTACATCACAAAACAGTAGGAAAAAACAGTGAGTTAACTACATTCGGAAAAACAGTACATTCTCACAAAACAGTGAGTTAACTGGAAAAATACATCGGACAAAAACAGTGAGTTAACTACATCGGAAAAAACAGTGAGTTAACTACATTCTCACAAAACAGTGAGTTAACTACATTCTCACAAAACAGTGAGTTAACTACATCGGACAAAACAGGGAGTTAACTACATTCTCACAAAACAGTAACTACATTCTACATTCTCACAAAACAGTGAGTTAACTACATTCTCACAAAAACAGTGAGTTAACTACATTCTCACAAAACAGTGAGTTAACTACATGAGTTAACAACAAACAGTGAGTTAACTACATTCTCACAAATCAGTGAGTAAACTCACAAAACAGTGAGTTAACTACATTCTCACAAAACAGTGAGTTAACTACATTCTCACAAAACAGTACGTTAACTACATTCTCACAAAAACAGTGAGTTAACTACATTCTAACACAAAAAACAGTGAGTTAACTACATTCTCACAAAACAGTGAGTTAACTACATGCTCACAAATCAGTACGTTAACTACATCTCACAAAACAGTGAGTTAACTACATTCTCACAAAACAGTGAGTTAACTACATCGGACAAAACAGTACGTTAACTACATTCTCACAAAACAGTGAGTTAACTACATCGGACAAAACAGTGAGTTAACTACATTCTCACAAAACAGTGAGTTAACTACATTCTCACAAAACACAGTGAGTTAACTACATTCTCACAAAACAGTGAGTTAACTACATTCTCACAAAAACAGTGAGTTAACTAATTCTCATTCTCACAAAAGTGAGAGTTAACTACATTCTCACAAAACAGTGAGTTAACTACATTCTCACAAAACAGTACGTTAACTACATTCTCACAAAACAGTGAGTTAAACTACATTCTCACAAAACAGTGAGTTAACTACATTCTCACAAAAACAGTGAGTTAACTACATTCTCACAAAACAGTGAGTTAACACATTCTCACATAAACAGTGAGTTAACTACATCGGACAAAACAGTGAGTTAACTACATTCTCACAAAACAGTGAGTTTAACTACATTCTCACAAAACAGTACGTTAACTACATTCTCACAAAACAGTGAGTTAACTACATTCTCACAAAACAGTGAGTTAACTACATTCTCACAAAACAGTACGTTAACTACATTCTCACAAAACAGTGAGTTAACTACATTCTCACAAAAAACAGTGAGTTAACTACATTCTCACAAAACAGTGAGTTAACATACATTTAAACTACATCGGACAAAACAGTACGTTAACTACATTCTCACAAAACAGTGAGTTAACTACATCGGACAAAACAGTACGTTAACTACATTCTCACAAAACAGTGAGTTAACTACATCGGACAAAACAGTACGTTAACTACATTCTCACAAAACAGTAGGTTAACTACATTCTCACAAAACAATGAGTTAACTACATCGGACAAAACAGTATGTTAATTACATTCTCACAAAACAGTACGTTAACTACATTCTCACAAAACAGTGAGTTAACTACATTCTCACAAATCAGTACGTTAACTACATTCTCACAAATCAGTACGTTAACTACATTCTCAAAAAACAGTGAGTTAACTACATCGGACAAAACAGTACGTTTACTACATTCTCACAAAACAGTACGCTAACTACATTCTCACAAAACAGTGAGTTAGCTACATTCTCACAAAACAGTACTTTAACTACATTTTCACAAATCAGAACGTTAACTACATTCTCACAAAACAGTAAGTTAACTACATTCTCACAAAACAGTGAGTTAACTACATGCTCACAAATCAGTACGTTAACTACATTCTCACAAAAACAGTGAGTTAACTACATTCTCACAAAAGAGTGAGTTAACTACATTCTCACAAAACAGTGAGTTAACTACATTCTCACAAAACAGTGAGTTAACTACATTCTCACAAAACAGTGAGTTAACTACATTCTCACAAATCATTACGTTAACTACATTCTCACAAAACAGTGAGTTAACTACATTCTCACAAAACAGTGAGTTGAGAACATTCTCACAAAACAGTACCTTAACTACATTCTCACAAAACAGTGAGTTAACTACATTCTCCAAAAGAGTGAGTTAACTACATTCTCACAAAACAGTACGTTAACTACATTCTCACAAAACAGTGAGTTAACTACATTCTCACAAAACAGTGAGTTAACTACATTCTCACAAATCAGTACGTTAACTACATTCTCACAAAACAGTGAGTTAACTACATTCTCACAAAACAGTGAGTTAACTACATCGGACAAAACAGTGAGTTAACTACATTCTCACATAACAGTGAGTTAACTACATCGGACAAAACAGTGAGTTAACTACATTCTCACAAAACAGTGAGTTGAGTACATTCTCACAAAACAGTACGTTAACTACATTCTCACAAAACAGTGAGTTAACTACATTCTCCAAAAGAGTGAGTTAACTACATTCTCACAAAACAGTACGTTAACTACATTCTCACAAAACAGTGAGTTAACTACATTCTCACAAAACAGTGAGTTAACTACATTCTCACAAATCAGTACGTTAACTACATTCTCACAAAACAGTGAGTTAACTACATTCTCACAAAACAGTGAGTTAACTACATCGGACAAAACAGTGAGTTAACTACATTCTCACATAACACAGTGAGTTAACTACATCGGACAAAACAGTGAGTTTAACTACATTCTCACAAAACAGTGAGTTGAGTACATTCTCACAAAACAGTACGTTAACTACATTCTCACAAAACAGTGAGTTAACTACATTCTCACAAAACAGTGAGTTAACTACATTCTCACAAAACAGTACGTTAACTACATTCTCACAAAACAGTGAGTTAACTACATTCTCACAAAACAGTGAGTTAACTACATTCTCACAAAACAGTGAGTTAACTACATCGGACAAAACAGTACGTTAACTACATTCTCACAAAACAGTGAGTTAACTACATCGGACAAAACAGTACGTTAACAACATTCTCACAAAACAGTGAGTTATCTACATTCTCACAAAACAGTGAGTTAACAACATTCTCACAAAACAGTATGTTAACTACATTCTCACAAAACAGTATGTTAACTACATTCTCACAAAACAGTATGTTAACTACATTCTCACAAAACAGTGAGTTAACTACATCGGACAAAACAGTACGTTAACTACATTCTCACAAAACAGTAGGTTAACTACATTCTCACAAAACAATGAGTTAACTACATCGGACAAAACAGTATGTTAATTACATTCTCACAAAACAGTACGTTAACTACATTCTCACAAAACAGTGAGTTAACTACATTCTCACAAAACAGTGAGTTAACTACATTCTCACAAATCAGTACGTTAACTACATTCTCACAAAACATTGAGTTAACTTCATTCTCACAAAACAGTGAATTAACTACATTCTCACAAAACAGTGAGTTAACTACATTCTCACAAAACAGTGAGTTAACTACATCGGACAAAACAGTAAGTTAACTACATTCTCACAAAACAGTGAGTTAACTACATTCTCACAAAACAGTACGTTAACTACATTCTCACAAAACAGTACGTTAACTACATTCTCACAAAACAGTGAGTTAACTACATCGGACAAAACAGTGAGTTAACTACATTCTCACAAAAACAGTGAGTTAACTACATTCTCACAAAACAGTGAGTTAACTACATTCTCACATAACAGTGAGTTAACTACATCGGACAAAACAGTGAGTTAACTACATTCTCACAAAACAGTGAGTTGAGAACATTCTCACAAAACAGTACCTTAACTACATTCTCACAAAACAGTGAGTTAACTACATTCTCCAAAAGAGTGAGTTAACTACATTCTCACAAAACAGTACGTTAACTACATTCTCACAAAACAGTGAGTTAACTACATTCTCACAAAACAGTGAGTTAACTACATTCTCACAAATCAGTACGTTAACTACATTCTCACAAAACAGTGAGTTAACTACATTCTCACAAAACAGTGAGTTAACTACATCGGACAAAACAGTGAGTTAACTACATTCTCACATAACAGTGAGTTAACTACATCGGACAAAACAGTGAGTTAACTACATTCTCACAAAACAGTGAGTTGAGTACATTCTCACAAAACAGTACGTTAACTACATTCTCACAAAACAGTGAGTTAACTACATTCTCACAAAACAGTGAGTTAACTACATTCTCACAAAACAGTACGTTAACTACATTCTCACAAAACAGTGAGTTAACTACATTCTCACAAAACAGTGAGTTAACTACATTCTCACAAAACAGTGAGTTAACTACATCGGACAAAACAGTACGTTAACTACATTCTCACAAAACAGTGAGTTAACTACATCGGACAAAACAGTACGTTAACTACATTCTCACAAAAATGTGAGTTATCTACACACAAAACAGTGAGTTAACAACATTCTCACAAAACAGTATGTTAACTACATTCTCACAAAACAGTATGTTAACTACATTCTCACAAAACAGTATGTTAACTACATTCTCACAAAACAGTGAGTTAACTACATCGGACAAAACAGTACGTTAACTACATTCTCACAAAACAGTAGGTTAACTACATTCTCACAAAACAATGAGTTAACTACATCGGACAAAACAGTATGTTAATTACATTCTCACAAAACAGTACGTTAACTACATTCTCACAAAACAGTGAGTTAACTACATTCTCACAAAACAGTGAGTTAACTACATTCTCACAAATCAGTACGTTAACTACATTCTCACAAAACATTGAGTTAACTTCATTCTCACAAAACAGTAAGTTAACTACATTCTCACAAAACAGTGAGTTAACTACATTCTCACAAAACAGTACGTTAACTACATTCTCACAAAACAGTACGTTAACTACATTCTCACAAAACAGTGAGTTAACTACATCGGACAAAACAGTGAGTTAACTACATTCTCACAAAAACAGTGAGTTAACTACATTCTCACAAAAACAGTGAGTTAACTACATTCTCACAAAAACAGTGAGTTAACTACATTCTCACAAAAACAGTGAGTTAACCTGCCTATAACAGACGGCTCTCTTGGTTTTAGACAGGGATGCCCAGAAAACGTGTAAGGTGGAAATTAGTGGGGTGAGATGCAGAGGAGTTGGGAGCTGAAGCCTGGCTTCCGACCTTTTTTTTCTGCAATATTTTCTCCCTCACATCGCACGTGGATCTGATGCGCCCCTGTTGTCATCACTGAGAGGCTCGCAAAAAACAAAACTATATGTTTTCAAGCTAAAATTTAACGCGAAGAAGAAGAAGAGTGCTGATAACGATTATCGCAAATGCCATGATACTAAACAAGTAACCTTCTCGCTGATTTTCCTGTCTCACGTACTACACAACCTTTCTGTTTGTTCCTACGATTTACTTCAGTTTTTCACATCTAACAGCGAGGCACGAGGATGTGCGATATCTACTTCTGATGTGGATAATCGATTTTATTCGTCAGTTAATTTCTTCCAAGATATCTTCGATAATATTTTTTTTCTTTCTGTCCAGGGTATTCTAATTAGGAAGCAAGAGAGATGTGGTTTCTGAGACGAATGTTACGAATACCTTGTACAGCCAGAGTAACTAACAACGATTGCTTGAAAAAAGGCTAATGAAAGTAGACCTCATATATACCAACAACAAAAAAAGACAGTTTTCTTTGGCCACATAATAAGAAGAGAGACATGTGGAGAACATCGTGACAACTGTAAAGATCAGGGGGGAAAAGGAGTAGAGGCAGACTAAGAGAGAAGATGCTGGATGGGCTGAAACGATGGCATGGAGGGATATCATCAAGAGACTTGTTCCAGTCAACCAGTGATCTGTGGAGACGCATGAGCGCCTACGCCAGTTGGCAGGGCACATGAGGAGGAGGAGAGTGTTCTACATATTCTCCTAGAAACAGAATATCTCAGAAGCTAGCTTTAAAATATTTGACCCAGAAAACAGAGAATTACATTCCAGAGAAAAGATTAGATCCAAACAAGATTTACTGTTTTCAGGCGATCAAACACTGCTCTACAGTGACGGTAATAGACTCAAGACCATTTGAGCAAGATACGTTAAACAAGTAGAAAATACAAATTCAAATATTGTGTCAGAGGTAGCCCTATTAGGGTATTGATTGATGATATTAAAAACCTACTACCTCGACACGGACTGGCAATAACCATTGCAGCCCATCAAGTAATGGATCGCAAACTGTTCCTCCTCCCGCCGGTTAATTGTAAAAGTGGAAACTGATGATGATGCTTATAAGTCTTCTTCTTCTTCTTCGATTCTTCTGTCAGAAAATTTATATCAGAAGGCCGCTAGCCCTTATGAAAGCTCTCGTGCAATCCATATCCTCTCGTGTACCATACAGTTTTGTTCTAATTGTAGCTGAAACAGGCCAGATTGCGTCTCTGTTGTCAGCATACAGTTGACAGTGTTGGAGCATATGTCTCCGTATTTCCTACACCGAAAAATTTGAACATATGTTGACGAAATGATTATAAGTGATATATATATCATTATATATATATATATATATATATATATATATATATATATATATATATATATATATATATATATATATATATATATATATATATATATAAAGCGCCCCCAATTTACATACACTGCAGTTCTAAACAATTAGTAGCATTTCCCAAACAGAAAATTGTAAACCACACAATTTAAACTTTAATGGCTATTTGTGCTTTTAATAGGCAATGTTACGCTCAGTAGTTTGCCATGTCCTGAAACATACTACCGATGTACATGAAAGCATACTATCAATGAAGCTGAAACATCACTATCTATGAACATGAAACCATACTATCTGTGAACCCAAAACCACACTGTTTATGAATCTGAAACATTTCCATCCATAAAGTTTTAAGTTTTCATTCATGAACCTGAAAAGTACCATGAACGTCAAAGCTATTATCCACGAACCCAAAAAATTACAATCAGCATGAACCGGTACCTTACTATCTGTGATAGGGGGCTGCCTGGTCTCGAGGCATGGTGTCCGCTTCGAGTGCTAGATGTTCCGACTTCAATCCCCGGTAATCACGTGGAATTGGACTTCAAGTGATTCCACCTTGTCTCTGGGTAGTGAGATCGGACGCCCGTGTGCATTGTTTCGCACGTACAAAATCCCTTCCCAGTTGAAATCTAAAAGAGTAGCCTAACGGGGCTGCCCGGGAAAAATTTGGAGTTAAAAATCTACCCAAAGTATTTCAGGAGCCTCGCCGGTGCTACAGAGCATGTGCACTGTGCTGAGCTTCTTCGGACTCAGACTTGATTTGGAAGAAGAACGGAGCACTTATTGGCTACACTCGTGTGCCATGATGTTGATCCGTTGTTTAACTTTGAACTTCTAATTGCAGAAAGTTGTCTGTTCCCTAGCGAGCTAGTATTAAATATGAGCTATCTTATGTCAAAAAGACATATCTGAGATCACTGCACAGTCGACGCTCTGTATGACTGTCGAAATCAGCTGGCTCGAAAATGGTATTTCAGAATTACAAACCGCATTTGCGGCAACTAAGCAACGGGTATTTTACGTAAATTCTTCCTCTGCTTCTTCATGTTCACCGGCTGTAAACTTCAGCGGAAAGTTCTGGTTGTTCGTCCAGTTCTGAACTTTGGTCTGCACAGTAGGCATATTTTATATCCCACCCCCCCCCCCCCCCACCTAATAGTGTCCCAGAACCAAGACCGTCAGCATCTGACGGGTCAAGCTGCTGACGTCACTAAACCGGGCTAACGATACGCGTCAGATGCAGAAGGTCTTGCTGGAATCCACACGGGATCTACTGAGACTCAGGAAATCTAAACGTACCTCCAGAATTGGTACACGTGGAAGCGCTGACACTGGTTCCGGTGTTGTGGGTAACCCAGTAACCCAGGACACAGTTGTCACAGTTGTCGTAACTTTGGCACGTCATGCATCCCTCACCACAGTCTGTAGGGGAATTATTGATATATCGTTAGACATTTTCTTATGCTTGTGACCACATCATCCATATCTATAAAATATAGGTCTAGTCCGTATGAACATCACGCATAAAAACATGGAAAGAGGTTATTTGCTTTACTTGCCCGGCTGTCTAGCGTAGTTGGCTAAACCGGATTGCGCGGAGACCGGGTGACGAACTCCTTGTGGTCCGGGTTCAATCCCAGGGGTAGGCAGGAAAGCCACCTTTCTCCCAGATTTACGGTATTTACAATGAAATCAAGGCAAAAAAGGTTGCGATATCATTAATACCGAGCCTAAGGGTTCACAACTCATGGCTTCAGGATACTAAAACAAACAACAAACATTTGCTTTTACATTAGAGTACACGGAGAGCGCACAAACGAAACAATATTTTATAATGATCGACCTACATGCGCAGGAATCAAAGGACCCAATTTTTGACAAGAAGTAACCAAACGGACAGGTAGTTCCGGCAAAACAGAGCCATTGCGGTTCAGATCTGCAGAAACGATAGGTCAATAATATCGTCAATAAATACGGTGAAATATGCAGGCACGAGGATATGATGATGATGAATGAGGTTGATTAAAAGCGTTGGGGATGAACAATAATAATGTTGGCACTGAATGATAATGATGTCGATGATAAATGATGACAATGGAATAGCGACTATTCATAATGATGATAATAAATGGTGATCATAGTAAATGATGATGATGAGGAGGAGGATGAGGAGAAGGAAGATGATGATGATGATGATGATGATAAATGGTGATGATACTGAATGATGATGAGAAGTAGAAAGATGACAATGATGATAAATGGTGATGATACTGAATGATGATGAGAAGTAGAAAGATGATAATGATGATAAATGGTGATGATACTGAATGATGATGAAGAGGAGGATGAGGACAATGAAAATGTCTATTATGAATAATGACGATGATAAATGGTGATGATACTGAATGATGATGAAGAGTAGGAGGAAGATGATGCTAAGTTTTTTAGCAACGATTTGAATGGTTTCCAGGTGTAGGCGTTGATGATGGTGCTAATGATGATGATGGTGGTTATCTATTTAATAATTATCATCGCATATATTTGTGAAACCTTATTAAAGTTACCAGACAAGATATCTCACACGTTTTTAGACCGCGGTATAGCCAATCCTTCGTACGTGTAGGAGCCGTCTGTGCCATTCCCACTGACGAAATATCTGGGGTTGGCGGTCATGATGTAACCGGGTTGACAGCCAGTCTGACAACCAAGACAACCCAAGTTCTCGAACACCATGTTGTAAGTCTCGTTCAAGCAGTGACTGGCCGGGTTGGGACAGTTAACTGTGGATAGTGGTAAGACATCGTTGTTGTTGTAACAACAAACAAAAAGCATTCACTGCACAGTCTGTGGCGACAGCACTAGCCACGTGGCTCTAAATCCTCAGGCTCGAACAACCACCTGACTACACCGCGGTAGTGGTGATTCAGTCAGTCAGGAGCCTGTCTTTGCAGAACCTTGCTCTCATAACCACCTTCCGGAAAACTTCTCGATCACAAGCAAGATGTTCTACGTCTGATACACCCATCTGGAGATCATCCGCCACATCCTGCACACAATGCGCAGTAATTAGCAGTTTTGGGTAGTACTTGTTGTTTGTTGTAGTCAGCAAAGGATCCTGAGATCCCATCCACCCCCACTCCACCATACACATTTTCTAGGCAAAGAGTCTCGGTTTGGAGTGGAAAGGGTGGGTTGACTGGAGGGCTCCATAGTGCTTAATCTTCTTGTAAAAAAAAGTGTCACCCTTTTTGAATTAATCCCATTTTATGTTCCTCATTACCCTCAGACAGTGGTTTTCAAATACTTACTTCATCCGTGACCGTCATACATGCACCACACACCCCTTGACTTGTGTGTTTACCGGAATGGCATCCTGTGCTGTAAATTTCTATAGCAGATAATATTTTTACAGGGTGGGAGTCAGCCTCACGCTGCAAGTTTCTGTAGCATATAATATTTTTACAGGGTGGGAGAGTCAGCTCCATGCACAGTCCTCCTCCTTTCTCACGCGGGCTTGGGACCGGCAATGGTAGAGATACTTACTGTAATGCAAGTTGTTTAAACCCGTTTCTTCGGCTGCAGTGTAGGAATCTGTAAACCAGTGTGTTCTGTTGTGATAAAATATCTCACTCCATTAACAGTACTGTTGTAATGGATCATAACAGTCAAAAATACGTATTCGCTATTAAACGCCATTGGATGTTAACATTAAAACCAGCGTATGGTGTTTATAACCTTTATCATTAACGAGTTTTTACTATTGCTTGCTCAAGATTCAGTGTGTTGTCAGTTTGCCGGATTGAAACTTTAGGATGGTGTTCTTTGTTTTTTGTTCTACTGCTTTTTCTAAAAAGTGTCGCAGAGAGGGTCGTATGTAGTTCCTCTTTTTGCTAGTTGCGTAGCTTATTTTAGTGTCATAGTTTTTTCACTTGTGTCTCTTTTACTCCCTCCACCTATATCTTTCTTGATTAACCTCCTGGCTTGTAGCCTGTGTTCACTTGTAGTACGATGTTGCTGCTGGCTGATTTTGATCCATTCTGATATATATATATATAATGTCTTTGCATTGGAACCCACAGGGGCATAGGAATAAAGGAAGGCCAAAAAACACATGGAGAAGAGAGCTGGAGAATGAGGTTAGAAAGATTGGGTGGACATGGGGAGAGCTTCATGCACTGGCGAAGGATAGAACGACTTGGCGTGAGTTGGTTGAGGGCCTATGCTCCATTGGGGGATAGAAAGGCAGAAGAAGATATATATATATATATATATATTGGTGCGTGTCGCTTTCTAAATAAAATCCTAACATGCACAGTCCGTGGCGACAGCACTTGCCATGCTGCCCTAAATCCTCAGACTCAAAGCCCACAACCCGCTTCCTGCTAACATTTCACATGTGGTAAATACAGGAGGTAATGGCAATAGTCGTCTGTAGCTTCCTCTCTCTTTGTCTGTGTGTGTGTGGGTCTCTCTCTCTCTCTCTCTCTCTCTCTCTCTCTCTCTCTCTCTCTCTGTCTGTCTGTCTCTGTCTGTCTCTCTCTGTCCTTCTGTCTCTCTTTTTTCTGTCTCTCTTTCACTATGTCTTTCTGTTTGTTTGTTTTTATACAATGTATCAACATCATGGCACAAGGGTGGTACACATAAATGCTCCGTTCTACTTCTAACTCAAGCCTGAGTCTGAAGAATCTCAGCGCAGTGCACCAACTCCTTAGCCCAGACGTGCATCCTGAAATACTTTAAGCAGATTTTGTACTCCAAATTTTGCTAGGCAGCGCCGTTAGGCTACTTTTTTCGATTTTCAACTGCCAATGTTTTTTTTAATTGCGCAACAATACACACGGGCGTCTGACCGTACTACCCAGAGACCAGGGGAAACTACTAGAAGTCCACGGGAAAAAATCTTAGCCTTCACCGGGGCCTGAGCCTGGGACCTCAAGCACGCGAAGTGGATGATATGCTTCGAGACCACTCAGCCCACCCCCCCCCCCCAACCCCCCCCCCAACCCCACTCCCTGTAGTGTGTGTGTGAGTGTGTGTGTGTTACTGTGGTGTATATAAAAACTACATTGTTCCTTACCTTTTCGGTCGTCCAACAAAAAGGAGGAAGTAATAGGTATACAACAAAATAACACTATATAGATCCCTACAAAATAGGACTGGATCTCTGAAGCCATCACTGTAGTCCACTTTCACACACACACACAAGCTCACAGATCCTAAAGCCAGCTGGTTGATCGGACAGTTCCGAAATGCAATGTTGCCAGATGCAGTTTTCTTATCGCTGGTGGAGACCTGAGGCAGCTTTAACTCATCGTTGACATGTGCCAAAAGGTTAATGTAACCATTGGAACTGAAACTCTGGGGCTGCTACTGAAGATGAGAATGGGGCGCTTATGGGAATGTTCGCATGCAGTTTTGTGATGTCGGCATGTAACTCAGCTCTCTTTCTATCTCTCTCTCTCTCTATATATATATATATATATATATATATATATATATATATATATATATATTATATATATATATATAATATATATATATATATTAGAACAGCAGGTTACAAGTCAAGAGGCCGATCAAGAAAGACATGGTTGGAGGGAGTAATAGAGTCACCATAGAAATACGACATGAAATTAACACGACCTTTGTAACCACCAAACTATCTGTGGAGCTTAACAGGATAATCAGTAGAACACTTATAGTTAGCTGCGTATCGTTCAAAGGACGTTACAGAACCAACCGCAGAATTTATTTTTTTCGGCTGCTGTGGTTTTTCTAGGCAAATTTTACGTCCAGTAGTTTCCCATTGCTTTAATTAGTAGTACAACAGCAACAACAATAAAACAACCAGGAAACTACACCTAACTGCTCCCTTCGACGCTTCACGGAATAATCAGTAGCACAAAGAGATGATGAAGGTTCAGACTACTCTCACAAAGACTGATATGCAAAGTTTGAGTCTGTGTTTTGCCTGACGCGCTTTTCCGGGACAATCTCTTATTAATATAAATGCTCGTTTTTATCTATTATCTACCGTCTTTTTTAGGATGAAAATGTGCGTTGTTTGAAGCCCCACCCTGGCTCTTGCCAGGGGCCGCAATTTAGCCAGTCCATAAATATGGCCTAATGGCTGAACTGGTTACCAACAATGGTGACACAATGAAAGAAATTAAACGGCGACTATCAATTGCTCTTCAAAGACTAAAACAACTGAATAAATTATGGAATTGTACAGACAGAATTACAAAGGTCAGATTTTTAAGAGCATGCATCTTTCCCATTGCAACATACGCCTGTGAGACCTGGACACTTACTAAACAAGCGGAACAGCGCATAAATGCATTTGAATATAAATGTTACAGACAGGTTCTAAGAATATCTTGGGTAAAGAAAAGAACAAATGCATCCATACTTCAAGAGCTGAATATTGAAGAGGGTTGGCTAGTAAAGACAATAAAACAAAGAAAATTGAAATATTTTGGTCACTTGAAACGTCATGGAAGTCTAGAGAGAACAATAATGGAGGGGTTTATGCCTGGGAAGAGAGGAAGAGGAAGGCCAAGGAGAAGATGGGTGCAGGATGTGGCAGATGATCTCCAGATGGGTGTATCAGACGCAGGACATCTTGCTCATGATAGAAAGGTTTTCCGGAGGGTTGTTATGGCAGCGAGGTTCCGCGAGGGACATGCTACTGAATGAATGAATGGCTGAACGCGGTTTCTGGGACCTCTCCACGGTGAATCTCATCCACATGGTGGCACATTGTGTCATCGCTTTTGTGTGGTAGAAAGTCAGTCAGTCATGCTCGTTAAGAGTTAAGTATCTTGAACTAATCTCTCCCAACATATGGTTTACTTCAGGACTCTTATCTGCCTGTGTGGATGCAAAAGTTATATGTATGTATGTATGTATGTATGCATATATATATATATATATATATATATATATATATATATATATATATATATATATATATATATATATATATAAGACTGACTGTATAACTCAGAATTAGACCTAGCATTGAGTCGGTACGAGGTGCAGTCCTGAGAATTATAGGCGACCGGGCTGATGCTGATCACATCATCCACCAAGTGCCGACTGGTCTATAAAACATAGGTCTAGCCCTATATGCCCAATACGCCTGAAGGCCTGGAAAAGGGTCCTTTATTTAACTTCTGTTTACTTTACTTTTATTTACTTTTATCATCATCACGTGCCTTGCCAGTTGGCGTAGGTGCTCATGTCTCCCTGGTTGTCTGGAACAGCTCTCTTGATGATATCCCTCCCTACCATCGTTTCAGCCCATCCAGCATCATCTCTCTTGATGATATCCCTCCATGCCATCGTTTCAGCCTATCCAGCATCATCTCTCTTGGTCTGCCTCTACCTCTCTTTCCACTGATCTTTCCAGTTGTCACGATGTTTTACAATGCCTCTCTTCTCAATACGTGGCCAAAGAACAGTGTATGTCTCCTTCGTATTGTTGTATATAGAGATAAAATTTCATTAGCTTCTTTCAAACCATCGTTGTTATTTATTTTGGCCGTCCAAGGTATTTGTAACATTCGTCTCATAAATTAATTTACTTTAGTTTCTAATAAATGCTTTTATGAACTGGTAGTGTCTCGGACTGCAATATACTTGTACCCAGGGTATGACTGAGTCATGGGGTCATCAAGCACTCAGGTAGCAGCCAAGAGGGTCAAATAACCAGTCGGATGTGAAGAGTGAACATTCACCAAAGCAATCAGAGACACGTGTATGTTTTCAATATTAATGTACCCCTCCCCCACCAAAACATTAATTTGACGGATCTTTTTTTGGGTGGGGGGGCGGAGCTGGTTGGGGTGTAATTATTTTTGTTAACCGTCGGATATGGATTTTTTTTTTTTTGGGTGGGGGGCGGAGCTGGTTGGGGTGTAATTATTTTTGTTAACCGTCGGATAGGGATTTTTTTTTTTTTTTTCGTGACAGCGAAATAGTTCGGGACTCAAATTTATATGTTGCCAGCGGAAACAATTACTCTTGAAATCTCAACTGTAAAACCACATGCTCTTCAAACTATTTAACCCCTGCATTACTAAAGCGATGATATGTTGGAGACAACTGTAATGAGTGGGTTGAGAACACACAGTTAGACGATCTTGAACTTGTTGATGGTATTGTTCTGTTGAGTAAAAACAGCAATGACATTTTTAAAAAAAAAAGAAGATTGATTTAGTGCTCATAGCGTCTGAAGTTGGACTACAGGTAAGTTACGAAAAGATCAGTCTACTGAAGACATCTGATCAAGCATTTGTAACGCTTGGGTCATCATCATGTAGCAGGTCCTTTGCAGAACGTCGCTCTCATCACATTCTGCCAGAAAGAAACTCTGTCTCTCGCCAGTTCTCCTGCCTCATGTACTCAAGGAGTCACTTATATCCTGTGCCCATCTTCGTGTCGGTCGGCCCCTGCCCCTCCTTCCTGGTACCATACCTTCTGCTTTAGTTTTTCCCAATCCGTTGTGGCGCTTAATATGACCAAAATATTTTAGCTTTCGAGAAAGGATGCTGTTTATTAGCCAATCTTCCTTAAGATCTTTTAAGATATCAATATTTATCCTCTTCTTTGTCCAAGAAATTCTGAGAATCTTTCTATAGCATTTCAGCTCAAAAGCACCTATTCTCTTTCTTAAGGACTGACGCTTGGGTAAAAGGAATTAAACTAACAGATCAATTTACTTATTTAGGCAGTAATTTGATATCGCCAAGGAAATAGAAAGACAAAAATTATGACACGCACAGGCAAGACATCAGCACCGCGACGACAGGCTGACGAACTTCTTGTGGTCCGGGTTCACGCCCGGGGGGAGGCAGAAAAGCCACATTTCTCCAAGATTTACGGTATTTATCATGGAATCAAGGCCGAAGGGTTCCGACGATATCCATAGTACCGAGCCAAAGGGTTAAGAACTCATGGTTTCTAAATATTTTATAAAAAAAAAAGGGGGGGGGGGGGGTTAACAAAATATGGAATTCTAAATTATTTCGTTTAAAAATCAAGTTAAGTATTTTTCAGTTCTAACATTATATAAATTTAACTTATTTTATTAACTTTGGAGAACAAATTAAAGACATGAATTTAAAATTAAATGCATTTGAAAAAAAAAGGTCTGAGGAAAACATGTTGAACATAAAATGGAATGGAATGAACAGGGTTAAAGAAAGAAGAGAAGTCTGCAGTTTTAACAGCAGATCAACATCATGGCACACGGGTAGTAAGCCATAAGTGCTCTGTTCTTCTTCTAACTCAAGTCTGAGTTCAAAGAAATTCAGCACAGTGCACAGGCTCTGTAGCACCGGCGAGGAGCGTAAATACTTTAGGTAGATTTTTAACTCCAAATTTGCCCGGGCAGCGCTGTTAGGCCACTCTTTTCGATTTCCAACTGCTAAGGAATTCTCTACGTGCATAACGATGCATATGGGCCTCCGATCTCACTATCCAGAGACCAGGGAAAATTACTCTAAGTCTGTCCACGTGAAAAAATCCAAGCCCTTACCGGGGATTGAACCCGAAATCTCTAGCACTCGAGGCAGACACCATGCCTCGAGACCACACAGCCCCCTAGAAATAAGAGAAATATTTGAGTTACTACTGGTAACTGAGAGAAACATGTAGAGAATCCCCTTACTACATTGGAAATAAAGGCATTGAAAAGACAATTACATATAAATTAAACCCTAAAAGGAGTGTCGGTGAGAGGAGAAGCATGAAGTGCTGGACTGGATGCCATCCATGAAATGGAAGGGATTGCATGGATAGAACGGAATGGAAGAATAGACTGCGAGCTCTAAGTAAGATTTAAAATTACAAGAGAACAAGGATGATGATTGCAAAAACAACGATTCTTCTCATTCACTGACATATGATAACCAGAATTAACAGTCCACTTATCTGCAAAAATATAACATAACTCTTTATGTTTTGTAAACTAATTATCTGTTATTGCAATAATTTTATTTTCTCGCTAAATATGGTTATCCTTATTTTTCACTGACATGATCTAAATGTTAATTTGGATCCTTGTCGATGTTTGTTGAGCTGTCATGCTTTATACCGTGATCCTGTTACATGTCGTTTAGTTCATCAATATATCAGTTTACGTTAATCACAAGTACATGACACCAAATTTTAAAAAGTTGTTTTAAAAAACCCACAAGTTTTAAAAGATTGTCAGGAACAGTTCTCTTTGATCACGTTAGTCTTAGAAGGGATTTAGTTACCAATGTAATCATCGCTATTCTTTGTTGTGCAATATCCTGCTTTGATGTCAGTTGACAGTGATGTGTATTATCACCAGATTTGTTTTCATTGTACAGGGAAACTATAATGAGATCTGTCATGGATATGCCAGGAATTGTGGTTGGTGGCCACAACATAAACATAAAATCAGCGTTATTCTGATGACACCGTCTTGATAGCGGCAAGTAAAAAAAGAACTACATGAATTGATAGATACGGTGGAGGAGAAAAATGATAAAATTGGTCTCTGTTTGAATAATGGAAAGGCAGAAGCAAGGGTGATTTCCAAGAAAAGAATAGTGCTTACATGTATAATAGAAGTCGAAGGCGTTATTTTGGGACAAGTACAGACATTTAAATATATAGGCACATAGAAAATGTCTGATGGAATATGTATCACACAGATAAACATAATAGAATAAGACAAGCCAAAACTGCATTCTATAAAATGAAGAACATTTAATGCAACAAATCCATGTCATTGGAGGTTAGGAAAAGAATTCTCGCATGCTATATACAGCCAGTTTTAACATATGGCTGTGAATTCTGGACAATTTGGATTGGGTTACCCACAACCCAGTGGGGTCTTCGGGGGAAAAAAGTCTAACAATATCTTGAGACATGGGTGATGTGGTTTTACAGAAGAATCCTTAGAATTCCTTGGACAGCTAAAAAGAGCAACCCATATGTTTTGAAAAAGGTGAGTGCTCGTAGACAACTTATCACAAACTTCAGAAAGAGACCATCATAATATTTTGGTCATGTTATGTTAAGGCAGAAAATAGAAAAAACATTAGGATCAGTTTATAATTTAATTTTTTTTGTATATTAAGGACACCTAATTGAATGAATATCAACTGTTTAATATGCATTTAATTACAGATCAATTAACAGAGTAGCACTTTTATTAATAACAAATAATCATCAATATAATCAATGTTATAATCATCATCAACAACAGAGCTGCAAACTGCTTTGTCTGATGCGAATCCTGGTATCTTGCACACTTCAACAGGATGTAACAATCTGTCTGCTGACATCTTGCAAACTTCAACAGGATGTAATCATCTGTCTGCTGACATCTTGCACACTTCCATAAGATGTAACAACCTGCTGAAATCTTGCACACTTCAACAGGATGTAAGAATCTGTCTGCTGACATCTTGCACACTTCAACAGGATGTAACACTCTGTCTGTTGACACCTTGCATGCTTCAACAGAATGTAACAATCTGCTGACATCTTGCACACTTTAACAGGAAGTAACAATCTGTCTGCTGACATCTTGCACACTTTAACAGGAAGTAACAATCTGTCTGCTGACATCTTGCACACTTTAACAGGATGTAACAATTTGTCTGCTGACATTCTTCACTGGCAGGCTAAAGAATGCCAGGAATTGTCTTTCATTGTTGTCATCTGTGTCTTTTTTCCAAAGAAAGATCATTCTCATCGGTACAGGAATGTGTTGGTACATAAAATTATAACATGCTGTTGGAAACTGAGCTGTGCAGAAGAATTACGGCAAACAACAGCTGACATAGCTCTTGATGTTGATGACTATCCTGTCATTTCATAAAATAAACATTTATTTTTTACATAATCAAACACACAAGGCTACAATAAAAAATGACTATTTGAAATGTTGGTGCAAGGGCAAAAACTAGATTTACTACTGCAAATTTCATTCATCTAACTTTTAGGTTCAACTGCTAAAGCTGCAATTATATACCAGATTATTTTTTCTTTATTACTCCCTTTCATAACTATCAACAAAAGCCATCTTTACATTAAAGATCATCTGTAATGAATCTCTGACACCCTGTCGTGTGTCTCCACCCCCTTGTGTCTCCAGCACCTTGTGTCTCCACAACCTTGTGTCTCCATCACCTTGTGTCTCCATCACCTTGTGTCTCCACCACTAATTTTTCTGTCTCCACCACCTTGTGTCTCCACCACTAATTTTTCTGTCTCCACCACCTTGTGTCTCCACCACTAATTTTTCTGTCTCCACCCCCTTCTGTCTCCACCACCTTGTGTCTCCACCACTAATTTTTCTGTCTCCACCCCCTTGTGTCTCCACCACCTTGTGTCTCCACCACCTTGTGTCTCCACCACCTTATGTCTCCACCACTAATTTTTCTGTCTCCACCACCTTGTGTCTCCACCACTAATTTTTGTGTCTCCACCACCTTCTGTCTCCACCACCTTGTGTCTCCACCACTAATTTTTGTGTCTCCACCACTAATTTTTGTGTCTCCACCACCTTGTGTCTCCACCACTAATTTTTGTGTCTCCACCACTAATTTTTGTGTCTCCACCACCTTCTGTCTCCACCACCTTGTGTCTCCACCACCGTGTGTCTCCACCACTAATTCTTGTGTCTCCACCACCGTGTGTCTCCACAACCTTCTGTCTCCACCACCTTGTGTCTCCAGCACCTTGTGTCTCCAGCACCTTGTGTCTCCAGCACCTTGTGTCTCCAGCACCTTGTGTCTCCACAACCTTGTGTCTCCACAACCTTCTGTCTCCACCACCTTGTGTCTCCCCCCCCCCCTTGTGTCTCCAGCACCTTGTGTCTCCAGCACCTTGTGTCTCCACCACCTTGTGTCTCCAGCACCTTGTGTCTCCACAACCTTCTGTCTCCACCACCTTGTGTCTCCACCACTAATTTTTGTGTCTCCACCACTAATTTTTGTGTCTCCACCACCTTGTGTCTCCACCACCGTGTGTCTCCACCACTAATTCTTGTGTCTCCACCACCGTGTCTCCACAACCTTCTGTCTCCACCACCTTGTGTCTCCACCACCTTGTGTCTCCAGCACCTTGTGTCTCCAGCACCTTGTGTCTCCACAACCTTGTGTCTCCACAACCTTCTGTCTCCACCACCTTGTGTCTCCCCCCTCTCCCCTTGTGTCTCCAGCACCTTGTGTCTCCAGCACCTTGTGTCTCCACCACCTTGTGTCTCCAGCACCTTGTGTCTCCACAACCTTCTGTCTCCACCACCTTGTGTCTCCACCACTAATTCTTGTGTCTCCCTACTCTGTTTTCTGTCTCTAAGGTGCATTTATTCACGCTAGGTCCCCTCGACCCTTTTTCACTGTTGAAGTTGGTAGTGTTAACACCTCAATGATGAGAAAACTCGTTTAACCATATGGCACGGTTACAAGTGAGGCAGACAAATTACCTTGAAATCTGGTATTGGTGGGCCTGCTCAGACTTTGTGTAGCGGATATCTCAACACTCTCCACCTACATGTAACAGTATCTACTTCATGCTCTTGTTCGTTTGATCGTTCTCTGCCTAATAACAAACTATTGCTTCATTAGGAAATTCTTCAACTGTTTCCTGCTAAAAACATTTAGAGTTCCTGGTTTTATGAATAGACACCATAGCACTGTGCGCAAACTCTAAGGTGCTCTGTCTCTATCAGCAAATATCATAAGGTGCATTACACTGATCATTTCAGTAATATAAACAAAGATAAGTCCCCTTTCACACTAGTGGTACAAATAATGCTGTACTCACATTTTGGTATCATCATCATGCAGCAGTTCCTTTGCAGAACGTCGCTCTCATCCCGGTCTGCCTAAAAGAAACTTAGTCTCTCGCCAGTTCCCCTGCCTCATGAACTTTCATCCTCAAGGAGTCACTTATATCCTGTGCCCATCTTAGTGTTAGTCGGCCCCTGCCCCTCCTTCGTGGTACCATGCCTTCTGCTATAGCTTTTTCCAATCCGTTGTGGCGCTTGATATAACCACAATATTTCTGCTTCCAAGAAAGAATGCTGTTTATTAGCCAATCTTCCTTGATGTTCAGATTTTTCAAGATGTCAGAGGAGGAGGAAAAGAAGAAGAAGACATTAGCCTTGCTCCAGAATTTGAGTTTTTATTCGCATATCCTTTTTTTTTATAGATCTGGCTTATTTCTATGCAGACAATTGGTTCCTTGTCTTTCACTGCGACTTCAGAGTACACTCCCCTAAATAGTCAACTTTTGCAACATGCTCGCTACTGGAGCAGTGGGACTTTTCTGTTTTCCCCCATAACGGAGCACCTGAACTCACATAGAGACCTCACTCTTCAAAACTAGGACCTTACACTTTCGAATGTCAACTTTCAACAGTTATGTTTAATATTTTCTTTTGCATTTATGACTTCCAACTTGTGATCTCCTGCTCATACTTACTTATTTTACCCATCATTTTAACACATTCAACTATTTGAGTCTCTCACTAATATAAAAAACAAGTACACAGAACAAAAAATAGGGAACTATGTGGCATCGGTGGTCAAAGCTCAGAAACCCTCTATCGTTCCTTCTTTGAGTTCTGCAGATTTCTCTGGTCCCTCCAAACATGGGAAGTTCACTAAAATGAGAGATGTTATAATAGCATATTTCAAAGAAAGATTTCATCAGTATTGTTCTCTCTCTGTTTCTCTCACACTCACTCTTTCTCTCTCTCATACATACAAACACTTGCTTTCTCTCTGTTGTTTTCATTTATTTCTCTCATTTTCTCTTCCCCAGTGATGTAATGATGGAGTGCTAGTCTTACACATGCTGCTAGCTCCACGGCCGATTTTTGTTTGTTTGTTGGCTGACCCTGCCTTATTGTCCAGGAATCTTTCAATTGCTGTTCTTTCTTATTAACTGTTAAGTAAAGTTAAGTTAAGGACCCTTTTCACGTCTTCAGGCCTATTGGGTATATAGGGCTAGACCTATCTATATTTTATAGACCAAACTGCCCTTGGTGGGTGATGTGGTTAGCATCACACCGACCACCTTTACTTCCCAGCACTGTACATGGTACCCATTCAAGGCTGGGTTGACCTGGGAGCCAAAGTCATTTTTGAAAAAAAAAAGTCTGGCCCCTGTCAGGAACCAAACTCACGACCTTCCGATCCACAGGCAAGCGTCTAGCTGCTAGACCACTGTAGCTTCCCTCTTATTACCTATTGAGAAATTTAATATAGCCAATGTATTTAAGTGTTCAAGATATCATGCTAATTATGACCCAGTATTTTTCAATGTTCAGGTCTTGTACAGTCTCAATATTGTTTTTCTTGATCCACAGAAAAAAAAAAAATTCTGAAATGTTTACATTCAAAGACTTTGATTTGTCTACCTCAATCCCACTGTGTCATTTAAGGAAATGAGAGCAGATGAGCTGGCAAAAGCTGGGAGTAATCTTCCACAACCTCATCCACAACGCAGCTACAAGTAAACCAAAACAGCGCTATAGCAGTCTTTCAAGTGGGACTAGAGAAGGCAGAATGGAGATTACAGACCAGAGAGTGACAGCATTAAAAGACCAAACGTCAATTTTTGACTTCAAACAGGACACTATGATCTCAGAACACAACCTATACAGGATGGGCATACAAGAATTTGCTGCCTGTAATTGTGTAGCAGAAAGACAGACTCCTGAGCACATAGTGCAGGGCTGCCATAACTACTCTAAACAAATAGCGCGGATTGTGGACATCACAAGAGAAGTTTTCGGGGACCAGCAGCAACCTCATACACACGATCTTGTTTGTGACCAAGACTGGACTGAATGTTTAGCATCACTGATGTTGAATGCAGCAGAAGAAGAAGTCTTCACTAAGTTTTCTGTGGGAAATGTTTCATGATTCGCATCAGCATTTTCTTCCACATTTCATTGCTAATTCTCTAACATTCAAACCCAAACAGAAAAAAAAACCACATAAATGTTCGGTTAGCAGATTTTTTTAAACTTGTGATATCTTTTATAGCAAAAAATAATTGGTTAGGTTCACGTTAATCTCCCCAAATAGTGTAGGTTACTTTTCATTCACAAGTTTGTTGGGCTGGTCGACTTTCCTGAAGGTTATGGGTGTGTTCCTCTCTGCTGTTTGCTTTCTGTGACGTCTTGCATTTATGTTTTCATTTCGAGCAAGAGAATGACTGTGACATGGGTTGCAGCACTCTCTAGGGAAGTTGTGTTAGGACCAGTTTGTGCATGTTTTTGGAGTGCTAAAAGCACTGGTGTGATGAAATTTACAACATGCGATATCTGACCAACATTACTTTTATCAAATATTTTTCTTTTAACTCCACAAGAAAAAAAAAGTTACTTAAGTAGGCACAAAATATAAACAGATTTAGAAACTGACCAAAAAATGACATGGTAAAATAGTGATATGGTAATATGTAATTACAATAATGGTCACAAGTAGTAATGTAGGTGGTAATATGTTATAATATGAGAAATGTGGTAATATGGGGTATGTGGTAATAAATTGTAATATGGGGAATGTGGTTATATGTTGTAATATGAGGAACATCTAGAAGAAATAGCAAGAGATGGAAGATGATAGCAAGGCTCAGCTTTAGTAGACCATCATCATGAAGTTTAAAGTCACAAAAAGAGGAAGAATGAGATCTACACATCTCTAGGTATGTTCTGTTCCACTCACCGTTGTACATCTGACCCTGTTCTTTGCAGAAGTTACTGTATCCACCAGTGGAATAAAACTCAGCAAAAGCCACATTCCACCAAGAAGGGAGCTCACCACCTTTCCTGGTCATGATACTAGTGCCCACATTCTCGCAGTGGAAACGCTGGGGCAACCGCTGTAACCGTGGGATGTTGTCTTCCTTAGTAAACCATGCATCTGCCTGAAGACAGATGTCATTTGTTAGCTTGCTCTCAATTAATTACCCCCCCCCCCCCCCCCCCCCCCGTGTGGGTTTTGGGGCCCTATTATAGGGAAAACAAGAATAGACCCACTGCCTACCCAAAAGCATGTCATAAGAGTCGACTAATGGGGAGCTTTCTTCAAAGTCGGAGTGCATCTGCCTGAGAGGCAAGGAACCAACAGTCTGCACAAAAATGTGTCAATTCTGTCAAACGGATGCACAAGCAACACTCCGGTTCTGGAACAGGACTGCAGTCCAGATGTGGACGAACAACCAGAACTTTCCACCACAGTTTCCAGCTGTTGAACGCAAAGAAGAAGAAGAAGAATTAATGACCATTTTCAACAATCATTGGTTCAAGGGATAAAAACTGCAGTTATTAATGTCATCAACTGTATGCTCAATAATTTGTTGTTTTCACATACACAGATTTTGTTACTGACTGCATTAGACAGGAATGTAGTCATAATAAGTTCATCTACATAATAATGTTCAGCAAAAGAAAGGCACAGTTATCCAATGGCACTATATTACTGAAAAAAAAAAAGAACGGGCTGTCTGAGAGGAACACAATTTGGACACTGAAAATCTTTGTAACTTTACTCTTTTTTTTTTTACCAGAAGGTTTCACAGGAGATGACAAAGTGAAGAAGTAATCACAAAGGAAAAAAATAATGCTGTTAAAAAATTTAACAATTAAAAATTCCATTACTGAGTTCCATATTTAAAATAAATCTAGTGCTCTTGTGTTCAAATCATACAATTTTTTTTTTAATATTTCCACAGACAGTTGCTGAAGTTTATTTCAAGTTAGGTTGAGATAAAAGTCAACATCACAGCACCTGGGACATTCCCATAAGTACTCTGACCCCATCTTCAGTAGCCAGTGCAGATTTCCAATTCCGGTGGTAACAGCACAAGTCTACCTGTATGTCTATCTTGTCTGAGTGTTGAGTATCAGTTGGGTTCTATGGTCACTCCCACCTGTACCATTCTCTTCAGACCATGACTTGCTCCCTCACGGCCTTGACCACTTCTAGTTTGTTATGTATAAATTTACCATTAAACTGTGCTGTATCAGCCAATATGTCTGCATGCTCATTTCCCAACACAACTGAATTCCCTGAAGAAAATATCCCCAGACTTCTAAAGTTACTGATGGTTATGCTAAAACACAATCACTGATTCTCAAACTATGTCTTGATTAACACACAATAATTATGATCATTATTATAACGAAGATTTTTTCCCAAAAATGTCAGTCACATAACAACATAATGGAAATAATTTGGAATTTTCAGTAGTAATAAAAATTTAAACAGCAGAACTGCTATAATATGAATTTAATCTAAGCCTTCTATTAGCCTTTTATTGTGTTAAGAATAAGCTAGCATTTCACACATAAATTATTAAAAGAAATAGTAACGTACTGTTCCATTTAGCACCATTAGAATTGCCTCCTCTTCACCCTCTGTAACAATGAGCCTGTTAAACTTTTTGTGCAGTCTGTTTAAACAGTGGTTGTTGGTGATTGCTGTGATTTGGTAAACTGTAAGAAATAGTATATGCAAACACACAGATAAAAAAAAAAACATATCCTTTGAAGCACTGTCAGAAATAAAATCACAAAAATACAAATAAGCACAAATGGTAGTTTTCTTCAAACAGAACAATGTGAACTTCTTTTTCAGCATTCTAAGCTGGTGAGTTTCTGTGCTGCTGTTATCACCTGACTCCTTTCAACTCTCTAACTGACCTCTTTCCAGTTGGTGATTCCAGGTGTTTGTAGGTTTGTCTGTATATCATCTCTCCACAATTTTATTGGTCTGCCTTGTGGTCTGCTCCTACTCAGCCATTTTGAGTTCTCAGGTCTTGCTGTCTGTCTGTTTCTTTTCTCTTCTTCTTCTTCGTCTTTTTTTTTTAAATTCTGGTTTTTTTTTTTCCTATTTTTTTTTAATCTTTCTATTCTTTGTCATCATCTTTATTTTTATTTCCCTCTATTTTTTCCTCCATTTCCTCCTCTTCTTCCTTATTCAGTTTTTATTTTTAACTTATTCCTCTTCAATCATCTTCTTCAACATTTCTATCATTATTTTCTTCATCTTTTAATTTTAATTCTTGTCTTTATCTTCTTCATCTTTTCCCCTTGTTCTTCTTTGTCTCTCATTCCTCTGTGTTACTCATTCACTTCTTCTTAACTCTTAGAATATTTTCCTTTTCCACCACTTGCTTGAATACACCAAATGTCAGAACCTTGTGAGTGCAGTCATGTGGCCAAGTAGACCACACATTGGGTATACCGTTTTCAGGGTACACCCCAGAGTTGACACAAAGGTCAGTGGCGTGACTGGCCAAGTATGTGCTGTTTGCGATGGCGTAACTAGTGCTCAATAGAGACCACTTGAAGACTACAAGTAAGAGTGAACTCTTTTCCAACAAGTTCGCACCATGCTTGTTCCATGACCTTACTGAGCGGGTTAACTGGTCAAAAGGACAAGGAAGGAGAACACAGGGAATCGAGGTGCAGTGTTCGGACCGAGTGGATGTGTTAGCGAGACAGAGATAGAATGTTAGAGTTTGGATATAACTTGAGTGACTGTATAGATTATTTATAGTGTTCTGTTAGAATAGGATAGTCTTTTTGTGCTGCATATAATGTATTGTGTTGTTTCATAATAAGTAATTAGTGCCCATTTAATTCTGACCATTTAAAGCGGTTAAATACATGTTCTGTGAGATAATGTCTAGCTTTGTCACACTGACCCTGCGCCTGACAGAGGCTCTGACATCTTGGTAGGTCAGTGTGACGATAGGAAAGAACGTCCCCCGTACAGGTGTGGTTTGCACACCCGAGATTCCCTGTGGAACGAACTGGAGAGAGAGGCGATTGTAAAGCTTGTTCGGGCAGATTTCAATTAATTTGCAGAGAAGTATTATCCCAATAAAGCACAAACAAGCCATAATAGCAGTGTCTGAAAAAACATTGTTTGAAATGGCTTGACAATGTCTTCTTCTTCTGCTTCTTCTCTTCCTCCATTTACCTCAGCAAGGTTTTAGGAGAAGATGTTAGGATCGTTTGTGCACTTTTTTCCAATGCATTATACATGCTGGTGTTCATTTCTGTTAGGTTGCTCCTGATAATGTCACTCCATAACTTGCGTGGTCTTCCCCTTGCTCTGTGTTCATTATATGTCTTCAGACAATGTCACATGTCAGAGGGGCCGTGTTAGCTGCGACTCACTGCAGCGCACAGTCTGGGTTTGAAACCGGGCAGTTCCTGGCGTTCACCCAGCCTCTAGGAAATGGGTACCTGAGTTAACACTCTGGGGTAAATGGAAGAACATCACTGTAGCTAGGAATTTTTTTGCGGATTTCGACACAGGCGAACAGTTACTTATCAGCTGTCCGTACTAGTGGCAGAGCACTTATGGTTTATAACCGTGTGCAATGATGCTGGTTCACATCTCCCGACTTCACCTTTTTTTTTTTAATGTCACATTTGAGAAACGCCCTCAGGAGAGTGCAGATCAAAGTTCTTTGGATAGATTTTTAGTAAACGTCACACCTGAAAAGTCTCAAACAGCAAAAAGAGTCCAACAATTAAAAAAATAAATTAAAAAGGAAGAAACAACACAAGAATTTCAGATTTCTGAAGTAAAGGGAACTTTCCTTTCAAACAACAGTGCTTTCTTCTCCCTTCTCAGTACCAATAATTTAAGCACTCAGTTCTTCTCAGGAAGATAAAGTGAGGTTTCATTTTCATTTAATTCATCAAACTTTTTTCATATTTATGTTCTTTAGTATTAGGTAGTATTTTAAATGTTTGTATACAACCCAATCAGTGTTTAATGTGCCCGTAACAATACGATTTTTTAATGAAACAGATAAATCATTCTCCTGTTATTTCTGATGAGAAAATTTGTTTAGTATACATCCTATTTTGTATATGTCCTGTTTGGTATATGCCAAAGGATTAGCAATGTACATGTCAGTACCAAGAAACGCATGATGTGTCAGTATTCTTCCATTTGAATCCCAACTATCGCATAACATGTTCTCCAACATTTCAGTTTTTGGTCATAGTATTCTAAAGAAATATGACTGCCACAATGAATACTTCCAATGTGTGTTTAACGTTGTGAAACAAAATTTTTTCATAACTTTTCTGTAGTGATATTTTTGTTGCTTTAACAGCCGAGTATCTGCTTGAAAATCATATGGCACTGTAAGAGTTAAGTACATATCTGATAACAATGGGCCTGAAATTTATCTTAATGCTAGTAGGCTTTGCTAGTTGTACTCACCATCGCCATGGGCTTGGTTCCCATGCTTCCCTACAGCACAACATAACAATATCATACGGAGAAAGAGAAAGGTTCCATACACACACAAACACACATGATGAATTCCTAAACTTTGAATTAACGCAACAGGAAACTATAAACACAAACCAAGAGTGAATGAGGAGTAGTCATCCAGGTCTGGGTTGAATCCTGTAGGGTTTCCTTCAGCAACAAAGAAGGATGCGTTGGATACAAGGTAAGGAGCAGTGAAGTCCCAGCTGTTGGAGCGATCCTGGGTATTAAAGTAACCAGTGCAGGCATCAAACCACCCCTCCATTAGACCTGCAATCGTCAATATTTACGAGATTTTCAACTGCTAGTGTACATGATAAATAACAGCATCAAACCACTCCTCCATTAGTCCTGCAATCATCAATTTTTACGAGATTTTTAACTGCTAGTGTACATGATATATAACAACATCAAACCACTCCTCCATTAGTCCTGCAATCATCAATATTTAGGAAATTTTTAACTGCTAGTGTATATGATACATAACAACATCAAATCACTCCTCCATTAGTCCTGCAATCATCAATATTTAGGAAATTTTAAACTGCTAGTGTACATGATATATAACAGCATCAAACCACTCCTCCATTAGTCCTGCAATCATCAATATTTAGAAAATTTTTAACTGCTAGTGTACATGATATATAACAGCATCAAACCACTCCTCCATTAGTCCTGCAATCATCAATATTTACGAGATTTTTAACTGCTAGTGTACATGATATATAACAACATCAAACCACTCCTCCATTAGTCCTGCAATCGTCAATATTTACGAGATTTTTAACTGCTAGTGTATATGATAAATAACAGCATCAAACCACTCCTCCATTAGTCCTGCAATCGTCAATATTTACGAGATTTTTAACTGCTAGTGTATATGATAAATAACAGCATCAAACCACTCCTCCATTAGTCCTGCAATCATCAATATTTACGAGATTTTTTACTGCTAGTGTACATGATATATAACAGCATCAAACCACTCCTCCATTAGTCCTGCAATCATCAATATTTATAAGACTTTTAACAGCCAGTGTTTATGATACATAACAGCATCAAACCACCCCTCCATTAGTCCTGCAATCATCAATATTTACAATATTTTTAACTGCTAGTGTATTTGATACATAATATAACAAGAGTTCTAAGGGAGCTATAACAGCAGACTCTTCTGCTCGCTTGCTGTCTATAGGCTCAAATCTCCTGAAAGGTCCAAGGTTAGTATTTTTAATTAACCTATTAGGTCAGGCTTACTTAAAATAAGTGAGTTAGTAAAGGACCCTGTTCTCTGACATTAGGTGTATTGGGTATGTAGTACTAGACCTATATTTTTTAAACCGATTAAAACTTAATGGGTGATGCAGTCAACATCATGCTGGCCACCTTTACTTCCAAGGACTTTATCTGGTACCCACTTTAGGCTTGGTTGACCTGTAAGCCAAGTCATTTTTGAAAAAATCCGGCTCGGTGACGATTTGAATCTGCAACATTTGGAACCTAAGGCAACCGTATAGCCGCTAAACCATGGTGGATTCCCACTTTACTCTTTGAGTCCCAAGGAACGCATAATACGTTCACATGTTTCTACCTAGAAGCTCAATGAACACACGATGCGCCAATTTTATGACTCTCTTTACTACTCCCTGGGCCTGTGATGCTAAACCCCCTGGGACTCAAAGAGGTAAAATGAGTTCCAGGAAAGTTTTTGAGAAGTAAATGTGACAAGTTTAATACTGGCCGCATCTTCCATGGAAATGTCTTTTGGTTTATAAAATTAAAAGGTTTGCATCAAGTGTCCAGTATCAATGATCAATTGGTCAAAGACCATCACAACAATGAAGGCTGGCTGCAATGGATCTCCAACATACTCCTTCTCTTGTCTTGGTAGTACACACTCTCAGACTGTTGTCGTCCATATCTTAAATGCTGTCCTACCACTTCTTTTGTTGTTCACCTCAACTTTTCCGTCCAGTATGGTTTTCTAAAGATTGTAATATCTTTTAATATGGCCAAAATATTTTAATTTTTTTACTTTTTCCCCTTTTAGTAACTCTTTTTTAATTCCCAGTCTGTCGCAAACCTCTGTTTTCGACTGTTTTAGTTTCCTTGAAATATGGCCTATTCTTCAGTATATCCACAACACCAGGGACTCATCTGATTTTCTAGTTGCCTCTTTTACCAGGGCAGTTGCATCTAATTGTTGTTTAATTTGTACTTCAGTTATTAAGGATTCCCTTATTCGCTTCATTTATGTAAGTGTGACTGTAGTATGCACCTGACGAGATACAGCGAAATATGCCAGGCAATAAATTGTGCAATCTATTGTTTGTGTCTTCTTTGTTCGAATATCCCAATATGTTCAATATGCATCAAGGTAATGGAATAGTTCTTAAAATTTGTTTATTAATCTTCTTGACCTACGACCGAAATATGTTCGGACTAACAGGCTATAAGTCAAAACTGTCATAAGTTAAACTTATATTTTTGACACTATCTGTACATAAAACACAACAATGCGGTCTATGTATGTATAATTATTTTACATAATAGGCGAAATACATAATATGAACTTTACTGTATACTTTCCTGGAATGTGTGACCCTACCAATGTAGTTATCTTTCTCTAATATTTACTTATTTTTACTATTTATATGTTGTTGTTTTTTTGCAGTCGTAAGTTGCATAGGTGATAAGTCGCATAGGTTGTAAGTCATGGAAAAAGTGTATTGATATTATTTTGAAAAAAAAAAAGATAGGCCAGCTCTGTAGCTTAGATATGAGTTTGTTTCACAATCTGTGATGAACATTGTTTAATTTCAGAAGTTAAAACTTCAGAAAGAAAAAAAGATAGTTCTTGCAGCTTTTAGCAAGTGGTACAAGAAGCACACCAAGGAAGCATATGGGGTCTCACCACATGACATTTTCCTATGGATGCATAAATGTTGCTAACTTCCATTGTATGAAGAGACAACATAACACTATATTACAGAAAGTGTAACAGTAACTAAAGATACAGATTGAGTTGGTGCCTACCAATTACTTGAGCGGCTAGGACAGGTCATCATTCTATGACTCAGGACAGGGCATAACAAACTTAACAAGCACATTCACAGGCTTCATCTAAGTAGCTCAACACTGTGCCCATGTGTACTGTCTGTGCAAACTGCAGAACATGTCCTGCAAGTCTGTCTTTGGTACAGCTTATCAAGAGTCAAAATCATACTCAAAGTTGTATGATACTGAAAGGAAACTCCAAGAAACAGCCAGTTTTACCACACAAACTTGTCTGTGTGGTGTAAATCAGAGAGTGGTCACAGGAGAAAGAAGAAGTTGATGTAACAATTGGCTGTGGCATAACAAGTTTTAAAAAAGTAAGCACAGAAGCACACACAAAAACAACAAACGCATGGTGAGTTGCTTTGGACTGAAAGAGCTGAAAAAAGAAAACATTTATGTCCTTTCAAAGACCTCAAACAATATTTTCAAAGGCAAAATCAAGTTTAAACAAACCTCTTCCAGGATACAGTAGTTCTCCTTTCCTCACGGAGCATTCAGGGACTGGTGTCAGCAGGAGCACACAACTCTTTCCTGCTATCTTACAAACTGGGGAATAGGGGAAATAATTATGTTATTATCACCTGTTGGATAAGTGATTCATATAGGAAATTAATTGATAGGTATGGAGTACATAATCTGAGAGGTAAGGGAAACATTTTCATAGATTCGTGAAATAGACCAAAAGCTGACAGATAAAGGACAAAAATTACCATAAGCTAACATATAAATTAAATTATTTCCTTAACTCTTTTGCCAAAAGAAGCTGCAAAACCTACATTCCAAATGGGTCCAAACGACCACGAATACTACTTTCCTGACTTCTTCAGAGTAAAGTGTTCATGAGACACATAGTTAATGCTACTGACTTGAGTTCACACCTGGGCAACATTTAGGAAGTAAAGGTCCATTTTCCACGACTCAAGGCGTATAGGGCATATAGGGCTAGACCTATATTTTTACAGACAATTCAGCACATGGTGGGTGATGTGGTCAGCATCACGCCAGCCGCCTTTACTTCCCGGGACTGCACCTGGTACCCATTCAAGGCTGGGTCTACCTGGGAGTCAAGGTCAATTTTGAAAAACAGTCAGGCTCCATCAGGACGCAAACCCATGACCTTCCGATCCGCAGGCGGGCGTCTAGCCACCAACGCCACGGAGACTCTCATTTAGGAGGTAAGCATATGAATACAGTTGCTAAAATAGCATTCAGTTGGTTTCCTTATGATCTGAGTGGCTTTCTTGAAGCTAAGTTGGCCCTCATTAACGACCTGTAGCCTCAATAATGGAGGACCAAAGTCATGTGCAAGTCATCTGACACATACATTTTAAGACCCTGTCGTGTTTTCCATTTTATGCTTCGCTCTGTATTTCGTTTTCCAATATTTAAAAAAAAAATGTTGTCTATGTTCAACTGCTGCAAACAGCTTTTGTAGTGAGCAGCGTTCAGTTAAATTTGTGGTCTGGGGAATTTGTGCTATGTGTATCGGCTGATATTTGTGTATTTATGCCTGGGTGGATGGCTTCGTGTCCATATCCGAGGGTAACTCCCATTCCTATACGTCTATATGTCCAAGCCACATGATGACTGCTAAGCTCGGTAAAACAGAAATTGTTCTCTTAAAGATTTTTTTTTTAGAAATACCCATGGGGTTATGAAACAATTTTGTAGCATTCCTAGGCAAAAGGGGTAAGGTCATTTGTCAGTTTGATATAATTTGATGTATTCATGCAATGTCCGAACACAATGCCATGGATCGTGTTGTGTGGAGTGGGCACATCAGGAAGGGAATAAGTATGAAGGAAGAAATGATTGCAGAAGGGATGAGAACTGAGCGTCTGTGAAGAAACACACTAAGCATAAAAATAGTTTGAAAATCCTATGCTTTAATTGTGGAAGACTTTTCCTAACGTGGTTGGGTCTTGCTAGTCACATTCGCCATTGCCCTGGGCTTCGAGTCCCATGTCTCCTCATAGCACAATATAACATCATTTAATTAGGTACAAGAACCAATATCACAGCATTCAGGGCATTCCCATAAGCGCCCCGTCCCCACTTTCAGCAGCCAACGCAGAGTTTCAATACCAACAGTGCTAGTAGTAGTCTCATTATAGTCCGCCTTGCCTTTCCTCTGAGCATTGAGTATCAGAGCTCCTCATCACCAGACTGTTTAAGAATATATTTCCTATATTTATCTTTTAGCAGCTAGTTCTGTAATCATAATATGATTTCAGAATGTTTATTATGAAAACATTAAACAAATGCAGCAACCATGATATAATTCCCTCCGCCTAAACTCTGACATACTTATCAAATGAGAATTACCCTATTTTCTCCCATAGATTAAAATTTATTGTGATTAGTTTAAAACACCACTAGTTTCATTTAAAATAAAAACAAAATACCACTGACCCATTCTAGCTAACTAATTTGGTTATTAACCTACAGTACCAGAAAAATAACTGGCTTTAGCCAAGCAGTGACTAAACAGCATGAAGAACCTACGGCACAAAAAGCGAGCAAATCTTTTTTAAAAAAAATTGAGATCATGTATCTTTCCTGTGGCAATTTATGGATGTGAGTCATAGTGTCATACTCAGCGGTGAAGAATAAAATTTGAGTTCTGTCTGAACCTAAATGCTGCAGAAAAGTTCTTAGAATACCATGGACAGAGAAGAAGAAGGCATTGACATCGTACATGATCTGAACACTGAAGAGAATTTGCTCACAAACAGCATGCTGTCCCGGAAGCTGGGGTATTTTGGCCACCTTAATCATCATTTGAAGATGCATTGGTTATGAAAGCACACAAGGCTGGAGATTTGGCTAGAGAAGGAGAGAGACATTCAAGCATGTTGTGACAAGAGAGACATTCTGTAAAGGACCAGCTAATCATTGATGATCTATCTATATTTATATCTTCTTCATGTTGCTGTTCTTCTTTTTCTTCTTTGCGTTCACCAGCTGTAAACTCTGGTGGAATGTTCTGGTTGTTTGTCCACTTCTGGACTGCAGTCCTGTTCCAGAACCTGAGTGTTGCATGTGCATTTGTTTGACAGATCTGACATGTTTGTGTGCAGACTGTTGGTTCCTTGCCTCTCAGGCAGATGCACTCCGACTTCGAATGAAGCTCCCAATTAGTCGACTCTTACGACATACTTTTTGGTAGGCAGTGGGTCTATTCTTGTTTTCCCTATGATAGGGCCCCAGAACCCACACGGGGGGAACATGTTGCTGTTGACACATAAGGCCTTTACAAGTGATCTCCATTGCTATTTATCTGCTGTTTTTTTTTTTTTCATTTGGTATCTCATGTTGTTTTGCATTCCTTTATTTCTCTTTCTCATGTCCTTTTCCAGCTGCTGTCCTTTAGTTAGCTATCTCTGTATTCGGCAAACATGTCTAAGCCATCTCTAAGTAATTTGTTTTGTTAAAGTTTGCCAGTGATGAACATTTTCTTCCCCTACGGCAGGCGTATTCAACTGGCAGCCTGCAGGCTAAAACTGGCCCGCGAAGACCTAACGAGTGGCCCACAGATTATCTGCCAGTTGTACTGCATTAAGGGGTCATTACACGCCATTTTTTCCAATTTATGACAAAAACATCACTTTTTAAATGTGTTTGTTTTTGTAAAGTTGGGCATTCGTAGAATAGATTACACACAAAATGTATGTCATTTGTAAACAATTTAGCATTGAAAAGTTAATACTAAAGTGTGTGAAATCCTAAAATCACAGCTAATATAAAGACTAGAAACATAAAATTGTGTATGGATACTTCTTAAACAATATTATAGGGACGGGTCTATGTAACAATAGTTTTATTAAAGTTTTTGTTTTTTTAAATTTGATTGCCATATTGCTAGATTTTTTTTGACTTTTTCAATAAACCTACATTTTAAAATTCTACGAAAAATATTTTTAAACATGTTTAAAGTAAATAAACTACATCTGTACCTCTAAATAGGATTAAAGGTCATGAGTCCATCATCTATTGTTGAATACGTATGTGTGTTTTTAAAATACAATGATTTTAAGTACATATTGTTTTTCACAAGATGGCGGCTATTGCAATGACAACCATACATTTTTTTTTTTTACACTTTAAGTATACAAATGTAATAACATGTATCCCTACAAATGACTATTATAAAATAACTGCTCTAACTCTGTAAATAAAAAAATAAAAAATTGTTGGTGTAGCAACTCCTTAACATTCTTTCTATGTTGGGACAGTGCATCTGGCCCGTGACCATCCCTATTTCCCAAATATTGGCCCCTGAGTAAACTTAGTCAAATAGCCCTGCCACATGGTATTCATCCCACCCACACCCATATACACACACATACACACAATATGCAAGCACACATGTATGTATCTAAACACACACTCTCTGTTGATTCACGGCTACACCCTTCAGTTTACAAGTGTAATTTTTATAGATATCCCCTGGGGATCTTTGCAGGAGCTATGGTGTTAGTGCTTTGTGTGATGCTCTTGGCAGGTGGCTACCCCATATGGGGGAAAAACAAGCGCACCAGTTCAATAAAGATGATCCTCTTGACTTTAACCTTTAACCTTAACTCTTTGCTGAGGTGACTGGCAGAAATAAACAAAAGAAAAAAGTAAACGATTCATGGGTGCACACTGATGTTAATTCTTGCTAGTTCAGGGTTTATGTGCACAGAGGTGAGGACCTCTCTGCGTGATCGATGCTGGAAGACTGCAGTACTAATGCAGATATCTTAGTGCAATTAAAGTGATCCCTATCTAAACCTAAAAAGAGAAAAAAAATAAACTCACAAGAAACTGTAGGGGTAGATTCTCCCACTGACGACAAACTTCCACAATCTTTCAGGTATCTGAAATATAACAGCTGGAAATAATGAACATTATACCATGCTCTTAGCTTAACTATATCTCTTAACCTTCTAAAGACTAGTAGTAGTTGTTGTCATTGTCGTAGCAGCAGCAGCAGCAGCAGTAGTAGTTGTTGTCATCGTCGTAGCAGCAGCAGCAGTAGTAGTTGTTGTCACTGTCGTAGCAGCAGCAGCAGCAGCAGTAGTAGTAGTAATGCCGTGACGTGGATTGTGATAACATAACATAGTGTGATAATATAACACAACTTGATAACATAAAACAATGTGATAACATAACACAACATGATAACCTAACACGATAACACAACATAATAACATAACATAACGTGATAACATCACATGCACAGAGAAGAGACTAAGGTGACCACATTCATTGTTGTTATCTCTCTATGTGCCCAAAGAGCAACAAGATGTATTTCATTCAGAAAATCTTTTTTTTTTTTTTTTTGCAAATGTGTTCATATCTGTGCATAGTAAACCTGCATGTAGTTAGTTAGTTAGTTAGTTGGGTTATCATCATTGCACTCCGGACATGTCCATAGGTGCTCAGATCCTCCCCTCAGTATGAACCCCAACGTCCGATTTCTAATAGTACCAGTTCTATGTTGATTAACAAGTCTTCTAGCGTGTCTGGTGTGCGTCTCTTTTTTTTTTGCTATGCCGATCTTAATTCCCAAGTCTGCCATTCTGATGAGTAATGTGTATTCACTGCCCCAAAGTTCTCTGCCCTGCCCATTTCTCTGAGGGCATTAACAATATCAGCAAACTTGCATGTAATACTACAGTAATGCAAAACTTACAGTAGGTGTTGGTGCATGAAGAAGTGCTGATAATTCAGGACTCATTTGTTCTGGAGATGGTAGACACTGGATTTTACCTGAAGAAAAGCAAATGTTTGATTGAGAATTTATCTTGTAATATTTTCAGTTTAAGGAGATCCACATTATAATCTCAAAGGGAGGTGATAACAACAGTAAAAAGTTTACTCAATTCTAACAGGCAACATACATGCACCTTGTATAAAACATTTTAGAAAAAAATAATCCTTACCCATATGAACGGCTGGCTGCACTAACTGATATGTGTCCCAATCAGAACTTTGGAGGTTGAATAAGGTATTTCTTCTTCTCCTCCTCCTGCTGCTGCTTCTTCTTCTTCTTCTTCTTCTTCTTCTTCTTTTTCTTCTTCTTCTTCTTCTTCTTCGCATTCACTGGTTGTAAACTCTGGTGGATAGTTCTGACTATTTGTCCACTTCTAGAGTTTGGTCCTGTTTTAGAACTTGAGGTTGCGTGCAGATACATTTTACATGTTTGGCTTATTTGTTTGCAGAATGTTGGTTCCTTGCCACTCAGGCAAATGCAACCTGACTTTGAAGGACACCCCTAATTATGTTACTCCTGTGACATGCTTGTTAGGCAGTGACTGTTCTTGTTTTAACCACAATGGGGTCTCCGAATCCATGCAAAGATAACAAGGTATATGAGATCTGGCCTGCTAATCTGGCATCCATATTGAGATTTTTAATCTCAAGTAACAGCCAGGAGAGGATAAAAAGCACATATGCACGCACACAGGCACATGTAAAAGTAGCCAGATTTTTTTTTTAAATTAAATTTATTTGGATTATTTTGAATAGTGTGCAGAAATGTAAAAAATTAAACAAGCAATTCATGTGTTGCTTGCTGTATACAGAAAACATGTACATGATGCTTTGCTTATGACATAAAGACTCAAGCTGCCTTGAACACTTGCTATCCCTTCTTATGACATAACAACAACAATTTTATTTTGTTTCTACCCCATTAGGACATCACACAAGCGATAAACACCTGATGACACAAAGTGCCACCATGTCGGTGAGGATCACCGTGGAGACGTTCCAGAAACCGTGTTCAGGCAATTGGCCATATCTATGAACTGCCTATATTGCGGCCCCTGGCAAAAGCCAGAGTGGGGCTTCAAAAAACAAAAAATTACGTCCTAAAAAGGACGTAAGCATCTTTTCGCTAATGCTGTTATGGTAAACTAATGCGTATACCACTCTTTGACATGGTCCTGAATCTTCCATTTACCCCCTTGCATCTGTTTATCTCCCTTGCATCTGTTTACCCCCCTTGCATCTGTTTACCCCCCTTGCATCTGTTTACCCCCTTGCATCTGTTTACCACCCTTGCATCTGTTTACCACCCTTGCATCTGTTTACCACCCTTGCATCTGTTTACCACTATTGGATCTTTTTAACATACTTTGATATGTCACCTACCCCTTCTTTCAGCTATCACCCCAAAATGAGTCCACAACCCCCTGGATTTACCTACCACTCCTTACATACCCATTTATCCACAATCACACCGGCTTTGTCTGTCTTAACAAATACCCCCCCCCCTTTTTCCTTGAATGTCCCCTATTTCCTGGACATGTTTCCCAGCCCATTATCTCTCACCCACACTCAGAAAAACCTATAAATCTTGCACACGTCACTAATCAGGGCAAAAGACCAGACAACAAAATATGTGTGCTAATTTACTAACCTCCATATTTCCCAGATGCTTCAGTACACAACCTGGTATATTCTCCAGAGAAGTAGTACCTTTGAAACGCTGGGTTCCACCAACCTGGGATGCTGCTGCCTTTTTTCAACATAATAGCCGCTCCCCCATTATCACAGTGGTACCTCGGTGACAATACATCTAGGCCATCGATCCTATTCCTTGGTGAGAACAGAACGTCCGCCTATAGACATGTAGAACATCATAAGTTGTATCCCCCTAGAACATCACACAAAGTGATAAACATGCGGTGACTCAAAGTGCCACCATGCAATTGAGGATCACCCCTGAAGAGGTTCCATAAACCATGTTTAGCTGTTAGGTTATTTTTATGGCCCTCAGCAAAAACCAGGGTGGGGTTTCAAATAACAAAAAATTGCATTCCACATGGGGACTGCATGATTTTGTTTTTTAAATCATTATCATGTGCCCTGTCAATAAACATAAGAGATCACATTTCAAAATCACCAAAACCAAGTTGGTGTCCATTTTGCTTCAACTGAATGACCAATTCATTCAGGTTTTTATCCCTTTACATCAATCCTGTCAGGTGTTACCAAGATCTAGAGTCCATTCCTTCTCATAAAATATCCACACACAAATGCACTGATTGTCTATGTCTAACTTTGTTCTAATCAGTTTAAGGTTTTCATCTGACTGAAGTACAAATTGTAAAATTATGACTTTTCTTGGCATCTTTAGGAAGTTTGCTATCACTTTCCGGCTATCCTCAGAATAATGGGCACAAAAGATGGCGGCCGCAAAAACACCCTAACAGAGTCTCGGTCACGTGTCAATTGCGCACTTCCGGCGACCTAATTTGTGGTTTTCCGGTGACTGCCGCCACCGCCGAGAGTATCCTCCACACCGCTCACGCGATGTGGATTGGGGCTAGACTAGATGGCTGGGACTCACGAGCAGCAGCTTCCCCATCTCCTGCAGCTTTGCTCGTGAGTCCTTTTACTTTTGAAGATCACAGTATGAAGAATATCTGTATCAGAAATGACTAACAGTACATGAGACAGGCAGGGGGACAGATTTGATTACTAATGCCACCAGCATAGACTAATGAGAAGATCAATAAACAAGTGACAAATGGCTTGTTTCTCTGTCGAAGAATGTTCAAAATTATGTTGACAGCTTCCTGTGTGGGTCCCAGGGCCCCATTGTGGGTGAAAAGAGATTAGACCCATTGCCTCTTTAACAAGCATGTCATAAGAGTCGACTTATTAGTAGTTTTCTTTGAAGTCAGAGTGCATTTGCCTGAGAGGCAAGGAACCAATGGTCTGTATACAAAAAAGTCACATCAGCAAAAACATCCAGAACTTTCTGCTGGAGTTCACGTCTCGTTAATGGCGGTCTTCGATGTGTTTGCCAGAGAACAGAAAACTGTAACTGCTGTTTCATTTTAAAATATATTTTAGAAAAGGACAAAATGGAAGTCAAAAGGAAAAGTGTCTTTATCTTGACAGGAAAATGTGTCAGAACAGGAATGAATTCCTGCTGTAGGAGATAGCAAGATGTGGTTTGTTGGTTGGTTGGATAGTTAACTGGTCGGCTGATTGGTTCGTTAGTTGGCTTACTGGCTGGTTGGTTGGTTCACTGGTTAAGTGACTTGACTGACTGGCTGTTTTGATATATTTGTTAGCACCTGCTGAGTGACTGATTGGCTCACTAGTTGGATTTGAGGACAGACAAACCAGCTGATTAGGTAGTTAGTCAACAAAGCGATTGACTGAATTAATGACATCAATGAATCAATGGAAAGTTGCAGTTTTTAAAGAAAAATTGGTGAACTACATACAAATAAGTGGTTGCTGTCATCACATAGCAGCCATCTGTTGACCGCTTCCTGCAAAATGCTCTTATCTTGCCACACCTTTTATTTTTAATATACTTGTAGTCTGGACATGGTTGCAAATTCAAAATCATTTGGTTCTTGCAAACATATTACTTCTCATAAAGCATTCAGAATATCATGTTTTATCTGCCCTTTAAAGAGGCCTTACCTGCAAGCCTATCAATTCCTTTCATGGCTGCATCGTTGCACAAAAATTGAAACTGATCTTCGTCAGCACCGACTGCCTCAAATATGCTAACAGACTTTGTAGGAATGCTTTTGACTGACTAATGCCAAATATTCTTGCCTTTTAAAAGCTGCTACATTTTATTGATATAAAGAAGGAAAAAAAAAGAATATTGGGAAAAGAACTGACGGGAGTACTCACAGTTCTGTTAAGAAGGGCTGCCTTGGCCTCTGGTAGATCCTGAGCAATGATGATTGTTCCAAATTTTTTGCGGAGTCGTTTTAAACAAACATTGTTGGTAGGTGCTCCGGTGAGATGGACTGAAAACATGTGGGGATGATTACAATGATGATGAAGATAACTACACTTGACAGTACAATAATCTGAGGAAGATGTGAAATGAATATGATAGTTTTGATGAGGTTGAAGAAGTGTAACCTGTATTTACAAAATTGGCAGAGGCAGTGATAATTAGACAGGTAATCCCATCTTGTGTAAACAAAAAGATCACATGGTAAATCTTCAACCTCCATGGTAAGACAATACACTTTGTGCAGTTCAGTTGAAATAATTCATGTTTAGTACTTTATTATTAGAACTGTGATGTCAAGGCAAAAACTTACATCACAGTACATGGTATTCTCATATGCACTCTGCTCTCATCTTCAGCAGCCAGTGAGAAGTTACAATTCCAATGGTACTAGCAGCCATCTGATTCACTTGTCATTTGTATGTACACCATATCTTATTTTCCCTTCTATTTTATTTAATTATTCCTAAAGCGCCTTGAGTACACCTAACTTGTCATGAATAAAGCCACCACTCAGTGATGCGGCACCAGCAAGTCTATGTACGTATTCATTTCTGCACGTACCTACCCTTGACAGTGGCCACCCCTCCCTCCTCCCCCCTTCCTCTCGGCAACGGCTTTGACAGGCCGGCAAAACCAGGTAAGGGTAGCCGATGCTCCTTACCATCAGTGTGTTAGGATCTGCCTATCCAAGCATGCAAAGACTACAGTCGGCAAAATGCGCGGAGGAAACCATATTTGGTTCAACGGGCAAGACGGCGACACTAGCAAAGCGCTGTGGAGCGCAAAGAGCATGGCGAGGCCCGTAGAACGCCCTGGTCATCCACTGCATCTAGACATATCTCCAGTCGTCCTGACTCTGTCTTGCCACTGGACCCAGATATGACTCAGGCGAGAGAGTGAGGTCGACGACACTGCGCAACTCTTCCTCACTTTAATCCAAGTCACCGCGCAAGTCACTCTGTCCAAGAACTTTTCTGGCCCTCATCGGTCATCTTCGTACTCATACTTGATGAAAAAGAGTAGTCATCATCATCTGGATGAACAACACACACTGAAGAAAAGATTCAAAAGGTGCTACCATGCTTCACTGTATGTTAATGTCAACTCATAAATAAGGTATCTAATGTGAAATGCACCAGACAATAAGTGTTGCGATATGTTGTTTGTGACCTCTTTATTTAAATTCACAACAGCAAAACGGTGTTGAGTAAATCCAGGGTTGTTGTTTTTTTTTCTTGCAGTACGCAAATGTACACAGTAACAGCATTTTTTTTTTTTAAGGAATTTTTTTCAGCACTGATGTAACCGATACTTTGTAGCAAGCATCAGCACTTTTTTTTTCCACTTACTGATTGTGAATCCGGAGTAATCACTGGAATCCGGGTCAAATCCAGCTGGGTTTCCTGGAGCCACAGTGAAAGAAGCACTACTGTCCAAATATGGCAAGGTGAAGTCAAACTCATTCTGTCTGTCGGTTGTAATCTGATACCCTGGGCATCCATCGAACCTAGCTGCCATCAGGCCTAAAAAAACAAAGGGACAACAAAACACAATAATTTTTACACAATGTTTCACTTTTGTGTGGAGGAATAAAAATATGCATAAAGGCAAAGCAGTACACTTCGGTTAGGTTCACCTTAATCTCCCCAAATAGAGTAGGTCACTTTTCATTCACAAGTTTGTTGGGCTGGTAGACTTTCCTGAAGGTTACAAGTGTGTCCTGCTCTGTTGTTTGCTTTCTGTGATGTCTTGTATTTACGTTTTCATTTCAGGAAAGAGAATGCCTGTGACATAGGTTGCAGCACTCTCTAGGGGGGTTGTGTAAGGATCAGTTTGTCCATGTTTTTGAGTGTTAAAAGCGCTGGCGTGCTGAAATATACAACATGCGATTTCAACGACATTGCAAAACACCCCCCGTAACCTTCTGCCGAGGTGAGAGGTTCAGGAACTACCAATCAGAAGTGAGCTAGTGTATATATGGGCGAGGCGTGTGGAGACCAGCGTTACTTTTACAGTACACTTCTTATTCATCATCTTCTTCCCACTCACCAGTTTCAAACTGGCAGAAAGGTATAGTTGTTTGTCCACTTTGGAACTTTAGTCTTATTCTAGCATTTTGGTACTAATGGTTCTGCTATGATTGACTCCAACATTGACTAACAAATGAGTGTTCTAAATGTACTTGACCTGTGCCAGCATAGTCAATGCTCCTGTCTGTGAAGATACACTCTGTAAACTCGGCCAGCACTGTGTGGCAGCTTCTGTCCGCAAGTTTGCACACTGTACAACACATAAATATTCCATCAGAAGACAGTTTAAACAACAAAACAAGAAATTTTTATCTCAGCAAAGAAGACACGAACAAGAGAAAAACACAATTTAGTGCACAACATATTTCGCTGTCGGACTATAGTCGGCGTCTGTGGCTTATGAGTTGCGAAGATGCTTCGTAATGCCGGGTTGCCAGGTTTTATCTCAGCTGCGGATGATTTGCCTTGCACTGGTTTTGCAGTGGTACTGAGAGCTGATCCTTCAGAGAGCAATGGCAAACTAATGAACGTAAAATTTGCCTAGAAAAACCACAATAGCCAAAAAATGCTTGGGTTGGTTCTGCAATCTCGGGTTAAGAATATGCGTCTAACTTTATTCTGCTAATCCCCTCATTTGCATACTACAGTAATGATTACCAGGAAGCAAATGAATGAATCCTTCTAGCTGAAACACAAAACTGACTACATTCAAAGGTAACTGCCTGTTTCATCAGGGCTAATGCAGGTTCACCACCACTTCCTTTTGTCTGCATAATTTTAGACTGAACCAGTTTATTATCATTGCTTCCATGAAGCAGATCATGACCTGGTAGTTTGAGATATAGAGGATTCAAATGCATCTAGGGTCATTTTTTTCACGTCAGATGGAAGAATGGATAGAGAAATCAACAAGCGATGTACAAAAGCAAATCAGGTTGTGAAACAATTAACACTGCTTCTGACGCACAGAAAAATACCTCTGTCAGCCTAAGCAAATCTCATAAGAACGGTTTTTTGGCCCAGGCTGTGCTATCAGTGCAAAACATGGACCTTTACTAGAACTATCAAGCTGAAGATCATGACAACAGAGAAGAGATGTCTTAGGAGAGCTGCCGGTGTAACGAGATAAAATCAGGAATGAAGAAATTAGAAGACTAGGACTGAAACCATCATTCAATTCATTAAAGAACAACAAATGAGATGGTTAGGCCACCTGACGAGAGTGCTCTGTTAGCAACTGCCACAGAGAGCCACGCTGAAGAAATATAATGAACACAGAGCAAGGGGAAGACCGCACAAGAGATGGGTCAACATTATCAGGAGCAACCTAACAAAAATGAACACCAACTGGAAAAATGTGCATCAACAATCCTTACATCTCCTCAAATACCTCGCTGAGGTAAATGGTAGAAGGGAAGAAAAAGAAAAATAAGAACTCTATTCCGAAAGTCCTGTTTGTTCATCCCTGACTGGAGTATGGTTTTTTCCAGGACCTGTGAGTTACATGTTGATTTTCATAGTTCTAACTTATTGCAAGCAGTTTTTTGTGCCTCGCCTTGTAGGCATGTGCACTCTGACTTGTAGGCATGTGCACTCTGACTTGTAGGCATGTGCACTCTGACTTGTAGGCATGTGCACTCTGACTTGTAGGCATGTGCACTCTGACTTGTAGGCATGTGCACTCTGACTTGTAGACATGTGCACTCTGACTTGTAGGCATGTGCACTCTGACTTGTAGGCATGTGCACTCTGACTTGTAGGCATGTGCACTCTGACTTGTAGGGATATGCACTCTGACTTGTAGGCATGTGCACTCTGACTTGTAGGCATGTGCACTCTGACTTGTAGGGATATGCACTCTGACTTGTAAGGATATGCACTCTGACTTGTAAGGATATGCACTCTGACTTGTAGGCATGTGAACTCTGACTTGTAGGCATGTGCACTCTGACTTGTAAGGATATGCACTCTGACTTGTAAGGATATGCACTCTGACTTGTAGGCATGTGCACTCTGACTTGTAGGCATGTGCACTCTGACTTGTAGGGATATGCACTCTGACTTGTAGGGATATGCACTCTGACTTGTAAGGATATGCACTCTGACTTGTAAGGATACGCACTCTGACTTTTAAGGATATGCACTCTGACTTGTAAGGATATGTACTCTGACTTGTAGGAAAAGGTTGATCTAGGATGACCATGAAGAGGCCTAGACCAGTTTTAGCTTTGGTGCCGGTAGATCACTACAATGTGTGGTGATACTCTAGGTCCTGGTAGATCACTTCAATGTGTGGTGATACTCTAGGTTTTGGTAGATCATTACAATATGTGGTGATACTCTAGGTCCAGGTAGATCACTACAATGTGTGGTGATACTCTAGGTCCTGGTAGATCACTACAATGTGTGGTGATACTCTAGGTCCCGGTAGATCACTACAATGTGTGGTGATACTCTACTTCTATCCTTATGAACTGACATTACACATGTCACAGTTACCACTCTCTCTGGATGACCAGAATTTATGAATGAAAAGCTAGGACAAACTGTCACAAACACTATCAATGTCTTTGCTATCTGATCTGAGATATTATGCTTCAACACAACTTGTGATCTCCAAACAGCATGCATCTTTTTGTATGCTGACACATGTCCATGACACGATGAAAGGCTGTCAAAATCCTCTTCAACCATCTTTCTCTACCTTTCTTTCCATACATCTTTCTAGCTGCCTTATGCTCCTAATTATCAGGGCATCAAAACCTGTCAGTTTAAGGAACCCCCCACCCGCATCTGAAAGCGGGCTAAGCTCATTCTCCCCTCCCACCCCCCAACCATGTTAAGAAGTTTCCTTTTTAAATTCTGACTGAGTTGATATATATCACAATACTTTACATATATATTTTTAATGTATTTGCCATTCAGCAAATTTCTATTGGCGTATTTTTTTTTCTAATAAGTATTATTGTTATTGTTGTTATTTTGATTGTTATTATTATTATATTTATCTTTAATATCCTTAATGCAGTTAGTCCTCTTCTTAGCTTGTTTATTTATTGTCCATCTTCTACATTCATACAGCTGTTTCACATTCACATGCATACAGCTGTTTCACATTCACATGCATACAGGTGTTTCACATTCACATGCATACAGCTGTTTCACATACATATAGCTTTTTCACATTCATACAGCTATTTCACATTGATGCAGCTCTCTCACATGCATACAGCTGTATAGGTTATATAAAGGACTTTAACACTAATGTTCTCACTGCAGTTAAAATCTTTTTATATTTGACTTTTATTTTGATCTCTATAATGCATTCTCTGTTAGAAGTTGTGACAGTTCCAGCATGTTACAAATGTGTTCATTCTCTGTCAGATGCTGTGATAGTTCCAGCATGTTACAAATGTGTTTAATGTCTGCAGTCTGTATGCCACAGTGTAATCAAATCTTCTTCTTTTTCACATTCACCGGTTGTAAACTCAGGCGGAAAGTTCTGGTTGTTTGTCAACTTCTGAACTGCAGTCCTGTTTCAGAACCCGAGTGTTGTGTGTGTATCCATTTGACAGATCTGACTCATCTGCATGCAGACTGTTGGTTCTTTGCCTCTCAGGCAGATGCACTGCCACTTTGAAGAAAACTCCTAATTAATCGACTCTTACAACATGCTTTTTGGTAGGCAGTGGTTTTATTCTTGTTTTTACCTATAACAGGACCTTGGAACCCACACAGGAAGTGTAATCAAATAAATTCTATGTATTCCTGACTTAACGTTTTGTGACAATTGGAAAAATTTGTTACAGACAAAGAAGAGACACACTCACTGAGATAACGCTGGATGGTATACACTTTTTTGCATATCATTCTCCTCCATATGTAGACTAAAAGTATATAGTTCTGCTGTCCAGCTGAGTTGAGCTCATGGAACGACACTGTGAGCTGCAGGTTTTATTTGGAATGCTTTTTGACTGTGCTCAATGTGGTTTACATTGTGAGCTGCAGATTCAGAAAATGGAGAATGCAGAACTACTGATTTGTTGGTTGTTACCACTGCTTTCATTAACAATGAGCTGCATTTCTAGTTCCAGACTGTGTGTGTTGGCACATCTGATAGCTGCCATGTGCATTTAATGCATGTGTATGCTACTGACTTTGCAGAAACTGTAGTCTATGTCAGTTTTTTCACAAGGGATTGAGTTCTTTATTAGTATCCTACCCCAGATGACATCACAGGACAGTCCAAAATTTTAGAGGGTGGTAAGACTCTGTTTCCCAGCTGTATGATGTTTTTAACGACCCCAGAACATCTAGAACTGGCTTTAACCCAACCCATCTATGTCCCACAAGAGAGTGCTGCCTAGGTCCCATGACTGCATGCAGCCTATCTACCACCCCATGAAACATTAGACTGTCCCTTGACCTGTGGATTTCCCCTGTCTGCGGTAGGATATTAATAAAGCATCAGGGATTGTGATGGACATTCTGGGTGGTTTGCATTGGCACAGGAACAGATTATCTATGGGGGTGACTTGTTTGCTGTTGATCTGGAACTGCAATTCCCTGAGGGAATTGCTTCATTACTCCAAGGACTAAGGTTTGTAAAGGTGCTTAGCACATGATAATGATATTTGTGATAGTCAAGTCAATGATATAATTTAAGCAGTTTACATTACAGGAACAATGTTGTAAATGTTCTGGACAACTATTTCTTTTACCTGCATTGACAATGTCTAAGTCAAAGCCAACAAGCTCGCCAAAGTCATTTCTGAAACAAAATATGCAGGACAATTACTGAATGTTTAACCAAATTTATCATTGTAAATGGTCAATTGTTCAGAGGTAAAAATAACTAACACAGAATCATGCACACCTGGTTGATTTCACAAAGTCAGTTAAATGAATATTTGTTTTTAGCTAAAGTAAAGTAAAAGGGCCTTTTAAATGTCAGTTGCAATCAGATATATTATGTTAGATTCACATCTGCAGATAGACTGGCCGGTTCTGCACCATTTAGTCGTAAACTGATGTATGACAAGCTGGATGTTGTGAGGGCGCTTTGGGAGTGAATAAACAGTGCCAAGGAACAGATAGATCATTACGGTCTGAGGAGAATGGCACTACGAGGAGTTACAAGGGGATCTGGCTGAAGCTCGACACTCAGGGGAAAGGCAAGACGGATTTAAAATCAGACAGTTATTGGTACCATCAGAACTTTAACTTCGCTTGCTGCTGAAGATGGGGACAGAGCAATTATGGGGGTGTCCTGAGTGTTGTGATGTCAATTATCAATTCAACATTCAACAAATTCACATTTTATAAACATATTTTGCTACGTTACATGTACTAGTGAAAGAGCTCATAACGTAGGTAACAGATTTATTGTGATGGAGACTTTGCTTCTACCACATTTTCTGTATGGTCTCTACTGTCTTCTTTGATGACCTTATCTTTAGTTCTTGCCATGAAAGTCCCTGCACTTTTGCATCTAACGAATCACAGAAGCATTCGTATAGCAGTTTAGAAAAAGACATATATACAACAGCATCTTCCGGTGATGTGTGTTCTCCACCAATACTTTAACTTCTGCATCAACTACTGGTGACGCCAAATCACGGCACTGTCTTGTCAGGGTGATAAGCACCACAAAGTACTGCTTGTATTCATTTGGTATGGATATCCATTCCTCTTCACGGTTTATGTCTTAAAGGGAAATCACCCGCTGAAGTACTGTCTCTGCACGGTCAAACCGAGACTGGCCTTGTTTAAGCCAATATATGTTTACTTACTCTTTTTCTTTCTAAACAATTATGATAGTCATGTGCTGGTGAAACAACTCATAATGTATGTAACAGATTGTAATAATGAATCTTGGTATAAATAATTGTGATAGTGTTCACATCACATAATTTTAATCTTAATGAGGTTTAAAGTAGATGATTGTCAGAACCTTGTATAAACTGTTTGTAGTGACCGAAGAATACAACAAATGAATTCTGAAAGTTAACTTTCATAAACACATAAATGTGACATTGTAAAACTTACACATAACTGTATGGTCTCTTCTTTCCATCACTCACAAATAAATAAATGTGTGAGTCCAATTTCTGACTTGTGTTGACTGGGCTACTGCTCTGTTTACAAAAATACATAACACAGTAACATTAGATATCAGCATTCCATACATGCTCAAACTTACTGGATAATTACTTCATTGTCATTAAGTATTTCAGCCTCTCAGATGGTTTCTGGTCAGAATTATCACATGCTTCTTTCTTCTCCTTCTTTGTCCACTGATTATAAGCTCCAGAGAAGTCCTGGTTGTTCATTCATCTGGTCTTTGGCTTTGTGCCAAGGTCTGAGTTTTGTGTGTACATCCGTTTTACTAGCTTATTTGAATGAAGTTGGGTGTTCCTTGCCGCTCAGGCAGATGTACTCCGACTTCGAAAGAAGACCACAGTTAGTTGACTCCTATGACATGCTTGTTAGGGAGGCTGTGGGTCTATTTTTATGTTCCCCACAAGAGGGTCCTGGAACCCACATTGGAAGATGCTTTCTTTACTTCTATTTATTTTCGAATTTATAGAGTTGAGCAACAAAGATATTTGAAAAGAAAACAATCTGAAATAATGGTAATTACAAAGAAAATAAGCCACCAAAAATGCAATATCAGAATAAATAGGACAAATCTGAAACAAGTGGATATGTTTAAGTACTTGGGTTCCCTGATAACAAACAGATTGAAAATCCATTCAAGAAGTCAACTGCAGAAAAGCTCACCACAGTTAGTTGACTCCTATGACATGCTTGTTAGGGAGGCCGTGGGTCTATTCTTATGTTCTTATGTATATCATAGGATGAAGAATGCTGCAAAGGATAATATCTGTGTCAATTTAGGTAAAGAGAAGAGTTCTTAAAGGTGAAATGGAGCCGGTTCTGATAAGTGGAAGTGAATCTTGGACAGTTAGCCAAATAGTGAGAAATTATCTGAATGCTGCAGAGATGTGGTTTTATAGAAGAACAATGGAAACACCACGGACAAATAAAAAGAGTAATTAATGAAGATGTCTTGAAAGAAATTAACTCATGAGAAGAACTGACTGCCCACATCAAAAGGAAATAATCTACATTCTTTGGCCAGATTGAGAGAAGAAGAAAACTGGAGTACATTGTGACAGTGGGAAAGTTAGATAGGAAAAGAGGCAGGGAAAGACTGAGTCAGAAGATGCTGGACAGTTTGACATCATGACTTTGAAGATCTTCTGTGTCAAAAAATTACTTAAAGTACATGAGGCAGAAGGCTGTGGATAGACATGCCTTCCAATGGCACATGGCATTGACAATAAGACGAAGGAGAGAACTGGCATCCCTACTCTGCTTAAAAATGTCATCTGACTTCTCCTTTTCTTGTTTCCAATATTATAACAACCAAAACTGTCACTACAGGATACATTAGCGACCGGGTCGCCCTTTGGGTGGACGTATAAAACTTTGTCGCCTTTCAGGACAGTATTTAGGTCTGTCTCCCTTGATCGCATCAACAAGGCAAGAGTCCTTTTCAGGGCTACTTGGTGGCGAGCAATACTACATCATTTTATACGACGCAAATAACCTAGTCACAAATATAACCTAAAGATGCCGGGAAGCTGCCCCTTTGATGATGCTGACTGAACATAGAGATTTTTTTTTTTAGTAAAACAAGTAAGGCACCAATGAATACTGCCAGATGACTATTTGCTTTTTTATAAATGTACTTTAGGACTGTCCTACTTCCACCGAGTTCATAAAGATAGGATACAACCAGAGAATGAAACGGAAGAACAGGCTGCAGGCATATGTGACATATAATGGCACAACAGGATGATGATGACAATTGTGTTTGAAAATGTAAGAAAACGTGGCTAGTGTATTGAGAAACAAACCAAATATAAGACTAGCAGGCACTGTGCCTTAAGACATTTGGCTGTGGAAAGGGTTTTTTAATGTTGCTGGCTTACCTCCAGATTTAGACTTGAGGAGACCCTGAGACATATAAAGTCCTGAGGCCCTTACTGTTTTAAATTACACCAGGTAATATCAGACCATTTTAAAATATATACGCCTTTAAAATATAGGGATGATGATAGTAGGTTCTCTGTTAACTTGTAGTAAAAGCAGTAACGAAGAATGTGTCTGCAAAATCACAGAAATTATATTATATTATCCTTTTATTCTCTTTTTTTTATGCATTTGCGAACACACAATAGGACTTTGTTGAGGTCCATGTAGATTGTGAGGCCCCAAGCTACAGCTTAGTTATCTTTTGTCTAAATGCAGCACTTGTTACCTTCTTTACCAAGTGTGTCTCTGTATGCGGCTAGATTAACTTAACTATCAGCTTCTATATTTTAGGTACAGACAACTGTTGCAACTCACTTCTGGGTTTGAACGTTCGCTTGTGTAGACCAGGGTTGCACACTCTACCACCTTGACAGACAGCAATGCCAGAACCAGCATTTCAAACAAGAGCATTTTCAGGATTGTGCTTCAGGTCAGATGACACAAGATTTACTCGGCAACCACTGAAACGTCATAATTAATGTAATGTGTCATACCAACATTTGAACCAGTTTTACATCATAGGTCTGAAGGTTTTCGTACACCAAACGACACTCAATGAATGGAGATAACGCCTTTTCTTTCCAGGTCATTTCCTGGTACTCATTTTAAACAAGGCTACAGGGTTGCCAACACAAAATTTAGAAAATCCGCCAAACACTAGCTAAAAACAAAAGGGCTAACCACACACTGTTTTCAATGCCAACGCAGGGCTGCTGAAATTTATATTGGTGATGGAACCACTTTTTGTTAATGAACCAAAACACACTAAAAGGTATAAAAATTATAATTTAAATACAGTTTTGAAACGTCTTTAAACACACACATACGCATATATTTATATTTCTATATGTAGGCCTATGTATATATCAAATTAGCTTGCGATAAATTCACGGGAAATGAAATTCGTTGTCCATCACATCATTGCTCCACTATTTTTTTCTCCCAGCTATTGTTTGTTCTAAAGAAGTGTGGCGACTTCCAACTGGTACAAGTTATGTCCTGAATCAATAACTTTAATCTCATAAGTGCACTTTTATTGAAGTCTTCAAAGACGTGGGATTTTTGTTTAAATCTAATAAATAATCGCAGAGAGAAAAAACTGTTTCTGCAGCTGCACAGGACTGATGTAATCCCAAAAGTCTAAGCCTACATTTTGAGACTAGAGGGAGGAGATTTTTATATCTTCATTTTCTTCTGAAATTGTAAACCACAATTTTTTCTGTTGTTTTTCAGAATTGTATAGTTATCTTGCACTGCAAGTTCCCTTCATTCTTTAGTTATTTGTTCATATATTTGTTCTTTTTTAACAAGACTGGAGTTTCTTTCAGTATTATCCACCGTAAAAGCCAAATTTGTAAACCGTACCAACATATCGGGCGTGGTGTCAAAAGTAAAGTTTAGCTCGACAAGGATCAAATAGAACCAAATCAGTACGAAAATACCAACTTCGACAGCCCTCGGCTAACCACTTTCCAAATAAATTAGACTTCTTGAATTTGGCCTTTCACATGCCAGATTAGCAACATTGATAGTTTGACCTATATTCTGCTCTTGCTAATAAATATTTTTTTTTTCTTTTTTCTTCGGCTTTTTGTGATTTCATTAGGTAATTCTTAGTAAATTAAATGACCCTTTTCTAGGTCTTTATGTGTATTGGGTATATAGGGCTAGACTTATATTTTATAAACCAAACGGCACTTGGTGGGTGATGTGGTCAGCATCACACCGACCGCCTTTACTTCCTAGGACTTTACCTGGTACCCACTCAAGGTCATTTTGGAAAAAAGTCCGGACCCCGTCAGGATCCGAACCCACGACCTTAAGATCCGCATGTTAGCTTCTTGCCACTAGACCACGGCGACTCCCATTAGGCAGTCTTACATTTAGTAATTTACTATTGCCACTGAACAATGAGTAGCGGCTGGCCGGGCGGTTCAGAACCTCCCACACGAGAGACGCGGGTTTGTATTAGCAATAAGGCTGGGGATTTTTGTTTGTTTTGTCGCTGGCAAAAATAAGCTCCGGATCTGCACAGACAGTGGCGACAGCACTAGCCAAGGGGTTCCAAATCTTCATCATCAAAAACCCCAAGCCTACATTGCACGAGTGATAAATACAGATAATAATCACGGGAGGGGCGGGTAGAGACTCACCCCTAGATTATCAACTCTACATACTACCGTTGCAAGTTCTCCCTAATCGTATATATAGGTCATATTTTACAACTACTACTATTATTACTACTGCTACTGCTGCTACGTCTTCCCCCTTCTCCTCCCCATTTTCTTCTTCTTTTCTTCTTCTTCTTCTTCTTCTTTTTTTCTTCTTCTTCTTCTTCTCCTTCTTCTTCTTCTTCTTCTTCTTCTTTTTCTTCTTCTTCTTCTTCTTCTTCTTCTTCTCTGTGTGTCAGTGTGTGTGCCTGTGGGCGTGTCTGTGTGTGCATGTGTGTGTGTCTCCATGCTTGCCTGTATGTATGTGTGCATACATGTATGTGTGTGTAAGTGAGTGGGTAAGCGTGTGTATGTGGGTGTGCGTATGCGCGCGCGGGTTTTTGCATGCATTTTACAACCCATGCTTTTGTGTTCTTTTATGGTATTCATAATATTCATATCATCACAGGATCATAAAATGCTTTATTAGTAAAATAAAACTGCTGTGCGAAAGATAGTTGTCTGAAAGGGCCGAATGTAAGACAGGCCTGCGTGCCCACTTTGTGACCCTTTGAAAAAAAAATTTGATTTTTTTTTACGTCTTCTTCTTGTTCTTATTCTTATTCTTATTCTCCTAACCACCTTCTCCTACTTCTCCTCCTCCGTCTCCTCCTCCGTTTCCTCCTCCGTCTCCTCCTACTTCTCCTCCTCCGTCTCTTCCTCCGTCTCCTCCTCCGTCTCATTCTTCTGCTAATACTGCTGCTACTAAGCAACTACTACTACTGGGCTGCCAACCCTGCTAGTATTACCAATAATAACAAACTGCTTCCATTACTACTATTACAACCATCTCGAGTGCTAGAGGTTCCGGGTTCAATCCCCGATAAGGGCTGGGATTTTTCACGTGGATTTGGACTTCTAGTAATTCCCCCTGGTCTCTAGGTAGTGAGATCAGACACCCGTGCACATTGTTGTGCACGTAAAAAAAAAATCCCTTGGCAGTTGCAAATCGAAAAGAGTAGCCTAACGGCTCTGCTAGGGCAAAAATTTAGAGTTAAAAATCTACCCAAAGTATTTCAGGATCCTCGCCGGTGCTACAGAGCCTGTACACTGTGCTGAGCTTCTTCGGACTCAGACTTGAGTTAAAAGAAGAACGGAGCACTTATGGGTTACACCAGTGTGCCATGATGTTGATCCATTGTTCAAAACCTCTTACTACAATCGAACTAAAACTACTAATATTTCTGCTAAACTGCTCTACTACTTATACCCATAATAATTATGTTAAGTGTTTTGAAATTAAAGGACTCAAGCAGAGATGACTTTCAACGGGAAAAAATAAATTTTTTAAAGACAATTCCTATCATAACCAATGAAGTTTGCTAAACTATAATACTATTAACCCAAGTGTAGGAAAGAATGAATAAAATACTCAGGAAACGAAAACTGAGGCATAAGTAGCTAGAAATTTGAAATTATATCTCACTTTAAACGACGACAATTTTGTTTAAAATAATTGAACAAATAAATCATAAGATACAATATAAAAGAAAAGACTTACATAATAACTGTGCTACCACTGAGGTGTGCACTCGGTAGCTCTCTACAACTTGTGTGTGAGGGAGCAAGTGTAGGATGAAACCCCTAAGCAAGCAAATTTCAGTCACGTGAAAATGATTGTTACATAATGCTCTCTCTCTCTCTCTCTCTCTCTCTCTCTCTCTCTCTCTCTCTCTCTCTCTCTCTCTCTCTCTCTCTCTCTCTCTTACATAAAAGTTGAAGAAGCTGGCCTGTTGTAGTGTAAACTTTTCACAGATCACGCGCCGTAGGCCGGGGCAGCTCTCCTAACTACACCCACCCTTCCGAAACCATTTTTTTTTCCTTGTCCTTTTTTTTTGTAACCGTGATCCGTGGGAAAATTTGGCGAGGAAATTACTTCAGCGGGCCAGCAAAACAGGGCATTATACACAACAGGGGCAATGGCACCGGAGGGCTTTGGTTATTTAACACCCCCTCCACTTCTCCAGTCACCAAACATACACCCCCCCCCCCCCACACACACACACACCTCTTCTAAAAATATGTATAGGAGCTAAAGTTTTGTTTATATATTTTTTTGGATCATCATAGTCAGTTCCTATTCTCTCCATGCTGGTTCAATAATCCCATTGTGGGAGGAAAAAGAGTAGACGCAATACCCCCTTTTAAGCATGTCATAAAGGCCGGCTAAGTAGGGGTTTCTGTCTAAGTCGGGGTGCATCTGCATGAGATGATGATGAAGCAAAGAAACCTCTTGAGGGGTCACCTAGACAATATGTAAAGGATTTGAACCGACTCCTCCACCCCCACCTTCCATCCACGCAATTTCAGCGCCTCTGCTTCTGTGTGGATTCATACACGTGACCATTGAGCCAACAGACTCGCGCTGTTCTGGAAGTCGTTAATTAAAACGAGTGCCAAAATGTCATCGTCTCCTAATTGATAGTCTATCACACGCTACTTGCCTTCAGTTCTATTGGGCAAATAGGGCTAGTCCTTTATATTTTATAGACCAATTGGCACTCGTTGGTTGATATGGTCAACATTACACTGGCAGCCTTTACGTCCAAGGAGTGTACCTGATATCCGATTAAGGTTGGGTCGACCTACGAGCCAAGGTCATTTTTGAAAGAAGTCCGATACTTCCAGGACTTGAACTGAACCCACGACCTTTTGATCTGGAAACGAGCGTCTAGCCACTACACCTGGGCGGCTCCCCAATTCCAATAGTACGGAGGGGGGGGGAAGAAAAGGGGTAGTGAGGGTGGGGTTGGGGGGGGGGGAGGGTTAACAAGTCGATCACGCTCAACTTGCTGCAAAAAGTAGTGAATGTGAGCAACGTTGTGTTATATGTGTGGTTCGGTTTATGCCTGCCAAATTTAATGACTGAAATTTATGTATTTGTGCCTGGGTTGATGGTTTAGACTCTCCATCCGAGTGGATTGTCCGTCCCTACATGTTTGGGTCCCAGTTTGGTCTCATTTTTGACCACTCCTCGTCTCTTTATATTATCTCTCCACGCTCTCATGTTTGTCTGTCCCGTTGTCTACTCACATTCAACTATTTTGTGTACTCAAATTGTGTCTCTGTCAACTGCCAATCATTCTGTATAACCTCAAACAGTTTGGTCTCGTTTTTGACTACTCCTCGTCTCTTTATATTATCTCTCCACGCTCTCATGTTTGTCTGTCCCGTTGTCTACTCACATTCAACTATTTTGTGTACTCAAATTGTGTCTCTGTCAACTGCCAATCATTCTGTATAACCTCAAACAGTTTGGTCTCGTTTTTGACTACTCCTCGTCTCTTTATATTATCTCTCCACGCTCTCATGTTTGTCTGTCCTGTTGTCTACTCACATTCAACTATTTTGTGTACTCAAATTGTGTCTCTGTCAACTGCCAATCATTCTGTATAACCTCAAACATCGCAGTCTATAAGCCCTTATGATCCCAGTTTTTAGCACTGATTTAAACAGATTGTTTGCGTCTGTGAACGGAGAATCCCAAAAAAAAGTTTAGTTGCGTCTCCTTTACAGGACCAACCTCAACAGCCCCCTAGGTGTTGTGTGGTTTTTCTAGGCAATTTACGTCTAGTAGTTTGCCATTGATTGCTGGACGATCGGCTTTCTTGATACCACCGTCGAAACCAACACAAAGCACATGGCCATCCCAAAATAACGGGGTTCAAATTTCGCTAACGTCGATTTACATGACACTGTATCCCTGTCTAGACTGATGGACACGGGGTTGAAGCCTGGAGCTGCAAGAAATGAACATTTCACTAAGCGAACAAGACAGTAACCAACACAGAACCGGTGTCATCTGACGCTTTACACTTGTGGATCTTTTCAGGAGATCGGAGCCCCTATGGATCTGTCCGGAGTGCTGTGGTGATATTCCTTTCTAATCACTAACGTCGATTTAGTAAGCAGATTGCTGCGCGTTGAATTTTGCAATTCTTGTAGCGTTTTTCTGTTGAGAAAACAATCACAAACGATCCAGTAGTAAATTATCTGTAAAGTCCTGTAAATGAACTACACCGAACCAAAAGTAAAACTATCCGCCGATGAAGTTGCCCGTGTGGATCCTTGGACCCCATTGGAGGGGTTGGGGTGGGGTAATAATAGGCCCGCTGACCCCTAAGAAGCATGTGCCAAGAGGCGAATAATTAGGGGTTTGCTAAAATCGGATGTGCTGGGCTAAAAAGGGCAGATATCACAGCCTAGCTGTAAACCACAAAACAACCTGCCCCTTTCAGAGTGAACGCGAAAGGAGAGACGACACAGACCCTGCACACAAACCTTGAACTTGGCCTAATTCCTAGACAACCTGACCTTATACTCACGCGTAGACCTACTTTAACTTTCAACAGTGGCATACATCCAATTTCTTAAGTCACGCGCTCGCTGGTATTTCTCAGAGGTCAAAATTATGTTGGCTGAAACTGAACTACAAGATTACTAGATTTCATGAAACGACTTTCATCTGAGTTATTTTTAAAGAAATGTGAAGAATCTACTTGTAGCATCTTTTTGTTAGTAACTGGCATATTGAATAATACAGTTGTATGAAAGCTGCAGAAATGTGGTTTTCTTTAGAAATTACGAGAATGCCGTAGACAGATACTAAAATGTAATAAAGAAATTTTGGGTACATGTAACGTTAATCTTTCCAAGCCCCGCCTATATACACACTAGCTCACTTCTGATTGGTAGTTCCTGAACCTGTCACCTTGGCACGGTATCAGACTACTTCAAAATGACCTTGGCTCCCAGTCTTGAGTAGATACCACTCCTAGGAAGTAAAGGCTGTCGGTGTCGTGTTGACCACACCACCCGGCCAGTGCCATTAAACTGCATTATAATCATTGCGTTATTTTTAGGACGAAATTGTTTGTTCTTTGAAGCTCCACCCTGGCTTTTGACAGGGGCCGCAATATAGGCAGACCATAAATATGGCCAGTTGCCTGAACGCGGTTTCTGAGACCTCTAGACGGCGATCCTCATCTACATGGTGGCACTTTGTGTCGCTTGTGTGATGTCCTGGTGGTATAGAAAGTCAGTCAGTTAGGTCCCATTAAACGTGCATAGAAGTTTTATTGTTACGTGTTTGTTTGTGTGTGTGTGTATATATATATATATATATATATATATATATATATATATATATATATATATATATATATATTTCTAAATGGTTCATTTAACTTTGTTTTTAATAAATTAGCATATTACTGTTATTATTACTTACGTTTTCAAGGCATATTCATCTATATAACTCACCCATACCTCCACGCCGACCCCACCCTCAGCAAGATTTGTAAGGGAGCTTGACCTAGGAATGGAAATTATAGTTTTCGTTTTCAGCAAATTTATTTAATTTGGTGTCACGAAATTGACGAGGCGGAAGATTTCAGCTATTTTGCTCACCAAAGTTCTCCTCAGAAATTCTTTGCGTCTGCGTTAAAAGTTGTGGACAGCTTAACAGGAGTTTACTGTGTAGATAAGTTAGGGCAGTGTTTCTAAAACTTTTCTTGGTGGTGGCGCCCTAACCTAAGTAAAAAATATGATTATTCGTGTCTTTGTTAAATTTATTATGAAGCTTTTACAATATTTCGTGCCGCTCCTGTGAAGAGGCCCCGGCTCCCCGGGGCGCCGCGGCTCACAGTTTGGGAATCACTTGGTTAGAGTGTTTAGTTTTGATCCCAACAGAGAAGCAAAACAAAACCAAAGAAAAATCGTTTTGTTTCCTTGCTAAGGATTTCAATACGGGTCTCCCTCATGATAACCTAACTTCTTAATGTTTCCGCCACATAATTTACCTTTGATTTACGTATTTAATAAAAGTATTTCTCAGCCTCTTTCACCTACCCCCCCCCCCCCCCCCACCCCCTCCCCTTAAAAAAATCATGTACTTAAATTCTTGATTAAAAATTATATGGGGTCCCGGGATGCGCTAGTTAATCGTTGATCCCAAGAGTTATACATGGCATTGTTAGACAAGCACTGTCCCCAGCTTCAAGACGACGATAACTTTGTGGCCTTGGTTTTGTGTGTTTTTTTTTTTTTTTTTGCTGGTTTCACATAACAAACAGTTCCAAAGTTCAAAGGCTAAGATGAAAGGCTTTAAGCAGTAATAATATCCGAGTAATCGACGCTCTGTGTAAGCCGATGAGACTAGAAGAAACAGATATCACTCAGGATGCTATTCAGATGACTGTGTTCAAGCAACCAACATAAACACACTTATCAAGACATACTCTGTAGGAATCACGACATTCTGCTGGTATTTAAGTATTTCTTGTTAACTTTCTGGCATCGCTTCTCGAGGACAGGAATACGGGATTCAGGGCGTCCCTTTACAGTTTTAAAGCAAAGACATCTTGTACTTCGTCTTCTGCTTGTTATCATGTTTTTAAATTGGAGATAACGTGTGTAATATACTTTAGATGTACAGACCGCGATAAACAATTTGGGTAGCATGCGTGCACGGATAGGCGATGTGGCGTAACATAAATGATTGTCTATGCTTCACTCAGGGATAAAAGGCTGACAGGAGAAGAAGAAGAAGAAGAAGAAAAAGAAGAAGAAGAAGAAGAAGAAGAAGAAGAAGAAGAAGAAGAAGAAGAAGAAGAAGAAGAAGAAGAAGAAGAAGAAGAAGAAGAAGAAGAAGAAGAAGAAGAAGAAGAAGAAGAAGAAGAAGAAGAAGATGATGATGATGATGAAGAAGAAGAATATGATGATGATGATGATGATGACGAAGAAGAAGAAGACGAGGAGAATTAAGAACTGGATAACTGGATGATTTTATTATTCTTAGTCAAACATGATAACAATTACATTAATCGACATTAATTTTGTTATACATATGACAAGTTTTCGTGATATTATTTGTGTCCTAAAAACTTTTGTTATTAAAATTTATATATTTATCCCTTCTCTTGTAGTCTGTCAGTAGACTGACTTACTGTTTTGCAAAAATCTGTTTGTATAGAAGATAGTGTCCAAGGAAAGAAATTAAAAGGTGATATAAAGGAGATTACGAGAAGAATCTTTTTATATTATAGTAAAGGTTAAGGTAAAGTCGGAAGATGTGAACCAGCGTCAATGCACACGGTTGTAAACCATAAGTGCTCTGCCACCAGTACAGACAGCTGATAAGAATTGTCCGCCTGTGTCGTCGTCCGCACGTAACTCTGTAGCTACAGCGACGTTCCTCCATTAACCCCAGAGTGTTAGCTCTGGTGCCCATTTCCTAGAGGCTGGGTGAACCCCGGGAACCGCGTGGTTTCGAACATTGACCGTGGGCTGGACTTGAAAGCGAGCCTCTTATCGACTGCGCTAACGCGGCCCCTTTATATTATAGTGTCATCAACCAGTGTTGTATTAACCTTTAATCTTCCCTAGCGGTGTAGAAAAGACCTGCTCTCTGCATTCACACCCTCCCAACAAGCATGCCATAAAGTCGATTCATTTTTCTTGTTTCCTTGGACGTCACAGGCATCTGCTTGAGAGGTAAGCACACAACTAAGCTAGATCTGTAAAACGAATATGCACTCAAAACTCATGTTATGGAAAAAGTCCAAAATTCATCAGTGGACGAACAACCAACACTTTCTGCTGGAACATCTTTTGTAAGCTAAGAAAAAGAAAAGACATGAAATGGCGCTGTACTCATTATTTTGTCCAAGAAATGGTGTTATATTAACAATTTCAACATTAGGTAATGTCCTACTAATTGTGTTATTTCACATTTTCAGAGCGTCCGTTTATGAGAAATGGCCGTACGCGGGTGCCTGCAGAACTTCATGGTCACCAAACCTGTAATATTTATATGCCTGATGATATCCCCTATAGGTTCAATTGTATCGAGTCAAGTGACTGGAGAACTGTCAGACACGCTTGATACACCAGATGCGTGTAAGTAATAGAAAACCCTGTGTCAATTACTAAAGGGTAGTAGTATAGTAGGGAGGAAATCCATATTATTTTCCTTAATCGTTTGTTTTTTAGGCTATACTAATAACCCGCCACATAATGGGGGGGGGGGGAGGCGGAAAAACAGCTGGAGGGGAAAACAAGGGCAATAGAATAGAAAGTGGTGGACAATGCTGAAGAAGTCGCTGTCTAATGTTGGCGAACTGATGACGCTTCGTGGTGGGGGTGGGTTTATAAATAGCACAACCAAGATTACGACTGAGAGCGGGGAGCATGTAGACAGTATTGATGGCTATGAACCACCTTTCCTTCAGACTGTTTAAAATTTTACACAAATACATGATTGAAAGTGGTTTAAACAATTGTCCTTTGCATTGAATCAAGTTTGTAGTATAAAATTTTAAGATAATAAGACAAAAAATAAGAACATGATTATTACAGACAATTATACTTGTGTAAATGTTGTTTCAGTGCAAGCATATTCCTCCTGGCATTGCCCAGATAACTGGGTTTCTTACATGGGTTTTAGAGAAAGCTCCTGTTTTTACATTGAACGGAGCAGTAGCAACTTCTACAACTCCAAAACAAACTGTGAGAGACTTGGAGCTACGCTTGCTGCCCCAGTGACGCAACAGAAGCGAGATTTTGTTAGCAGTGAGTGCCTTTATTGATAGTATATCTAATAACTCCCTGTGTGTGTTTCGGGATCTCATTGTAAGGAAAACAAGAATAGACCCACTACCTGCCCAAAAGCATATCGTAAGATTAGACTAAATAGGAGTTTCCTTCGAAGTCGGAGTACATCTGCCTGGGAGCAAAGGAACCAACAGTCTGCATACAAATAACTCAGACCTATGAAATGGATGTATACGCAACACTTAGCTTATAATACTTATAATACAATCTGGGGAAAATGTATACTTTGCCATTCAACACCTGCTCAAGTCTAAGTCTATCTCGCAACACCAAGACCAAAATATCTAAAACGTCGATAATGTGCTAGCGGGAAGAGGAAAAAGAAAAACAAGAGGCAGGGAAATGAGAACAACAAAATGTGGTTAGGACAATAAGTCGTTTCCCGTTAAACAGCAAAAACAAGAAAAGTAAAGAGAAGACAAGGCTTCTTCTATGTAGCGGCCATGAACTAAGCTCATAAACCAGGCAGAGGATATGTGAATGATGAGCTGAGCAACAGTAAAAACAACACACGACTACAACTACATAGGCTATGCCTAGCCAGACAACGTACACGAACTACAAGTTCTTTCGTGAATCAAGCTAATCAATATAACCATCACATTCAACATATGCTTTTTTTTCTGAGCACAAAACTAAGTGCTTCACAAATAAAAATACATTAACAACCAGCATCGTGTCCAACAGACCATGTCCTATTCACTCCAGCTAACAAGGTGATAGGATATTGAACGCATACGTTCTCAAAAATTACATCAGTGGTGGCAAAGATCGAAACGTGTTAACATGTGCGTTTAAGTCTCAACATAACATCAATCAGATCAGTAAATCGCCTCCAGCAACCTGCAATAAAACTATATCCAAACGAGAATGCACAAGAAATCTTGGTCTAACATATTTGACTACTGAAGGGAATTTAGGTCTAACAGTGTCTAACTTTTGAAACATACCACCGCCGTAATCAGTCAGACAGTTTGTCTATATCGGCTCAGTCTGCCGCACCTGCGCGGGTTAAGATCCCGTGCCGTCAGGGCGACGACCAGAGTACCAGATACCAAAAAGCTTTCTCGCCCGGTCCAATGCATTTTTATTACCTCCTAATATCCGAGCTTGCCAAATTTTAATTCGATGTGCAGCAAAACTAAAATTATTCAACAGGCTAGAGTGCGTTTGTCACCTTATTACAATAAGACCAGTTCGTTTATATGAATCTGAAACATGCATGACAGCTAGAAAAAAAATGAAAGCGTTATTACACATTTTTCGAAAAGAGTGACTTTCGACCAACAAAGATGCAAACAGCAGGGAATAGGAAGTGAGAAGCAACAGCAAAATTCGTGGTTTGTTTAAATCACCACTGATGAAGGCTAATAGACTTCACGGCTGGAACATATTGAAAAAATGTCAGATGACCAAGCGGTTTAAAACTGTGTACACACGGGTGTTGAGACGTCGTAGACCACAAGGCAAACCAAGAAGAGGGTAAAAAGATAATATCCAGACAGACCTACACACACACATGGTTTTACCAGCTGGGTTTAAAAGGTCAACACAGAGACGAAAGGCGGCTTGTGATATCTGTAGCAATGAACCACCGTCAGCAAAATCATCATTAAATTTTGTTGAATGTGTTGTTAAAAGATTGTTTTAAAAAAAGCCTCGCTTATAACGTCACAAGATTTAGCATGAGAATGGAGGTGGAGGCAGTAACGACAGCTTTCCGATGTCTGCAGCGCAGTGCAGCCCGATATACTCTCATTATGCCTGACTCGGAGAATATCCTGAGAAAATAGAAACTTATGTCTTTCGCTCAAATTGGCTTGCCTTGTTTGATAAAACCCTAATGAGAAAGAAAAGTAATCCGAAAGATTAGCTTCTGCCGTCCCTCTTGGCGGTAAGCAATTTTACGGTAAAGCGATGCAGGCTCGCTGGAATAAAGTAAAAAGACATAGCATCCATATCTGGAGAGAATGATTAAGCTAGGAATTAGCAGAGAATAAGGACGATTGTATACCTGCAAGGGGAAAAACACGACAAACTTTAAATCAAGTTGTAACTGGCATCATCTGTACAGTGACTCTCCGCTGGCTACTGGGAAAGGGGTCGGAGCGTGTATGGGAATATCCTAAGTGCTTTGGTTTCAATTCTGAATTTATCATTCATTTGGTAAATCTTGTTTATGAAGAGACGTAAAGAATTAATTAAAGAAAAAAAAATCAGCACATTTTAAAACTACAAAGAAGGTCTCCATTTTTGATTTTTTTTTAAAATTAAGAATCCTTTTCCCGCCTTTAGGCGCACCAGGCATATGGGAATAACACCCATATTTCACAGACCAATCGGCACTAGGTGGGTAATGTGGTCAGCATTACACCGACCGTCTTTACTTCCCTAGGACATACATCCTGGTACGCCCTATGCTATGATAAAAATCCACGCAGCCAGCAGTCACTTTGTGATACCAGTATGAAATTCAGGCACATGGTCTCTCTCCCTGTATGCGTGCTGGCAAACTTATTCATGAATTATAATTGAATGAGATCTTTTCTTGGTGGGTACGTTGCTGCCGCGCTGACACAAAGCAGTGTGTTTGTGTGCGTTCGCGAGTGAGTGCCTGCGTGAGTGCGCGTGTGTACATAAGTGCGTGTGAAGTCGGAAGGGGAAAAAGGGGGGGGGCAGGCGGGAGGAAGCTCATTAGGAACACGCAACGTTAATCTCCCCCACGCCCCGCCTATATACACACTAGGTCACTTCTGATCGGTAGTTCCTGAGCCCAGTGACTTCGCACAGGTCAGAGGGGTGTTCTGCTATACCGTTGATATCGTGCGTTGTATATTTCAGCACGCCAGTGCTTTTGACGCTCTGAAAACATGTAGAAACTGGTCCTAACACAATTCTCGTAGAAAGTACTGCAACCTGTGTCACGGGCATTTTATTTCTCGGAATGAAAACGTAAATGCAAGACAACACAGAAAGCAAACACCAGAGCGGAACATACGTGTAACATTCAGGAAAGTCGACCAGCCAAACAAACCTGTGAATAAAAAGTGAACTACTTTATTTGGGGAGATTACCCTTACTTTTAACTGCTCATTGTATCTACACCCCTGGAATGTTGTGCCACTTCATTTATATAGTACAGATATTACATCTTTTGTGATTTCTGTGTTAGTTAA
>CAJHNH020008525.1:170271-175271 GCA_905116865.2 Candidula unifasciata | reverse complement strand
GAGGCAAGGGTCTCCCGTAGCATCTCACGAATGTCATGTCATGATGCTCATCGTTGTCACGTGAGCAGTGCACGCCTAGCATTGACATATATACCTTATTTATCCACACAATAGATTGCCAAATTAATTCAAAGTGACATCCCCCAGTGGAAGATACATTTAGGGAAAAAATGACACGGAGATGTACAAACTGTCAGTTTGCATTTAGCACTTCCTTTCTTGTTATCAGCTCCATCATAATAGTCCCCATTTTTTTAAGAGTAACATGTTTCCATTAGTTGGAGGAGAAGAGCGACAGAGGGAGACCGAGAGAGAAGATACTAGGCAGTTTAACATCATGGCATAGAGGAACATCAGTTTCAGATTTGACAGAAAGTACTGAGACAATTGGTCGTTGATAGACAGCACTACTAAGGCCACACAGCATAGACTATAACAAGAAGAACATTAGCCTGGTTGCAGTTAAGGAGAGATTAAACTGACCTTTCTCTAGGCAAACAACAACATTCTGCCCAGTGAGATCACCAGCTACGGCGGTTACAATGAAGAGTGCGCGTACATTAGAGCCCATTACTTCGATATGCAGAAGACTGATTGTAACAACCAGTTTGTTTCTATCTGTGAAAAAGAAGTTGGTGAGTATTTCACTATTTACATTGCTCACTTTTATCTAACATCTTGCAAAAGTGAATTAAACTGTATTGTATAACACATTATGTGCTTGTTTAACATCTCTTTACGGTAGAGACTACACAGTCCTTTCTAACATTGTTTTACAGCGGAGATTGCAGTCTTGTCTAACATTGTTTTACAGCGAAGATTGCACAGCCTTGTCTAACATTGTTTTACAGTGAAGATTGCTCAGTCTTGTCTAACATTGTTTTACAGCGGAGATTGCACAGTCTTGTCTAACATTGTTTTACAGCGAAGATTGCACAGTCTTGTCTAACATTGTTTTACAGCGAAGATTGCACAGTCTTGTCTAACATTGTTTTACAGCGGAGATTGCAGTCTTGTCTAACATTGTTTTACAGCAAATATTGCACAGTCTTGTCTAACATTGTTTTACAGCGAAGATTGCACTCTCTCGTATAACATAGGTCGCTGTTGGGAATGTACACATCCCTCTCTGGCACTTTATCATAACAGAGAGAGTATCGGGTATTTGACTCGGGGCAGAACCCAGTATTTCGTTCATAAATCTGAAACTAATAAACGTAACGCAAAAAAATTTGGAGTGGACTTACCTCTGTTCATGCGAAGTTGGGTGCGATCATAAAAAATACTGGAAATGATCACCGCTGGCGCTCAGGCAGCAAAAACATCACGTAACCTTGAGTCACGTAGTGACACCTGACGTAATGAGACGGACTTTCCACACCACGGAACGCTGCCTGGATGCCGGTTGTGGCCCTTTCCAGCATCGTTATTACCGGAGATAATCCTACTCCACATTTCGTTGCCATAGCTTTATCAGTGTCCCAGTTATGAACGCACAATGGGTTCCGCCCCGCGTGAAACGCCTGATTTGTACATCATCATCGCCAATTTCTACTTCTGCTGTTAAACAACATGTGGAGGAATAATCTGCCATCCATTGCTTGATCGGTAGCTATGTCTACTACATTTCTTGTTGATGTAGCATGTATTTAATGTCATCAATCCCTCTTCTGCTAGGACAACCTCTTGATTTCACATCAGATCTTGTGATGTGTTGTGCTGGTGTTGGTAGTGGTTGTGGCTGTCATCTTACTAGATGACCAAACCATTTTATCTTTTGTTTCTCTGTGAATTTGGCTCACAGCCTCGTTTCCACCGTCTTTCTGATCATATATATTCTGCCTTCGTTTCCGATGTTTCAATTCTCGGCTTTTTTTTTTTTTTAGACATGTCATTTCACAAATGTTAAGTTTGTGTATGTTAGCTTTTGATAATGTCCAAGTCAGGCACTGGTAACACAGTGTTGGTTTGAATATCCTGTTTAAAGTCTGTATTAACCCTTATACTTATGTTTGAATGCCTTTATTAAGATGTTATATATAAGATGTAGAGGCAGACCAAGAGAGATAATGCTTGATGGGCTAAAACGATGGCATGGAGGGATATCATCAAGAGAACTGTTCCAGTCAACCAGGGATCGTAATATGTGTAGACGCATGAGCGCCTACGCCAGTTGCCAGGGTACATGATGACGATGCTGCTGATATAGTGTATTTGTCTGTGTGCACCTCGCGTATTTTTTCCAATCTCTTCTCCCGTCCACTGAGAATAAACTTCATAAATATTCAAGTTCCTAACTTGCTTTCGCCAGGTACCAGTCAAAACGTTATGTAGCTGACTTTAATCTTAGTCGTACTTACTTTCATGTTATGTCTTCCGCATGTTAGTCTGGTAGTCTGGTAGTCTTAGTTTCAGCTTCATAGCAACGGGTCGCCCCATCTTTGCTCCGCTCCTGTGCCAACGAAAAACACTCAGAATGTTTATCACAGTCCCTTGTGGAAAGATTGACAGACTGCTGTCTCAGCATATCTAGCATACACTCGCATTAAAGCATACGGTAGCCATCCGAAGTGCTAACACAAACAGTCCAACATTAGAAATGCAGCTCATCATTGATGATAGCAGAACTTGTTGCTAACAGTTCAGCAGTTGTCCACGCGATCAATTTTAACCAGATACGGGCACCGCCAACATTGCGCGACAGGCATCACGCCATTTTCTGAATCTACAATTCTGCACACCACCACGTTGGTCACAGTCGAAAATACATTCCAAATGCAATCCGCAGCTCACAGGGTCACGCCATGCATTCAACTCAGAAGCTGGGCGACGAAACTATATCCAGTCTACAAATGGAGCAAAAATACTTCGGCCACCGTCCGGCAGAAGCAAAAAATTTGCCTCTGCTTCGAACAGCGCCGCTGTCTAGCGTCCATTTTAACCGGCATGTTAAACTTAGTCTGTTCAAATGGTCTTGCAGAGTACGTTCTTCTCTCACTGAAGAACAGACATTAATCGTCTGCAAATAGTAGCTCATTTATTGTGTGGATATATTTGTACAGTCTCGTTTAATATTTTCTTAGGTGCAGATTGCACAACCTTCTCTTGTCCAAGTTCAGCGTAGTAGAGACTGCATGTACACATTTAACATGTCCAAACACAAACACGACTGACATTAATTTGTAAGTGTAATGACTCTATTCTTTATCACTCTGGCTCTAGTCACTTGCAGACTGTTTTATAATCTGCTAACGCCCACATTACAATTACAACTTTTCCGTGTTTTCCGATTCACACGGGTTTCATTTGGCCAACATTTTGTCAATGATTCACGGCTCATCCCTCGTTACATTTAAATATCCCATTCATATTTATTAGCAGACGTCATTCCGTCTGGAACATAATTTATCGAGGAAAAAATTGTTCACTACAGTAAGCTTACAAGTTTCTGGTTTATAATATTAAAGTTAATTTACAAGTAGGGAGGCAGTTTTCACCTCAAGATATTCTGGTTACTCTACTTACAAGTAACATTTACTGACAGCAATTTTTGGTCTCAATAGCCAAAAGGTGAATGTCACGTGGCAGCAATGTGTATTGTCTTGACAAAGCTTTCTGTTTTGTGTGTGTTATCCTTTGTTGTGAGCAGCGGCTAACGAGGCTGCGTATATTATAGCTTTCTTGGACTTAAAGCACGACATGAATTTGCTTGAGCTGTCAGCGTTTACGGCTCCTGTCAGCACCGCAAAAGACTCTTTTTTTTAAGAGCCAACCACAAAATATGAACAGTTCTGAAACCACCGGTCGTACGGTGCACTCTCTCGTGAGACGTAGGCTGAGGCTGTGAGGTGGGGAAAATAGAGAAAAAAAAAAGGGGGGGGGGGGTTAGAGCCAGTTCTAGATATGGGATTGTAAAAGGTCACACGCGTCATCGCCGGTGATAGTACCGGAGACAGTACAACGTGATACCTCTGTAACATAGACCAGACATAGAAAGGTCCAAATGCATTTGCCTGAGAGGCAAGAAACTAACAGCTTGCATACACATTACACATATATGTAAAACGGACGTGCAGGCAACACTCAGATGCCGGACCAAGACTAAAGTCCAGAGTTAGGCGAACAAGAAAACGTTCCGCTGGAGTTTACAGTTGGTGAATATCAAAAAGATGTTTTGGCTTAAGGTACCTAAGCCTCTGAGTTCCTTCAGCGCTGCCATCGATATCCATTGCAGGTTGCAAAAAAATGCATTAGCATTTATGTCATTCTTATGGTGAAGTCGATATGTTCGCAGGGTTATGGGGGCCCATATGAGAAGCAAGGGATAGGAATGCTTGTATCTACCATTGTTCTTCTTCCTCTTCTTCATTGCCTCTTTCACTGCTACGGGTATCGATGGATATCTAAAGTTCTGTTTCTCGCTTTTCTGGCCGCCTCGACCACAACCACGTCGTGCTGTTGTAGAGTTTCTCTAATGTTATCCTTCCATCTTGCTCCTTATATACAGAGTGATCTCTGTCCATCTCCTCTTGTGGTGTACGCCTTATGTGGTATCTACAAACGATCTCGTAAAAAATTGCTATGACGGTTAGCCTAAAACGTACTGTATTGTTCGTTAGAAGAAGACCCTTCTCCACGTGAAATAAATCATGAATATGTCTATAATACAAATGACTTTGCATGAGAGGATCCAACATAGATACTTCTTGTGAGAATAGGAAAATCATCATCACCGAGTCCTATGCCAAATTGCGTTGGTTATCATGTTTCACAATCTCACAGTCCTTTGGATATTTTTAAGGTCATGTCGGTGTTGGAAAATGAGTGGTGATGAACTGATGTATGACAAGTTAGATATTGTGAGGGCCCTTTGAGAACTAGTGTACAGTGCGGAAGCACAATAAGATCATTACGGTCTGAGGAAAATGGCGCTGCGAGGAGTTACCAGGCGATCTGGCTGACGCTCAACATGCAGGGGAAGGGCGAAACGGTTATACAAC